>OZ024849.1:3199565-3427231 GCA_964017145.1 Agrocybe praecox
CAATGGACACAGATGATGAATAAACGACTCAGAATGGACTGCTTAATGACGGACAGATCTAAATATGGGCGGAAGGCCCTGAGTAGAAAACTAGTAGAAAGAACTTGGTGGAGAGTCCTTGGGAATCAAAGGGACCATTGGATAACAAACTCAACCGGGGTTTTAGTGGGTACTAGAGGACGTATGCCTGCACGGAACCGCTGAATTATTCAGCGGTTCACTCTAAACCCCACACTACCTATCCCAAGGTGTGCCGATATCATATAAGGCATTACCCCGGTGTGGAGAGCTTTTTTTAAAATATTTCGTAACACACCCTCGTGCGCGAGGACGACCTTGCCAAGATGACCGACCTCGTATGGAAACCAGGAACTATCACGCTAATTCTGACATGATGCCATCAACTTCGGCAGGTATGCCGTTCGCTTGCACAAGGTAGGACCTTGGGTACCTCCTCAGGGGACGAACGAGGAATAAATTGACATAAACAAGCCCACATTTCTGTTGATGACCCGAAACCGGCAAACTCAGGTACCTGATAACAGGTATCACTCATATTTTGAAAGATAAATTCGTGAAATAAGTCGATTTTCTTTCTCATTATGCACGTAGTATATAGACAAATGAATAGAGCATTTTTTTTGGGAAGATAATATTAATATTGGACGAAGTTTCAAAACGTTCATTGGTGACCAACCTCGGGTGTTGCCGGACACAGCCACACCTCGTACATACCAGATTGTCTGTCCTCGTAGTCTTTATCGCTCAATCCACTTGCATCATCGCGTGTCTTGTCCGCTGCTACGTCTGTCAACAGATAATACAGAATGACTCGTGAAATCCTTGCAACGAGCGAGATTTTATCGTGTATGTCGTGATTAGTTACGATGATTTCGCCACGGCCGCTTCACGGTTTTCCGCCTTATTCACATCTTTTGTCAATTAGCACCTTGTGGATACGTGTATTAGATATATTTAAGCCTTAAGCATAAAATTTATGTCTCAAAATATGTTTTGCCACCCTTATTACTGAACAAATCATAAATATATATGCAATCGTCTTCATTCAATCTGGATAATAGGTGAGATGTACATGATATTTTGGCATCCAGAGATATTGTAATATATGTAAGTCAATTGCAATGCCCGCTCAGTCAATAAGTCAATAGGCGCGGGAATGCGTTCCTACATATCGCCGAGGAAGGAATAAGTTGACCACATGTACAATTGCACTTGGTTTCGACATTGTTCTTCCTAATGAATATTTTGCTTGGCATTTAATATTTTGAAGGTAGACATATGTGTACATCGTTTCGTATGAAAGTGGCCGTGAGTTCGCCTATTCATAGGTGTGGGAAATTAGGAATACTTAGGTTGCGGGTCGATGTATTTCTATGAATCTTTACCGGTATAGTTAAACTGTCCGAAAATGCATATACTATATCTTCAAGCTACAGCCGTCACTTTTGTAGTCAAATCACGGAGTCAACTGACGCAGTGGACAGATAAAAATATAAAAGGGAGCAACCGTCTGCGGTATTTGAGGTCCTACCATGCCAAATCATCGGCACAATCTTCCGAATTGATGGCATCATTTGAAAAGTGAGTGTGATAGTCCTGCTTTCCATAACATCGGGTGTTGCCGGACACAACCACGCCATCGCATGTCTTGTGCGCTTCTACGTCCGTCAACAAGGGTGCCCAAACTATTGGGTAAGTTTTATGTTCATGTCTATGACCTGGGCTGTGCAGGAATATTTAGTCAGTAAACCTGGACAGCATCTGGTATATCCTGGCTCTATTTTTGGCTCGGTCTATGACTTTCCTGGCTGTATGCTATACATATCGTCACCTCTCCCCTCCTCTCCGACCAGTGCTTCACATTCCACCATCCTCACCCACTATCATCCTCGCTACATGATGCTTCGTACAGATCCCATCCTTCGTTCCAAATAATTGTTTGCAAGGCTCTAGACGACGCCGCTTCGATGAAAATGCGCTCTGCAGAGGTTGGGGATTGAGATGACGTGTTGGCTGCCGCCATCTCTCTTCGAGGAAGGCTGTGGATCCTTGCAGAGGACGTTGGTGACGCTGCATGCGTCTATCTCCGCCGTCGTTTGTCGGTGGAGACGTTCCAAATCCGTTCCGAGGGCGTTCGGGATCCTGTTGGACGTTGCGTGCCTCTCTCCCGATCAAAGTTGTTCGTTGGCGGACGTTGTAGATGTCTGTAGGACGTGTTTTCTATGCGAAAACATTGGGAATCGAAAGGAGACGCCGAACGATCGTGTGGGACCTTGGCTGTGACATTGCTGGTCGCCGAAAGTTGTGGACATGTGTGGGACGTGCTCTCGATGTGAGTATGTCAGGAATCGAGAGTCAGACGCCAGACAATCGCGTGGGACGTTGACTTTGTCGTTGCTCGTCGGCGGAAGTTGTGGACGTATGTGGAACGTGCTCTCCATGTAGCGAATATGGATGTCTGCGTCTGTCGCACTCATTTTTTGCGTGGTTGTCAAAGCATGGGTAAATAAAGATCGTTTTGAAGATGCATAGATCACTCACAAGTGGGTTTACAGCGTTACGAACTTGTACAGATTCCTAGCGGCGTGTTCGACTGCGAACGCATTTTGTCGTCTTGGAGTTGTGGGTAAGTCGATGTTTCATCTTCCAAATTGCATAGACGACTTACCAGTTCCTTAAACATCAACTAGATCAAGCAACAAGAGCACAGGTAAGCTTGGAATGTTTCCGAACACAAATAGATCACTTACAAGTGCGTGCTAGGACGTTGTACTCGAAACGCCGCTCAGAAGGCGTCTGTGTCGGCCATTCGAATACATATCAAGGTCTCGGTGTGTTGATTTCGTCGTTCTGTGTAGTACTAACCTTTGCTTGCGAATGGACATGCCCACACTGGTCGGAGAAAATAAGGAGCATACTCGGAATGGTATATAACAGCAAACGAACACTTACCTCGAGGTAGGTAGAGCTCGACGTCATTGCTTGCAATGAGCAGCGGACACGAGAAGTAGAGAAAAGTGGAGTAGAAGACAAAAGGGAAGATAAGCTCCGATGAGCTGTTTTCTCTTCCAGTTGAAATGCGCCAGCTTATATACATTTTTGAACCCTTGTAATAATTACATATATTGAATAAACCGAGTTTGACGCCAATTGCGTTTTGCCGAAGAGTCGAAATCAAGATCTCCCGAGTGTATTCTTCTGTTTCGAATATCGGGAGGAGGAGATATGGGTATAATGGTGGGGTAATTCATGAGTTGTGAGCTAGGTTTTTCTTTGATGACTCTGGTATTTCGCGGGAAGGTAATTGTAGTGTACTCACATAGATATTATTTAATACACACTTGAGAGATACAGAATTGCCAAGGAGACTAAATGGAAACCACTCGCTGGCAGGAAACTAGCTGGGAAGGGGATCGAGGCGAGGGTAGGGTAGGTTGGGTCATTGTGAATTGGACTCGAAGGATAGTCGGTGAGTCGGGGGGACATACATAAACATATAGGAGACATTTATAGCTATGTATTAAAGGTAAATTCACAGAAAATAGAAATGAAATGAAATATCTATTCGAGATACTAAGTTTAAGCGCCCGTCAAAAACATCGGTAGATAACAGATTTCAAAATATTATCACAACCACAAAAGCTATCTAATCGTATATTTTGATACACTATACCCATTAATACATAACGGCACGGAAACAAGATAATCATGATATGCTGCTGAAGAGGCAGGGTATTCCATACGAGGTGATTTCACTGTTTCTTGCCAACTACGTCCTCCTGGGGATCTTTCCCTCCGACCCTCGGCGGTTTCTTTCTCTATCATGGCAAGTTATACAACACCGTCGAGTGATGTCTTTGGCTCAGTCGGTGAGACAACTAGCCATCACTGATTGTCGAGTGGGAGGCTGCCGGTTCTAGCAGCCTCACTGAAGTTAGGCATTGATGAACGGGACAACATTGGGTTCTTGATTGCGATAGTCAGAAACTGTAGGTAAAATAGAATACATGTATGCGTGCGCACCTTGATTGCGGCGGTCAGAAACTGACCTGCAATCTAAGGTTGTCCGTTCGCCGAAAATAAAAAACTATATACTTTTACAATGTACTTACTATGTAGTACCGATATTTCAATAAATTCATACATTACCTTTATTATCCAACATATAAATCCAATTATCCAACATACATGTAGGATTGTCCAACATATATATCAGGTTATCCAACACATGTACCGGATTATCCAACATATGTGTCGGGTTGTCCAACACACCACTTGGATTATCCAATAGATGTGTTGTATTATCCTTTATACACATTGGATCGTCCAATATATATGCTGTATTATCCAACATAGTTGAGAGTCATTCTCATACATCTAGTCGCTTCGAATGCCGGCGATGCCGGGAGTTCTTGATGGCCGTTGAGATCCGTTTGTAGGTGCCGAAGCATGGCAATCAGGAAAGGGCTCCAAATTGGCCGGCAAGGACGGCACCATAGCCGAGCGAGAGTAAGGTAATTGCCTCGAATTATGTTGGATAATCCAACATGCATGTTGGACAATCCAAATTATATGTTGGACAACCGAATCTATATGTTGGATAGCCCAAGTTTTGTGTTGGACAACCCAATATATATGTTAGACAATCCTACATGTATGTTGGATAATCGGACTTATATGTTGGATAATAAAGGTAGTGTATGAATTTATTGAAAAATCGGTACTACATAGTAAGTACATCGTAGAAGTATATAGTTTTTTATTTTCGGCGAACGGACAACCATAGCAATCAAGGTGTTCTAAAATCTGTATACTTGTGATCAGGTGATGAGAGAGGAAAAAGGAAAAAACATAGGAGTCGTAAAATTGGAATACATTGACGTTAATATTTTAAAGATCTTGATCAACCTCAATGTCCTTGTGCACCCATACAACACGAGCAGCGCGACAGACAAGGATGGTGTTTCCTGCTAGAAGAGTAGTAATTGTCATGGAACCTATCAAACCGACCCCTGAAGTGCAGTTCCCCACATCGTTGACAAAGTCTTTGTCAATCCAGCTTATGATCAATAGCATCATCGCGCATAATATTACAGCCCTGTCATAGTGATTAGAACTTCTCATTTGCAAGTGGATTTTTATTTCTCACCATAACACCAGTGCGACAGGCAGCGCAATATGGTTGTCCGTTCGCCGAAAATAAAAAACTATATACTTCTACGATATAATTAGTATTTAGTACCTATATTTTAATAAACTCATACATAACCTTCATTATCCACCATATAAGTCCGATTATCCAACATACATGTAGGATTCTCCAAGATATATGTCGGGTTATCCAACACATGTATTGGATTATCCAACATATGTGTCAGATTGTCTAATACACAACTTGGATTATCCAATACATGTGTTGCATTATCCATTATACACATTGGATTGTCCAGTGTATATGCTGCGTTATCCAACATAGTTGAGAGCCGTTCTCATACATATAGTCGCTTAAAATGCCGGCGATGCCGGGTTTTTTGATGGCCGTTAGAATCCGTTCATAGGGGCCGAAGCCTGGCCATCAGGAAATGGTTCAAAATTGGTCGGCAAGGACGGCATCATAGCCGAGCGAGAGTAAGGTAGTTGCCTCGGATTATGTTGGATAATCCAACATGTATATTGGACAATCCAAATTATATGTTGGACAACCCAATCTATATGTTGGATAGTCCAAGTTGTGTGTTGGACAATCTGACACATATGTTGGATAATCCGGCGCATATGTTGGATAAGCCGGGACATGTGTTAGATAATCGGACTTATATGTTGGATAATAAAGGTAATGTATAAATTTATTGAAATATCAGTACTACATACTAAGTACATCGTAAAAGTATATAGTTTTTATTTTCGGCGAACAGACAACCATAGCGCAAGGCACACCCAGAAATTGATGGAGGAAGGTTTTCGCACGGCCCTCGAAGCCTATATATATATGTTTATCATGGCTAGATTACAATATGCACGAGATAAAATAACACCTACCAGCGTCCATGATTGCAGGAACTCTGGTTCACTCATTTTATGTGCCGATCCTAAGAATAGACCACCGACTGCCAAGCCTGTCAGTGAGAAAACACCGATGGCCACGGCTGAGGTCTGCAAGAATACATTGCACAGAACCGTGTCGATTTGTAGCAGGGCGATTGAGACTCTGCGCGTACGTGCGTCGTGAATATGTAAGTATTAGGGTAAAGCACGACGATATACCACGCACTGGAGCAAGACCACCGATGCACCACATGCACCCTTCCAGTGTACGTGCAGGATTTTGATGATGCTTGGCCATTGTAAGCCGCTGTTTTGGAATTGCACGAGTTGCGCCATAGGGTCGGACTCGTGCGCTCCTTCTGTCTTTAAATTCGCGCGAAATTGTGAATGATAAACTGGGTATAGGAATAGGGTGTAGGCTGTCATTAAAGTTTGAAAGAATGAGACAGCAGTTTGCATCTTGCAACTATAAAAGAGAGAAGGACGCTTGAAGGCTTCAGCTTGGAGCTTGAGCTTGAAATTTGAAAGTTCACTGGAGCGCGGTATTTAAGCTCATGTCTATAACCTGGGCACAAATGGAAAGACTTAAGTACTTATTTCCGTAAAGAAGCTGTTTCACGGATTTGTATAACGCACTGTATCGGACAAAAATACCCTTTTTATGCTTTTGTCTCAGAAAAAGGTGTTTTTGTATCATGAATGGTAACGGTTCGTGACGATTCGTGAGAAAATTAACGAACATTGACGAATGGACACGAATTGCGAAGGACCGTAGCGAATCGTAACGAGTCGCAACCAGATCGAGATTTTTATTTTTTGTAAGACCTGCGTTCGAGGAATTGTGATTTGCGATCTGTAACGATCGCAAGAAATCGTGATTCAGAAGCAAAACGACATATGGATGTGTCGCAAAGGGTAAATTTCAGAAATTGCGATTCGTGACGAATCGTAATCTTGGAAATTATGTTTGTTTTTCCTCAAATATTTTCTTTTCTGAACCAGCTCATCAGATTGTTTTGATCTTTGATTGCCGTGTCAGCGGCAGGCGTACAAGTCACGTAACCATCACGGAATTTGCCGCCCTCGACGGACTTCCACCGGACTTCATCAATTTATCTAATAAAAGTAGTACGCACTGCTGGCGCTGATAGCTATTTACTGGATAAAAAGATAATAAATTGCACGTCCTTTGTTAATTTCTTTTTTTTTAAAGGTGCGAACAGAGGCTCGGGCATACCATAGTTGACATCCCCGAAACATTTATGTATCTATTCGTATCAAAAACAGGTAAAAAGAAACACAAGACATGTAACTTAATATATGTTTTTCACATAAACAGACATCGGCGCCAGAAGTGACGCACACAAAGCCAAGAGGTAATATTTTTAGAAAAGAGATGATAAGCCGTCGTGGTTGCGTTCTGACAAATATTGGTATTCAATGTGCGATCACCAATGAGGGGCTAACAGTAACTCAGGTGTGGGTCCAAGACTGCAATCTAGATGACACAATAAAGTGCGAGATCAGGTGCATCGAGCTTGGCTCAAGGTTTGTAAGTGCAGCCCGCACGACGTCCATCCAAGCTAGACCTGTGGGATATTGGGTCGAATTATCCCAACCCACAGACTAGCATGCAGAAAACACAACGTGTTCATTCAAACTGACAATGCGACCATGCTGTATCTCTACAGAGTTAGTTTTAAATTTTGATTCACACGTGTCCCGAGCGAGGAGATGCGGTGTGCGCTTGACCGCGTTCCTACCTAGGCTTTTGGGCATATTTATGCACATCATATCGACATTTATTAATTTCTTGTATTTCATTCATTTGAATACGGTATACAAGACTTATGCTCCTCTACCGGGTAGTACACACTATGTCATCTTTTAAAGTAAGCTAGATAAAACACAATGAAACAAGTAACCCTCACGGTGGTTGAGTTACACATAACAACCCACTGAACTCAGCATTTCCATGCAAGTCCATGAGTGTCCTTAACCAAAATATATATAGCTTACCCACCAGGCAGACAAGTAGAGTAACTTAGTTAGATATAAATATGGCCCATAGCAGTGTTAGAATAGAGGTTCAGAATCCCAAATTACAATTGCTTTGCTAGTAGCATTGGAACATCATAGCTATTGATCGTGCTATAAGAAACCACAAAGGCTATAAATTACTTTATCATGTACCCTGGAGCTAGTAGCCATGTGGAGCTACAAAATCTACCGTATATTCTTTGAACTACTATGTTACAGATAAATGTCTCGGTATATCTTAAACGTAGAAAAAAACATATAACTCATCAGCAAGAGACCTCCAACACCACGCACAATAATAGATATAAGCTGACACCTACTACCTTCTGACTATCATCCATTACCGCCCGTCCAACTCTTGAATATGGCACAATGGAGGCTATTTATATATATATGGAAGAATCCCAAAAACGAGGAAACAAGGCGAAAAAAAAGGAAGGTACAATCAAGCAGATATACAGTACATAATAATGTTTGGGGCATAGGCCGCAACAGAAAGACTCCCGTATTTTAAATGCAATTGTCAGTGTTTGTTCGTATTGATGAGTCGAATCATGCGGAGACTGAATTATATGGCAGCGGGGCTCTAAGTCAAATCTGAGTTTCAAATGTGAATCAAATTATCTTTTTCATGAAGCCCTATGATGTCACAGGTTCTTGGGGAGAACCTATGACCTCATTAAATTAGGTAAATTACAGAAATTTATACAGAAAAAGATCTCAGGAGGAACAAAAAACGCATGACACTGAAAATGCACTGAACTGTGTGAACAACGAATCGTCACGGATCGTGACGATCCTGCGGATAGATAAAATGCAAAAATTGAATGATATTTTCTTTTTTGGGTTACGATTTGTAACGATCGTCAGAAATCCCACGACAAAAAATTATTTCCGGACGAGCAAAGACAGGCTGTGTAGGCGCTTTTTACGAATCGTTGCGATTCGTGACGATTAGCGACAAATCACTACGTTTCGGCACGACGTGACACGATTGTTATAGATCGCTACGTATCGTTACAAATCGGGACACAGAAAAAATTTGTCGTATTTTTGTCCGATACGGTGCACCATAGATTTGGATTTGGAAGGGATATTTGAAGATGGCTGGTTACTAATATGGTTATGGCTCCGAAAGGCTCCGAGCTAAGTTTGAAGCTGGAAGGGCGATTTGCTGATGTGGTTACTAAATATGGTTATAGCTCCGAGCTATTGTCGTTCTCGCCATTTATCCGGTCGTAGTAAAACTTCACAGCTGCATCCTCTGTTTTTGGCTGGGTCTACCTAGTAGTACATATGACCTTTACGCCGATATCGTAGGCTCGTGACCACCTCTCCTCATGTCATCACTTTCTAAATTCTCTCCTTCCTCATTCATCTCCATCCTTCCTTCGTTATCCCATCTTCAGTCCCGACCCTGCGCTCGATCCTCCGTAATCCTCGATATCTCAAGTCCTAAATCGTCGTTTGCAAGGCTCTGCCGCTTCGATTGAAGTGCCCGCTGCACAGGTTGGGAATCTCCCGTCGTTTGAAGTCTCGTTCGCCGTCGATGTGTCAAGGACGTGGTTTACACTTTGCGGACGTCGGGCGATCCATCACGTGGTATACCCCGAACGCCTTGTCAGCATTCGCTCGACTACCAGAGTCGTTATGAGCAGGGAAGAGTGTGGCAAGCTCACGGGCTCACCAGTGCTTCACGGTCAACCGTCGTCACCATCATCCTCGCTACTTCCTGCCTCCTATAGATCCCATCTCTTGCCAAATAATCGTTTGCAAGACTCTGGACGACTGGACAATGCCGCTTCGGTGAAAAATGCGCGCTGCAGGGGTTGAGAATCGAGATGACGTGTTGGCTGCCGTCGACGAGGGCCGTGAATGCGTGTAGAAGACGTTTGGGACACTGTCTGCGTCTATCTCCGCTGTCGCAAATCGATCCTTGTCAGCAGTCGTTCGACTGCGAAAGTCATCGTAAGCGGGAAAGAGCGTGGCAAGCTCGCGGACTCACCAGTGTCTCTCATTCCATCATCCCCACCCACTCATGTCGCCAACGATCGTCCTCGATGCCTCCTGCAGACCCCTTCCTTGCTTCCAAATCATCGTTTGCAAGGCTCTGGACGACTGGACGACCCCCCTTCGATGACACTGCGCTCTGCAGAGGTTGGGGATTGAGATGGCGTGTTGGCTGCGGCCATTTCTCTTCGAGGAAGGCTGTGGATTCGTACAGAGGACGTTTGGGATACTGCATGCGTCTATCTCCGCCCTCGTTCGTCAGTGGAGACGCTGCACTTCCGTTCCGAGGGCGTTCGAGATCCTGTGGGACGTTGCGTGCCTCTCCCGATCATTGTTCGTTGGCGGGCGTGTTCTCGATGTGGGTACGTTGGGGAACGAAAGGCCGACGCTAAACGATTGCGTTGGTCGATAACTGCGTCATTGGTCGGCGGAAGTTGTGGACGTGTGTGGGACGTGCTCTCGATGCGAGCATGTTGGCAATCGTATGGGACGTCGGCTGTATCGTTGCTCGTCGGCGGAAGTTGTGGACGTGTATGGGATGCTCTCGATATTGCGAATAGGGATGTCTGTGTCTGTCACACTCCTTTTTTGCGTGGCTGTCAATGCATGGGTAAGTAAAGATCATTTTGAATACCCATAGATCACTCACAAGCGGGTTTACAGCAGACTGAGAAAGCATTTCGCCGTCTTGGAATTGTGAGTAAGTCAATGTTTCATCTTCCAAGTTGCACAGACAACTTACCAGTTCCTTAGACATCAACTAGATTAAGTAACAAGAGCACAGGTAAGCTTGAAATGCTTCCGAACACGACCAGATGACTTACAAGTGCGTGCTAGGACGATGTACTCGAAACGTCGCTCGGAAGACGTCTGTGTCGGCCATTCGAATACATTTCAAGGTCTCGGTGTGTTGATTTCGTCGTTCCGTGTAATACTAACCTTTTCTTGCGAGTGGACATGCCCCCACTGGTTGGAGCGGGTGAGGAACACAGTGAAGTCCTTGCACGTCCTTCAGAGGTAAGCTTTGAAATGATATATAACAGTAAACGACCACTTACCCCGAGGCAGCTAGAGCTCGATATCTTTGCTTGCAATGAGCAGCGGAAACGAGAAGTGGAGAAAAGTAGCGTAGAAGATGGAAGGGAAGACAAGCTCCGATGAGCTGTTGTCTCTTCTAGTCGAAATGTGCCAGCTTATATACATTTTTGAACCCTTGTAATAATTACATATATTGAATAAACCGAGTTTGACGCCAAACCCGTTTTGCCGAAGAGTCGAAATCAAGATCTCCCGAATGTATTCTTCTGTTTTAAATATCGGGAGGAGGTATGGTATAATGGTGGGGTAATTCATGAGTTGTGAGCTAGGTTTTTCTTTGATGGCTCTGGTATTTTGAGGGAAGGTAATTGTAGTGTACTCACAGCTATTATTTAATACACACTTGAGAGCTACAGTAATGACAGGGAGACTAAATGGAAACCACTCGCTGGCAAGAAACTAGCTGGGAAGGGAATCGAGGCGAGGGTAGGGTAGGTTGGGTCATTGTGAATTGGACTCGAAGGATAGTCGGTGGGTTGGGGGGACATACATACACGTATAGGAGACACGTATAGCTATGTATTAAAGGTATTTTCACAAAAAATAGAGAAGAAATGAAATATCTATTCGAGATACTAAGTTTAAGCGCCCGTCAAAAACATCGGTAGATAACAGATTTCAAAATATTATCACAACCACAAAAGCTATCTAATCGTATATTTTGATACACTATACCCGTTAATACATAACGGCACGGAAACAAGATAATCATGATATGCTGCTGAAGAGGCAGGGTATTCCATACGAGGTGATTTCACTATTTCTTGCCAACTACGTCCTCCTGGGATCTTTCCTTCCGAGCCTCGGCGGTTTCTTTCTCTATCATGGCAAGTTATACAACACCGAGTGATATATTTGGCTCAGTCGGTGAGACAACTAGCCATCACTGATTGTCGAGTGGGAGGCTGCCGGTTCTGGCGGCCTCACTGAAGTCAGGCACAGATGGACGGGACAACATTGGGTTCTTGATTGCGGTAGTCAGAAACTGTAGGTAAAATAGAATACATGTATGCGTGCGCACCGTGATTGCGGTAGTCAGAAATTGACCTGCAATCAAGGTGTTCTAAAATCTGTATACTTGTTATCAGGTTCGGATGAGAGAGAAAGAAAGGAAAAAACATAGGGGTAGTAAAATTGGATTACATTGACGTTAATATTTTAAAGATCTCCATCAACCTCAATGTCCTTGTGCACCCATACGAGACGAGCAGCGCGACAGACAAGGATGAAGTTTCCTCCTAGAAGAGTAGTAATTGTCATGGAACCTATCAAACCGAATCCTGAAGTGCAGTTCCCCACATCCTTGACAAAGTCTCTGTCAATCCAGCTTATGCGAAATAGCATCATCGCAAATAATATCACAGCCCTGTCATAACCATTAGCACTTCTCATTTGCAAGTCCATTTTTATATCTCACCATAACACCAATACGACAGGTAGCGCAAGGCACACCCAGAAGTCAATGGAGGTCGATTTTTGCACGGCCCTCGAAGCCTATATATATATGTTTATTATGCCGAGATTACAATATGCAGGAGATAAAATACTACTTACCAGCGTCCATGCTTGCAGGAACTCTGCTTCACTCATCTTATGTGCCGATCCTAAGAGTAGACCACCGACCACCAAGCCTGCCAGGGAGAAAACACAAATGGCTATGGCTGAGGTACGCAAGAATACATTGCACATAACTATGTCGATTTGTAGCAGTGCGACTGAGACCCTGCGCTTACGTGAATATGTAAGTATTAGGGTACAGGACGGTGATATACCACGCACTGGAGCAAGACCACCGATGCACCACATGCACCCTTCCAGTGTACGTGCAGGGTTTTGACGATGCTTGGCCATTGTAAGCCGCTGTTTTGGAATTGCACGAGTTGCGCCATAGGGTCGGACTCGTGCGCTCCTTCTGTCTGTAAATTCGCGCGAAATTGTGAATGATAAAGTGGGTATAGGAATAGGGTGTAGGCTGTCATCAAAGTTTGGAAGAATGAGACAGCAGTTTGCATCTTGAAACTATAAAAGAGAGAAGAGAGGGGACGCCGCAAAGGTTCACTGAAATCCAGCGATTTTAACTGAATACCACCTGAGTCCTGTGCCCCCTTTATTTCTCACGTTGCCCTCGAAGCCTATATATATATGTATGTTTATTATACCGAGATTACAATATGCACGAGATAAATACCACCTACCAGCGCCCATGATTGCAGAAACCCTGATTAACTCATTTTATATGCCGATCCTAAGAGTAGACTACCGACCACCAAGCCTGCCAGCGAGAAAACACAAATCGCTATGGCTGAGGTACGCCAGTCGATTTGTAGCAGTGCGACTGAGATTCTGCGCGTACGTGAATATGTAAGTATTAAGGTAAAGCACGGTGGTATACCACGCACTGGAGCAAGACCACCGACGCACTACATGCACCCTTCCAGTATACCTGTAGGGTTTTCACAATGCTTGGCCATTGTAAGCAGTTGTTCTGGAGTTGCACGAGTTGCGCCATAGGGTCGGACTCGTCACGGTGCGCTCCTTCTGTCGCGAATGAGACAGCAATTCCCATCTTCCAACTACAAGAGAGAGAAGGACGCTGAAGGCTTCAGCTTGGAGCTTGAAAGTTCACTGGAGCGCGGTATTTAAGCTCATGTCTATAACCTGGGCACAAATGGAAAGACTTAAGTACTTATTTCCGCAAAGAAGCTGTTTCACGGATTTTGGGCTTCGAAGGGATATTTGATGATGTGGTTACTAATATGGTTATGGCTCGGAAAGCCTCCAAGCTAAGTTTGAAGGGCGATTTGCTGATGTGGTTACTAAATATGGTTATAGCTCCGAGCTATTCTGGTTCTCTCCATGTAATAAAACTGCGAGCTGCATCCTCCGTTTTCGGCTCGGTCTACATATGACCTTTACGCCGATATCGTAGGCTCGTGACAACCCTCCGCCCTCATTCATCTCCATCCTCCCTTCGTAGGCTCGTAACCACCCTGTATGACAAGAAGGGTCAGGTGACCCATGCAGAGCATTTCTTGTCTATACAGGCTGGTGAAACTGAGTTTAAATTCCCGTAGCGCGCGGCTCCCCAGAAGTTCGGATCGGCTGGGACGGAGCCTGGAGCCTGTAGTCACGAGCCTCGGTTTTAACTTTTTCGCGCCACAACATGTGACACTCCGGCACTTCGTCGGCATGTCTGGCGTTGATGTGCCCGCTCACATTCTTTCCCCCTCCCTTCATCCTCTCTCTCAACACCCATACTTGTTAAATATGTAGGGTCCTTCTATCAGATAATTTGAACTCGTAGTCACTCGAGGTGGCTCCTTTCCTGCTAATGATCATGTATGTTCCTTTCCACACAAGAATGAAAATTTTTTCAACACCCTGTATCCGTCATTTCCTATTCCTCCTTGGCTAGCGACAGTTTCTTTCTTCTTGCAACCCCTCGAGCCCACAAAATGTCTAACCTCTTTTCAAAGCCCACATTCAATGCTCTTCCTAAGGTGTTGATTCGCTCTTGTCCAAAGTGCTATAGGACGGCCCACGGGGTTGTCCATCACCATTAACCGACATCTCAGTGATTGTTTCTTGGCAAGCAGACCATGTTTCATGAAGTTGATAGAGTTTTGAAGCTGACCGGTTCACCTGATCATTGATGATAGGTTGAAATCAATGGTGCCCATTATGTGCAGTAGAGTGTATAGTTCGCAGTCTCACTCTAGTGAATACACCATTGCTAATAGAGGGAACACTGACGACGACGACGACGAACAAACGACGAACTTACACTATCGGGACAATTAAAGCGCACGTGAGCGATGGCCGGACTGTGCCGAGGCTCAAGGCTCCAGGCTCCAGGCTCCCTCCCAGTCGATCCGATGTTCTCCGGCTCCCACGGTTTTTTCCCAAAAAAGATCGAGGTCCTCCCCTAAACAAGTCACGTTTTGTGGCCTAGCGCGTCAAGTCCGAGTCGCGTCGCGTCCCGAATTCTTTTCTCATACACATCGTAAATTGACGCAAGTTTGGACGCGTTTCCACATGTAAAATGCGTTCAATGTTGCAGTTAACTCCAAGGATATGAAGATAGCATTACAGAGCATCCAAGGCTTGTGTTTACTATAGGATTAATGTCGGCACTGGCTATGGGAAAACTCTGTGCATGATACTGCCTTCTTTACTGTATCCCAGCCAACTATTAATTATCAACAGTGTTTAAGCTAAATAAAATATAATATAATAGATACTACAGCAGATATGATAGAAATCAGCGAACATAGGTGAAGGAGGGACTGTACTCCCTGGGCTACTACTGCTTGTGTTGTCTGGTTTCCTCTCGTCGATTTGTAGGATTCATTCTGT
Organism: Agrocybe praecox; assembly: GCA_964017145.1. Classification (NCBI taxonomy): domain Eukaryota; kingdom Fungi; phylum Basidiomycota; class Agaricomycetes; order Agaricales; family Agrocybaceae; genus Agrocybe; species Agrocybe praecox. The sequence continues at coordinate 3,215,136 of OZ024849.1, forward strand.
CCAATAGCATAGGTGTCGGTTGCGATTTCTGGCTTGAATTTGAATGTTGTAGGGGGTGTATGGGTTTGTAGCTCCTGTTCCGCATTGTGAACAGGAGCTGTTGTCACCGCTGATGTCGAAACGGCAAACCGTGAATCAGACGCAAATTGATCGACCTTGGGAACTGCAGCCTTACGCTGCTTCTTCTCAGTTCTTTTTGCCGAGGCCAGGATGTCAGCAGAGGTCCTAGGAATCATAACAATTAACAGCGACGGACAATCGTGGATCCGCCAGTCATCGTTCACCGAGGGCCCGACACGCAGCACTTCCCTTTTAGGCCAGAAACGTGACTTGTTTAGGGGAGGACTTCAATCTTTTTTTGGGAAAAACCGTGGGAGCCGCGCGCTACGGGAATTTAAACTCAGTTTCCCCGGCCTGTATATACAAGAAATGCTCTGCATGGGTCACCTGACCCTTCTTGTCGCTTCAGCGGTATACAGGCCAGGTTACCGGCCTACTCCCTTCGTTATCCCATATTCAGTCCCGACCCTGCGATCGATCCTCCGTAATCCTCGATATCTCAAGCTCAAGTTCCATGTCGTCGTTTGCAAGGCTCTGGCGCTTCGATGGAAGTGCCCGCTGCAGAGGTTGGGAATCTCCCGTCGTTTAAGGTCTCGTTCGCCGTCGATGTGTCAAGGACGTGGTTAGCACGTTGCGGACGTCGGGCGATCCATCGTGTGGAATGATCCGAATGCCTTGTCAGCAGTCGCTCGACCACGAGAGTCGTTATGAGCTGGGAAGAGCCTGGCAACCTCACGGACTCACCAGTGCTTCTCATCTCATCATCGTCACCCACTCATGTTATCAACTATCATCCTCGCTAGTACCTCCTGCCTCCTACAATTCCCATCCCTCGTCCCAAATAATTGTTTCAAGGCTCTGGACGACGCTGCTTCGATGAAAATGTTCTCTGCAGAGGTTGGGGATGACGATGACGTGTTGGCTGCGGTCATTTCCCTTCGAGGAAGGCTGTGGATCCGTGCAGAGGACGTTTGGGACGCTACATGCGTCTATCTCCGCCGTCGTTCGTCGGTGGAGACGTTGCACATCCTTTCCGGGGTCGTTCGGGATCCTGTGGTCCGTTGCGTGCCTCTCCTGATCATTGTTCGTTGGCGGACGTGTTCCCGATGTGGGTGCGTTGGGAACCGAAAGGCGGACGCTAAACGATCGTGTTGGACAATAGCTGCGTCAGTGGTCGTCGTCGGTCGTTGTGGACGTGTGTGGGACGTGCTCTCGATGTGATCATGTAGGGAATCGAGAGTCAGACGCCAAACGATCGCGTGGGACGTTGACTTCGTCGTTGCTCGTTGGCGGAAGTTGTGGACGTCTGGGACGCTCTCGATGTTGCGAATATGGATATCTGCGTCTGTCGCACTCATTTTTTTTACCTGGCTGTCAATACATGGGTAAGTAAAGATCATTTTGAATATCCATAGATCACTCACGAGTGGGTTTACAGCGTTACGAACTCGTATAGAATCCTAGTGGCGTGTTTGACTGTGCGAGCATTTCGCCGTCTTGGAGTTGTGGGTAAATCAATTTTTCATCTTCCAAGTTGCACAGACGACTTACCAGTTCAGTAGACATCGACTAGATCAAGTAACAAGAGCACAGGTAAGCTTGGAATGTTTCCCAACACGAATAGATGACTTACAAGTGCATGCTAGGACGTTGTGCTCGGAACGTTGCTCGGAACGTCTGTGTCGGCCATTGAAACACATTTCAAGGTCTCAGTGTGTTAATTTCGTCGTTCCGTATAGTACTAACCTTTTCTTACGCAAGGACATGCCCCCACTGGTTGAACATAGTCAAGTCTATGCACGTCATTCAGAGGTAAGCTTCGAAATAATATGTAACATTAAGCGACCACTTACCTCGAGGTAGGTAGACCTCGATATCGTTGCTTGCAATAAGCAGAGGACACGAGAAGTGCAGAAACGTAGAGTGGAAGATGAAAGGGAAGACAAGTTCCGAAGAGCTGTTGTCTTCTTTAGTCGAAATACGCGGGCTTATATACATTGGAGAACCCTTGTAATAATTACATACATTGAATAAAACGAGTTTCATGTTAAACCCCGTTTTTCCGAAGAGTCGAAACCAAGATCTCCCGAATGTATCCTTCTGTTTCGAATATCAGGAGGAGGTATGGTATAATGGAGGGGTAATTCATGAGTTGTGAGCTAGGTTTTTCTTTGATGACTCTGGTATTTTGAGGGAAGGTAATTGCAGTGTACTCACATAGCTATCAATCTTTTAAAGTGCATAGTTCGCTCGAATTGAGCTGTACAGAAAACGCAGCGCTTAAGAGGAAGATGCATACGAGCACGGACATTGAACAAGATATCGGACATCCTGAGCGAGAATCCTTGACGGAAGACGCTATTCATGCCAAATATGTATCTCATAACGTATAGCGCTCAGCTCCAGACGCAGAAAATGCCCTAAAAACAACGAAACACGCCAAACGCTTCATTTCCGCATCGTGCGTGCGTATCTTCCACTTCAAACGGCGTTTATTTCGTGTTGGATTTGAATTATGACTCTTCAGATCTACCATGATGCGAAGGAGACTAAATGGAAGCCACTCGCCGGCAAGAAACTAGCTGGAAAGGGGATCGAGGCGAGGGTAGGGTAAGTTGACTCGCTTGTGAATCGCACTCAAATGACAGTCAGTAACTTGGAGATACCTACATACACGTATAGGAGGAAAGTATAGCTATCTAATAAAGTTTTTTTCCACATACAATAGAGGGGAAATGAAGTATCTATTCGAGATACTGCGTTTAAGCGCCCATCAAAAACATCGGCGGATAACAGATTTCAAAATCTTATCACAACCTCAAAAGCTATCTCATTATATTTTGGTACAGTATACCCTTAAATACATAAAGGCAGCGAAACGAGAAAATCACTATGTGAGATATATCTACCAAATCTGATACGCGAAATTACATCGCTTGGGCGTTTCCGCGCTAACGAACAAGTACCATAACGACTTGGTCGGGTATGTGTCGTTCAATCTTGCGGTATTTATTGAGTACAGAGATCTCCAGTTTCAAGTTGGCGGAATGGGATATCAAATATGCACATCTATTACGCGTATGTCCATGTATATAGATGTATGCAGAGATTCTGAAGGCCCAAGCCTCGATCGTTCTGTGTGAATTGTTTAAAATGCCGATTACTTCAGCAGTTGTCTTTGTCTCGTCGTTTCTGTTCGAGCATGGCATAGATTTAAGCAGTCGTAGATTGGAATACATTGACGTTAATATTTTAAAGATCTTGATCAATCAACCTTTGTGCACCCATACGAGACGAGCAGCACGACAGACAAGGATGAGGTTTCCTGCTAGAAGAGTAGTAATAGTCACCGAACCTATCAATCCGACACCTGAAGTGCACTTCCCCACATCGTTGACAAAGTCTCTGTCAATCCAGCTTATGATCAATAGCGTCGTCGCGCATAATATCACAGCCCTGTCATAAGGATTAGAATTTCTCATTTGCGAGTGGATTTTTATTTCTCACCATAACACCAGTGCGACAGGCAGCGCAAGGCACACCCAGAAATCGATGGAGGAAGGTTTTCGCACGTCCCTCGAAGCCTATATATATGTTTATCATGGCTAGATTACAATATGCACGAGATAAAATAACACCTACCAGCGTCCATGATTGCAGGAACTCTGCTTCACTCATCTTCTGTGCTGATCCTAAGAATAGACCACCGACTGCCAAGCCTGTCAGCGAAAAAACACCGATGGCCACGGCTGAGGTACGCAAGAATACATTGCACAGAACCGTGTCGATTTGCAGCAGGGCGATTGAGACTCTGCGCGTACATGCGTCGTGAATATGTAAGTATTAGGGTAAAGCACGACGATATACCACGCACTGGAGCAAGACCACCGATGCACCACATGCACCTTTCCAGTGTACGTGCAAGGTTTCGACCTTGCTTGGCCATTGTTTGCCGCTGTTGTGGAGTTGGGCGCGTTGGGCCATAGGGTCGGACTCGTCACGGTGCGCTCGTTCTGTCTCTAAAATCGCGCGAAATTGTGAATGATAAACTGGGTATAGGAATAGGGTGTAGGCTTTCATTAAAGTTTGGAAGAATGCGACATCAGTTTTCATCTTGCAACTACAGGAGGGAGAAAATAGAGAGGGACGGTGAATGGCCAAGGCTTCAGCTTGAAGCTTGAAATTTTGAAAGTTCACTGGAGTGCCATATTTAAGCTCATGTTTATGATAACCACGAGATGTTCTTGTCCATGTAATATCTCTGCAAAGCCTTGGTATAACTGAGATATGGATCTCCCCCAAAATAGCAGGACGAACTTTTTTTTTTTTTGCTCGGCAGTGCACTAGCAGCAGGTCCCAACACTCCAATAAGAGATTCGGCATTTCGGCCTTGCTCTCTCACTGGGCTCAATTTGGATTGGCCGAAATGCCGCTTGCTATGTATTGGACTGGAAATCGTGTAAATGTGAGTTCAATGTGTCGTTTTAAGAGACGACATTGTTGAATGTTCTTCCCTATATGCTACTTAGTTGTGGTCCATATATACATAAATCTGTAAATCTGATAGATCAATGTATATGTGTATGATAAAGAAGTGAACTGTAAAACAGGTTTGTACCGGGATCTGGTAAATAAAATGAGCTTGGTTGATTTTCATCGTTCTTGTAAAGCCAGAGAAAGGATATTTTGCTTGTGCTCGCACATTCTCTTACATGTCACCGTGATCATACATTTTTGGTCAATAAATCACTGAGGAGGCAGGACGGTAAGTCATTCTTATCTATCGAGATCTACTAATAAGCATTTTATACATTCTCTACTTTTTATTAGCCTAGTATTACGTTTGTTTTTTGAGACCAATTACGAATTTCTATCTTATTTGAATTTATATCACAAAGTCCTGACCCACGGCCCGACGTCGGCATTGTTGCTACGTTCAGGCTCAGCTCGTTTTGGGTAGAGATTTGCCGGTGATCCGAAAGCTTATTTATGCTGGAGAAGCTTTGCAGTGATTTCCGATTGTACATATCTACTATTACAATTGCAATTGGCGTCTTGGCGTTTCCCACGGGACAAACAGGGTCCTCAAAGGAAGAATCTGATTGGCTGTCGCACGCGTTTTTCGCACGCGGCACGGGGGGTAAAGACGCTTTCTCATTGGCTAGACAAACCACCTTTTTTTGGTATACGGGCCTCGCTGCCTTTCTTGCGCTCTCGCTCTCACTCTCGCTATGATTATCACATTACTTTCTCACTCTTGATTGTGCTTGGGTTTTGGTCAAAAGTCAATCTTTTACAGTCCTCCAACTGATACAGGTACTTCTTTGTATCCTAATATGCCAATATCTATATTATAATATGACAACACTTTTTTCCACCAGGGACAAAGAGGCGTTCTGATTGACTGAGGACAAAGCACAATTCTCAAACCTGATTAGCTGAAGCAAAACGTTAAGCGGTACTCACATGGCGTACGTCTCTTGCTTTTCATTTCCAGAATTTTCGAGAGCTCAGGGTTGTGTGGTGCGGTTATTCCAGCATTTTCGTGACTGACGCGTCCCTTAATCCCTTTCCATTACATTCCATTTCCCTTAACGGATTAGCAAGGTGTGAGCCATTTTTCGAGAACATTCGAAGACATTCTGATATTCAATACACCATGGTATATAAAAGGCATCAGAATGAAAGCCGATAAATCACCCTCATTATTCTAATTTCTCAGGCAGGCTCACTCTGTTACTTACTTTCTCGAGACACTGACCTCTTCTCTTGCTCTTGCTAAGTTGCTCTTACTTTGCTGTCTCTCCTGCTGTGTGCTTTTCAGAGTTTTAAATTACAAGTGCATCACGACTTCTGTGGTCCTGTGTTCTGTGTTTATTCATTGATGAAGGTGGCATCGAAGGCAGTTACTTGAAATTTGGAGGTTCGCTGCTGTCGCACAACCAATCTCTGATCGCAAAATGGTTCTCCGATATCTATAACGGACTCGAGAGCATCTCATACCCCACCGTACCGTCACCGATAGTGCGCTTGGCAGATTCTTTCCCCCACATTCACTTAATGCATGTATGACGCAAGGTGCTCCCGGCCCCGCTGCAGCAAGACTGGATCTACTGTTATGGGATACGTGGAGAGAAATATTCCATGTTTCAGACACTTTCCTTCCAGATTTATTTGGGAGAATGGCGTCCCGCGCAGGTTCAAGGTGAGAACAGTGCCCAAGCCACTATAAGAACGAGATTTCATGCTGCAGCAAAACCTGAAACACTAGCCCTTGCTCTGGCAGAGGAAAACGGACGTTGTGACCTGCGCCTTGCGAGCGCTGGAGCTCTTGCAGGCTTATATTTGGCTCCTGTTTAAATTGTGCTTAAGACGTCTTATTAGCACTACATTCGTATTTTGCAGAATCTAGATACCATGTATTTCTATTTATCTCGATACATTTACTTTATTTCTCAATATTTCCAAAACTGGGCCATGAGGAGCCAACCAAAGGCTGGCAACAAGTGGCAGCAAAGAAAGCAAGTAAAAGTGTTACAAGTTTGGCAAGCAGCAGTGTTGCCTTTCGACTGTATCTTGAGAAGTTTTATTTTCACTTGGAAGTTGGAGTACAGTAAGGTAAAACAGGCGTATATGTCACTTTCATTAACAAAAGCTAAGTAACTTCCATAAAAAAAAGGTCAACCAATGACAGAAACTTCTTACATTCAATAAATATGAAATTTATCCATCCGTGTATCCATCCGCATTGAATGAATCCACGACCATTTGTTCATCCGTGTTTGATTATTTTACTGCTATTTGGCTAGCTTTTTATAGTCCGATTGAGTTCCACTTGGGGGCTTCGGAAAAAAACATTAAAAAAAACAAATGATCAACCATGGCCGGCCTGGCCCTTCATCACCCCAAGAGTGTTTGATATACAGAAGAATGTTTTATTACTGGAGAGGTGCAAATCAGAGTAGCCCTGTTGGCACCCGCCCGGTGGCTAGCTTCCAATCTATATCAGAGGGGCAAATGCCGAAGTATGCGTCATTTACCCTATTCAATGTGACAGGCCGCGGTTCCGTCATGTGTTTTGGGAGATTGTAAATGAAAAATAATAATGGAGGTTTGTATATATTATATTGTGCCCAGATAAATACATTTTTGCGCAGAGGAAAATTATACCTTTCATATGATATGCTTGCCAGGGTGATTGGTTTATGAATGAGTAAAGGTCAGAATGGTGCTGAAATGTGTGTATACTCAAACACGATTTACTATTGTAAACTTGAATGATGATCATGGGTTGCCCACAATTCCCTCACATATTTTCAAAAAAGTTGCATATAATCAAGCTAAAATCATACATTATCATGAGAGTTATGTTGAGGATTTAATCTTGTGCGATATAGAGAGTTGGTAACATGACAAAGGGACAAAACAAACCTGAACTTACAAACCCAGAATTTGGCGCCGGGAATCACTGATTTTTGCTGAAAATCTTGGTCTGTCTTTTAGATATACTATGGATTTACATGTACAGAATAAAGATACAGAACTACTAAGACAAGGAGATCTGCAGCTAAAGATTCAGAAATACGGAGAAATGCGCGGGCAAATGATGTGGGTACACCGTGCAACGCAGCGCAAGACGAGCGTCTTTGATGCGTCATGGAAGTATCCGAATTGTCCAAGCCGGCGGCTAGATGCCGCTTATTAAAGAATTTATCGATAAATATGCGTGAGCGGGATGGATAAATCAAAAGCGGGTCTATCCATGGAACGAGGATGGATTAATCCGAGAGAATTTATCCATCACACGGGATGGACAAATCCACGTATATTTATCCATTGAACGGGATGGATAAATTCACGCAGATTTATCATTACTTGGTGTAAGGGCCATCGCGTGCGTGGCATGTACGAGTCTTTCAAACTTTGTGATGGAATATTTACTTTCAATTTCAAGAAACATGCAAATATTTGTATTTACGTAGACAACAAGGTAAGACTGAGGAGGGTACTGCTATGATTGTGCAAGGATATAGGATAAAGTATCCTAAATTCTTACTATTGCAGACTCATAATAATGCAGAGATATTAAAAAGCCGCATTGATAGGCCATCATTATATTACTTAATTTTCTCAAAGCAAAACAGTGTTGACAGGTGTGGCAGTGGACAAGACAAGCGATGGTGCAAGTGGATTGAGCGATAAAGACTACGAGGACAGACGCATAAATCTGGTATGTACGAGGAGGCGTGGCTGTGTCCGGCAACACCCGCGGTCGGTCACCAATGGACCTTCGTCTAACAAAAGGAAAGAAAAAGAGAATAATAAAAAGAGGAAAACAAAATGAGAGCTGTTGGACTATGTCCCTAGGTACCTCACATCGTCTGCTCACGGGATCATTCCCACGCCTCGTACTCCATATGTATTTGCGTACGCGCCGTGTTTTCCTCCTTAATCTATTATCATTTCTCTCGTCGTGTCTCGTCCCTGCGTTGCTGCACCTCCTTCTGACAAGAGCGAGAACGTGTCGTTTGGTTGTCGTCGCCAATATTTGACATCATTACGGAAAGATGAAGAACTTGAAGTTAGCATCGAGTAAAATTACAGGAGATTACCATGCATCCTACAAGTGCAGTTGGTTTTTTCTTTTTATCCCGAGGTGAAAAGGTCGGCCTCGTGTTCGTAAAGAACATTGCTAAGCTCGGTCTCTCAAATCGGTCCCCAAGCTCATTCTCGAGTGATATTATGTGTGCTTTTGACTGTTTTTAATGCCGGACTTAACAAGACGAAGATAGACGGCCGGAGGTATATCGATAAGTCCTGCATGAGGCATGGCATAGTAGATTCTATCAAACGACGTGAGTGAGGCGCTAATCCTCGGATGAATCTCGGAACTGAACCAGTGAGTTTGATTTCATTTTTTCAATCAGGGCTTCGACCTTCGAAGCGAGGATGGAAATGGAGATGGTGCTTAGGTATGACGTCGTTTGTAGTATGTACATTGTACTATACAAATTATATACATATAGCCACACGATGTCATGTAGGGTAGCTTTGAAATTTTAGATTCATTTCAATTCAAAGATGTCGCAGTACAAAATAAGAAAAGTTAGAATATGATGATCATGTTAACTACTGCATGTACTCCCTGCGTGAACCGGCGAATAAATGAACATTAAACTGACGTGATTGGCTATTTCCTTTCGTTCTAGCCATTACATACACACGTAGTATAGCGATCCACAATAGAATACCTCAAACCTTCTTTCGCATGGTATGACGTGAACAAACTCTACAGTAAGGTTCATTGTACATGCTCTATGTATGAAATGCTGATATTCACGCTCGCTTTCCATTTGATTTCTTACATACTCATTGTATTTTAACGTACATTACCATATTGCACTTGTTCGTAAGCGGTTTGACCGATTTTGCGAGTTTGATGTCAGCCGCCTTAGCACATCATTTGTAATTTAGAGTGTTGAACCCGAATCAGTACATAACCTCGCAAAAAATGTATCTATGCTTGTTTAGTATATAGATATCGTACATATACATTTAAAGGTACGCTGTAAAAATGTTATATCAAAAGATAAGATAAGAAATCAAACGTGAAGTTGCAATGACTTTTGAGTGATCGAAATAAGCGCCCTCGAGATTTACAATGCATATAGCATGATTATACTCAAAATACACATATTGTGGGTTTTTAATAAATGTCTAGTATTCATACCTACCTCGTATCAAGTGCCCCAGTCAGTCCAAAAAATACACAAGACGTCCAAGAGTCGGTATGGTCCCACATCAACGAACCCTCTCCTCAATCCCCTTTCACCTAGTTATTCGCAACGAAGTACGCCCAGTTCTCTTGACTGACAGTCAATAGTGCTAGTGTGTATCTATTCTTGGAACACCGGAAGTCTCAGACCATTCCGTCACGAAATGGAAGTGCAGGGATGGGGGAGACCCCTTCAAATGCGTTCTACGCATTTTTCGCATTTTAGGGCCTGTTTATGCCGTGTTTCTCGGGCGCTATGAGTGCGTGGATGTGCCAGCGCACTGATATAGCGTCTTGAAGGTGATATTTTGTATGAAACTGTAGTATAAAGGGACGCTCGATTCGATTTTCTACCTTTTCGCTTCTTTCTACCTCTCAGCTCGTAGAAGTGTAGAGATGTGGGATTATTTAGATATAAAAGCTTGATAAATTGAATTTAATATACATATGCGTATGTTAAACATTTCACGAAGAAATATTGAGAATCAGACGAGTGATTTGCGAATTACTCTCCCCTTTCCTCCTAGTCCTAACCTTCCAATTCAGCCAAATTTGACGTAAAAGCGGTGTTTTTTTTACTCGCTAGTATGATGTATTTTGTTACATACTCGGCTACACTTAAATAAGCACATTAAAATGATTCTCTAGTGCGACAGGTGAGTGAACATACTATGGTATGGTGATCTCTTTCTTCCTTGGCGCTCAGTGGAGACTTAATTCGATTCAATCGCATTTATCGATAATCCCCCAGACGGTGATTCCCATGGATCTCAGAAAATGTTCATGGCCGTCACAGCATCAGTCTTTGCTTGGACATGTAGATCAAATTTCATGAGGGTGTCCTTCCTGCCTTGATGGATGTCTACTTGTAGTCCTTCCACGTTCTGTTCTAGCTGGTACGCTGCAATACGACGCCTAAAAGTGTTCAGAGATTTTGATTTAAATAATTTCTTTCTCAAGTCAATTTTCAAATCGATTGAATCACCATGAAAACGTTGATATAAGTACTAACTACGGCCGTAGTTCATTCAAAATTTTGAAGTCCCATCAAGCCTCGCCGAGATCACCGTCCATTTCTCACGATGTACCGCCTGCACTGGCACACGGCGCGCACATGTATGCTTGAGAATACAACGGTAGCGCTATCCAGAGTTGCTCAATTATCTCTGTCATCTCAATGATATACAGAGGTATTCATAGGGAAATATACCTTCGTCAATGGTTTCGACGATGGGACGGGGGTTATTGATCAAACGAACAAAATCAAAAACTAAAATCAAAAATACATCCATGCGGTTCTAAGCCACCGTACTCGTTACCAATCATGCATCTTGTGCTGTCGCTCCATGGCACTTTCAAAGAGATATGAGAAAGTATAAGATTGTCATGCCCGACGATGGGGTGAAACCGGTTATATTCGGACCGGCGTGCGAATTACCGCATTTGGACACAAATCAACCAACACGGTTAATTTGTTTCTTATCGCTTCCTATCACTACCACCGCCAACACTGGCACCTTGCCCCTCCCCTTTTGATAGGGATGCAAGCGGTGGTTCGACAATGACAACAACCGCAATGATGACTGTCACCTTCCCCTCCCCTCTTTGCAACATCTGCGAAGTGCTGGCACAGCAATGCTAAGACCAACGACAACTGCACGTTGCACCTCCTCTCTTAATAAGGATGTGGGAGGTGCTTTTATTTGCGTCAGATAAGGTACCGACGCACCTTCACCCTACCCTCTCCTCAGGGCTTACAATCCAGCGGGGACAGTGGCAGCAAAGCGATGGGTACATCAGTGTGGTGCTGTGCACCACCTCCGATGGACGGAAAGAAACACGCAACCAACGGATGGCAACAACGAGAGGTGACTCCGGCAATGGGATCGTTTGCTGTCCCCACCCACCCACGCTCACCCAACACCGCTTCCGCACTGCAATGCAAATATTAATATTAACACGATGCAAGGGGCAAGCAAGGTCAACGGGTGTTGGATTGCGAGGGTCACGAGAACAAGAACCGGGAGTGGATATTAGCAAGAGTAAGAGGAGATACGCAGAGGAGAGTCAACAGGAGGACGGAGGCAATGACGAGGGGAGAACAACGAGGTCAAACAAGCAGCTTTGTGCTTCGCGTCTTTACTCTCTGTTCTCATTCTTGTCTGCTGCCTCTCTCGTCATCCTCTTTTTGCATCTCTCATAAGAATTACATATATATATCGTACTTATGATTCATGTATGCATACATATATAACCGTTTTTCTGTATTTTTGCATGTTTTATGTGAAAATTACAAAAATGGCAGTAGATTGGCACTAAATTGTAAATACACATAAGTTGAAGTAAGGCAGGAAGACGCGACGCGACAGGGAACGCGACACGTGAATTAAGCGCAAACGGGGATAGTCTATATAAAGCAAGAGCCATCACAATATTTTGATTGGGGATCAAAAGCGTAACAAAAAACGCTCCCTACAAAGAACTCCCTTTTACTTACGGAAAAGACTCGTAACCAAAGTAGGGGCTAAGGCAAATATGGATTAATAATCGAACCTAAGAACTTGCCGTCATTTGTTGACCTTTTTTTTTTTAGGGAAGTTACTTATATTTGTATATAAATCCCACAGCATCTGGTGGGTTAACGGCTAGTTAGATCCATATCTGAGATGACTTTACTGCAACTCCCGGCTCGTTTAATTATAGCTATTTTGGGTTCTTTCTATTATTTCACCGAATCCCGATATCATAGGCTCATGACCAGCGGCAGACACCTCTCCTCATGCCGTCAGGATCACCCCTATTTCCCATCCTCTCCTTCATCGATGCATCATTCATCTCCATCCATCCATCTTTATCCCATCTTCGGTCCCGACCCTGCGCTCGATCCTCGATGTCTAAAGTTCCACATCGTCGTTTGCAAGGCTCTGCCGCTTCGATGGAAGTGCCCGCTGCAGAGTCATCGTCACCCACTCATGTCGCCAACTATCATTTTCGCTACCTCCTGCCTCCTACCTCGTACAATTCCCATCCCTCGTCCCAAACAATCGTTCAAGGCTCTGGACGACGCCGCTTCGGTGAAAATGCGCGCTGTAGAGGTTGGGGATTGCGATGTCGTGTTGGCTGCCGTCGACGAAGGCCGTGAATGCGCGTAGAGGACGTTTGCGATGCTGTATGCGTCTATCTCCGCACTTGTCCGTCGGTGGACTCGACGTTCCAAATCCGTTCCAAGGCCGTTCGGGATCCTGTGGGACGTTGCGTGCCTCTCCCGATCGCTGTTCGTTGGCGGACGTGTTCTCGACGTGGGTACTTTGGGAACCGAAAGGCGGAAGCTAAATGGTCGCGTTGGACGATAGCTGCGCCAGTGCTCGTCGTCGGTCGTTGTGGATATGTGTGGGAGACAGTGGGACGTGCTCTCGATGTTGCGAATATGGACAACGCATGCCTGCGTCTGTCGTACTATGGGTAAGTAAAGATCATTTTGAATATGTATAGATCACTCACAAGTAGGTTAACAGTGTTACGAACTTGTACAGATTCCCAGCTGCGTGTTCGACTCTGCGAAAGCATTTCGTCGTCTTGGAGTTGCGGGTAAGTTAATGTTTCATCTTCCAAGTTGCATAGACGACTTACCAGTTGCTTAGATATCGACTAGATCAAGTAATAAAAGCACAGGTAAGCTTCGAATGTATCTGAACACGAATAGATCACTTACAAGTGCGTGCTCAGACATTGTACTCGAAACGCCGCTGGGGATACGTCTGTGTCGGCCATTGGTACATATTTCAAGGTCTCGGTGTGTTGATTTCGTCGTTCCGTGTAGTATTAACGTCTTCTTGCGAATGGACATGCCCCCACTGGTTGGAGCGGATGAGAAACATAGTCGAGTCCTTGCACGTCCTTCAGAGGTAAGCTTCGAAATGATATATAACAGTAAACGACCACTTACCTGGAGACAGGTAGAGCTCGATATCGTTGCTTGCAATAAGCAGAGGATACGAGAAGCGGAGAGAAGTAGAGTGGAAGATGAAAGGGAAGACAAGCTCCGAAGAGCTGTTGTCTCTTCTAGTCGAAATACGCCAGCTTATATGCATTGAAGAACTTTTGTAATAATTACATATATTGACTAAACCGAGTTTTGTTGCCAAAACCCGTTTTGCTGAACTCAAAATCAAGATCTCCCGAATGTATTCTTCTGCTTCGAATATCGGGAGGAGGTATGGTATAATGGTGGGGTAATTCATGAGTTGTGAGCTAGTTTTTTTTTGATGACTCTGGTATTTTGAGGGAAGGTAATTGTAGTGTAATCACATAGCTATTATTTAATACACACTTGAGAGCTACAGTAATGTCAAGGAAACTAAATGGAAACCACTCGTTGGCAAGAAACTAGCTGGGAAGGGGATCGAGGCGAGGGTAGGGTAGGTTGAGTCGCTTGTGAGTTGGACTCGAAGGACAGTTGGTGACTCGGGGGGGACTACATACACGTATAGGAGACACGTATAGCTATGTATTAAAGGTATTTTCACAAAAAATAGAGAAGAAATAAAGTATCTATTCGAGATACTAAGTTTAAGCGCCCATCAAAAACATGGGCGGATAATAGATTTCAAAATATTATCACAAGCTCAGAAGCTATCTCATATTATATTTTTTTATAGTATACTCTGTAATACATAAAGGCACGGAAACGAGAAAATTCCTATGTGAGATATATATACCAAGTCTGAAATGCGAAATTACAAAATATGTTCTCACCAGGACAACAGGCTGGTCCCGGCCGTTGGACTTGCGAATGATAATCATGATATGCTGATGAAGAGGCAGGGTATTCCATACGAGGTGATTTCACTTTTTCTTGCCAACTACGTCCTCCTGGGATCCTTCCCTCCGAGCCTCGGCGGTTTCTTTCTCTATCATGGCAAGTTATACAACACCGAGTGATATATTTGGCTCAGTCGGTGAGACAACTAGCCATCACTGTCGAGTGGGAGGCTGCCGGTTCTGGCAGGCTCACTGAAGTTAGGCACTGATGGACAGGATAACATTGGGTTCTTGATTGCGGGAGTCAGAAACTGTAGATAAAATAGAATACATGTATGGGTGCGCACCTTGATTGCGGTAGTCAGAAACTGACCTGCAATCAAGGTGTTCTAAATACATACTATACTTGTGATCAGGTGATGAAAGAGAAAGAAAGGAAAAAACATAGCAGTGGCAAAACTGGAATACATTGACGTTAATATTTTAAAGATGTCGATCAAGCTCAATGTCCTTGTGCACCCATACGAGACGAGCAGCGCGACAGACAAGGATGAAGTTTCCTCCTAGAAGAGTAGTAATTGTCATGGAACCTATCAAACCGACACCTGAAGTGCAGTTCCCCACATCGTTGACAAAGTCTCTGTCAATCCAGCTTATGCATAATAGCATCATCGCACATAATATCACAGCCCTGTCATAACCATTAGCACTTCTCATTTGCAAGTGGATTTTTATTTCTCACCATAACACCAGTACTACAGGCAGCGCAAGGCACACCCAGAAATCGATGGAGGTCGATTTTTGCACGGCCATCGAAGCCTATATATATGTGTGTGTGTTTATCATGGCGAGATTATAATATGCACGAGATAAAATAACACCCACCAGCGTCCATGATTGCAGGAACTTTGCTTCACTCATCTTATGTGCCGATCCTAATAATAGACCACCGACTGCCAAGCCTGTCAGCGAGAAAACACCGATGGCCACGGCTGAGGTACGCAAGAATACATTGCACAGAACCGTGTCGATTTGTAGCAGGGCGATCGGGACTCTGCGCGTGCGTGAATATGTAAGTATTAGAGTAAAGCACGATGATATACTACTCACTGAAGCAAGACCACTGACGCACTACATGCACCCTTCCAGTGTACGTGCAAAGTTTCCACAATGCTTGGCCATTGTTTGCCGCTGTCGTAGAGTTGCGCGCGTTGGGCCATAGGGTCGGACTCGGCACGGTGCGCTCCTTCTGTCGCCTTGAAAGTCACGCGAAATTGTGCATGATAAACTGGGTATAGGAATAGGGTATAGGCTGTCATCAAAGTTTGGAAGAATGAGACAGCAGTTTTCATCTTGTAACTACAGGAAAGAGAAGAGAGGGAAGGACGGTGAAGGCTTCAGCTTGAAGCTTGAAAGTTCACTGGAGTGCGGTATTTAAGCTCATGTCTATAACCTGGGCTAAAATTGAGAAGTTACGACGTAATACAAATGTAAAGATTTAAGTACTTATTTTCGCAAAGAAGCTGTTACATGGATTTGAACCTCGCAGAACTTCGAATTCGTGGGCGCTCCAGTGTGTCCTGTGTCGATTGGTACAACTCAGATATGGATCTGTACCCCAAAATAGAAGTCCCGCACAACAAACTTTTCCTTCCCTTCCCGGCAGCTCGCTGGCAACTGTTCTCTGGGGGTAGGGTGCAAGTGTAAAATGACAAAATATAGTTACATATGTGTTAGAAAGTTAGACACGTAAGTGTGTTTATATTTCGGGAAGGGATATTTTCTCGGAATATGATGGCCGTTAGCAGGGACGTAGATTCCATCCCGGGCAGCATATACAGGTATTTACTCCATTCCACCCGGCATTCCTCCATCAGACATCCCGAATACTATCCCATTCCGACTGCATAATTGCGCACCCCGAGCATCCCGTCCTGGGTGACAGGTCCACGTGCCCTTTTCCGACATTGGTTCAAGGCCGGAATGGATGTGGTACTAGACCTAAGGAACCGTCAAGCTGGAAGAACTCGTCAACAGGAGCTGGCTGGGATTCCACGCTCATGATCTCGATGTACAGATGGAATCCGGAGCTCTACATATTGCGGCCTCGGTACAACGTTGCCGGGTAGTAGGCTCGACGGGTGGGATTGAACACGGTGGTGGTACTGACATACATAGTGGCTTCGTGTACAAGTTGTTAAATTATAATTTATTCCAAGGCCAAGTAGAAAAAGAAAAAGTAAGCATTGAATGTGCTCCGTAAATATCCATGATACTCCATCCCAAACATTATGTCGAGGGATCGCACCCAATCGCCACGATGCGTAATAATCGCACAGCTTGAGGTCCGAAAAATAGTGCGTTGCCCTTTTCTTGTATGCCGGGGACCTTTTTTACATGGCTGCTCGGCGTATAGTTTTGGGTCATGCATATGTTTTTCCGCGTCACGCGCGTGTTTTCCATGTCGCGTCGCGTTAGGGCCAAATCGAATTTTCTTTCGTCCAGCTGTCCCCTCAACTACCGCGTTAGGGCCAAACCCATTTAGAATACTGTACTTGACTTACATACGTAGTACAAATCCCTTTATTCTATGGCCATTTTTATTCACGGGAGGCCCTTGTCTTTCTCCATCCCGAAAATTATGCCGAGCATAGCATCCCCATCCCCACCCATACCAGTAATAAACAGGCCCCGTGACTTTATCACATATGTATGTTAACCAATATATACAAGGGGTGGTGTGCTTAATATCAACATTTTGATATAGCCGCTATCCGGTTCTCTGCCCACGCCCCTCTCACCCGAAGACGGTAGCCCGCATTTCTGGCACGACCCTCCCAGCAGGTCAATTTAGAGTGGCCGATGTGCCGTTGCCCTTTGGTATCCCTTTGCAGGCGTGAATGCCGGACTTCACTGTTCAGTCCTTCAGTATGTTTTAAATAACAAATTGTAAGTCATTGTTATAACGCACTTGTACCGATGTAGAGTATATATATTACCCCTGGTAAAATTCATAGTCGACGATCGAAGTAAGACTCGACTGACTGTCCCCAGCCAAGCGCTATGCCGGAAATTGCCGCGCAACAAAGCTAGACAGCGGGGGTAGGGGGTCGAGGGGCAAAATCAAATAACTTATTTTTTAGTTTATTTTCCATTATAGTCTAGTTTCTCCACCAATAATGCTCATGTCAGACTACAAGCAGAGTAAATAACATATAAAACCCTTCAAAGTACGAAAAAAAGATAAATACATCCATTTGTATGCTATTTTTGTATGTATTCTAAATGCAGCTTATAAGCTTACCTTTTAAAACATACCCAGGTTCAATGTTGACTCCCTACTGAAGTGATATTTTGTTCATACATTGTGATCCTTTTTAATGTATATTAATATTTGAGCACAATTTGCACCAAAGTTATTAAAGTTTAGACCCAGACCGTCACGTGTGCATGCCAAATTGATCGCATCATTACCATATGTGGTGAGGGGAGGGGGGGAGGGTCCAAAAGTCCCACAATCAAATTTACCAACCCCATATCACTGAGTTTTTTTCACATACCCCTTGGCTAAAATGGAAAAGTGACGAAGTGATACAAATGTAAAGACTTAAGCTTAAGTACTTATTTCCGGAAAGAAGCTGTGATAGATTTAGACATAGAAGCGATATTGGCTAGTACTAATATGGCTATGGTACCGAGCAAGTACCAATGTTGGATGGATTTCGAAGGGCGATTTGCTGATGTGGTTACTAAATATGGTTATAGCTCCGAGCTATTGTCGTTCTCGCCATTTATCCGGTCGTAGTAAAACTTCACAGCTGCATCCTCTGTTTTTGGCTGGGTCTACCTAGTAGTACATATGACCTTTACGTCGATATCGTAGGCTCGTGACCACCTCTCCTCATGTCATCACTTTCTAAATTCTCTCCTTCCTCATTCATCTCCATCCTTCCTTCGTTATCCCAGCTTCAGTCCCGACCCTGCGCTCGATCCTCCGTAATCCTCGATATCTCAAGTCCTACATCGTCGTTTGCAAGGCTCTGCCGCTTCGATTGAAGTGCCCGCTGCACAGGTTGGGAATCTCCCGTCGTTTGAAGTCTCGTTCGCCGTCGATGTGTCAAGGACGTGGTTTACACTTTGCGGACGTCGGGCGATCCATCGTGTGGGATAACCCGAATGCCTTGTCAGCATTCGCTCGACTACCAGAGTCGTTATGAGCTGGGAAGAGCCTGGCAAGCTCACGGGCTCACCAGTGCTTCACGGTCAACCGTCGTCACCATCATCCTCGCTACCTCCTGCCTCCTATAGATCCCATCTCTCGCCAAATAATCGTTTGCAAGACTCTGGACGACTGGACAATGTCGCTTCGGTGAAAATGCGCGCTGCAGAGGTCGAGAATCGAGATGTTGTACTGGCTGCCGTCAACGAAGGCCGTGAATGCTTGTAGAGGACGTTTGAGACACCGTCTGCGTCTATCTCCGCTGTCGCTCATCGGTGGAGACGTCGCAAATCGATCCTTGTCGGCGGTCGTTCGACTGCAAGAGTCGTTTGGGAGCAGGAAAGAGCATGACAAGCTCACGGACTTACCAGTGCCTCTCATTCCATCACCCCCACCCACTCATGTCGCCAACGATCGTCCTCGATGCCTCCTGCAGACCCCTTCCTCCCTTCCAAATCATCGTTTGCAAGGCTTTGGACGACGCCGCTTCGATGACACTGCTCTCTGCAGAGGTTGGGGATTGAGATGACGTGTTGGCTACGGCCAGTTCTCTTCAAGGAAGGCTGTGGATTCGTGCAGAGGACGTTTGGGACGCTGCATGCGTCTATCTCCGCCCTCGTTCGTCGTTGGAGACATTGCACATCCGTTCCGAGGTCGTTGAGGATCCTGTGGGACGTTGCGTGCCTCTCTCCCGATCATTGTTCGTTGGCGGACGTGTTCTCGATGTGGGTACGTTGGGAACCGAAAGGCCAACGCTAAACGATCGTATGGGACGTTAGCTGTGTCGTTGTTCGTCGGCGGAAGTTGTGGACGTGTATGGGACGCTCTCGATATTGCGAATAGGGATATCTGTGTCTGTCGCACTCATTTTTTGCGTGGCTGTCAATGCATGGGTAAGTAAAGATCGTCTTGAATATACATACATCACTTACAAGTGGGTTTACAGCATTGTATAGATTACTTATCACGCGGCGTGTTTGACTGCGAATGCATTTCGCCGTCTTGGAATTGGGAGTAAGTCGATGTTTCATCTTCCAAGATGCATAGACGACCTACCAGTTCCTTAGACATCAACTAGATTAAGTAACAAGAGCACAGGTATGCTTGGAATGCTTCCGAACACGACCAGATGACTTACAAGTGCGTGCTAGGACGCTGTACTCGAAACGCCGCTTGGAAGACGTCTGTGTCGGCCATTCGAACACATTTTTCAAGGTCTCGGTATGTTGATTTCGTCGTTCTTTTCCAATCATAATGCGCCAGCTTATATACATTTGAGAACCCTTGTAATGATTACATACATTGAATAAACTGAGTTTGATGCCAACCCTGTTTTGCCGAAGAGTCGAAATCAAGATATCCTGAATGTATTCTTCTTTTGATACGCTATCCAATGACGAATAGGTAGCTCTTAACGTATGCGCCCAGCCCCAGACGCAGAAACCCCCTAAAAGCAACGAAACACGGCAAACGCTTCATTTCTACATCGTGCGTGCGTATCTTCCACTTCAAACGGCGTTCATTTCGCTTTGAATTTTTAATTGATTTATTAATAGACCAGTGAGAGCTGCCATAATGCCAAGGAGACTAAGTAGAAACCACTCGCTGGCAAGGAAAGGGGATCGAGGCGAGGGTAGGGTGGGTTGGGTCGCTTGTGAATTGGACTCGAAGAACCGTCTGTAACTCGGAGGGAATTACATACACATATAGGATGCGTGTAAAACTACCTAATAAAAGTTTTTTTTAGAGAGATTAGAAAGAAAATGAAGTATTTATTCGAGATACTACGTTTAAGCGCCCATTAAAAGCATCGGTGGATAACAGATTTCAAAATATTATCAAAACCTCAAAACTTATCTAATCTGATCTTTAGGTAAACTGGGATCTTTCCCGCCGAGCCTCGGCAGTTTCTTTTTCCGTCGTGGCAAAGTTATACAACAAGTGTCGAAGATGAGAAGAGTTATATGGGGGCAAAAGAAAGGTTCTTTCCTCCCAAGAGAGTACTCGATTAAATGATATTATTTTGATGTGGTTAGCGTTACGAATGAGATTTTTGTTGTTCTCCAAGACAGAGAACGAGAGCCTACTGGAAAATTATACCAATCATTGCAAGAACTTGTGAAGTTGACTCCACTGTCTGCGCCTATTGTGGATAAATATTGAGGCCGAGTGATATATTTGGCTCAGTCGATGAGACAATTAGCTATCGCTGATTGTCGAGTGGAAGGCTGCCGGTTCTGGCAACCTCACTGAAGTTAGGCACAGACGGATGGGTCAACATTGGGTTCTTGATTGCAGTAGTCAGAAACTGTAGGTAAAATAGAATACATGTATGCGTGCGCACCTTGATTACGGTAGTCAGAAACTGACCCGCAATCAAGGTGTTCTAAATATATACTATACTTGTGATCAGGTCATGAGAGAGAAAGAAAGGAAAAAAACATAGCAGTGGCAAAACTGGAATACATTTACGTTAACATTTTGAAAGATGGATTTCAATGTCCTTGTGCTATATATCCACACTACTGCACCCATACGAGACGAGCAGCGCGACCGACGAGGATGATGTTTCCTGCTAGAAGAGTAGTAACAGTGACAGAACCTATCAAACCGAATCCTGAAGTGCAGTTCCCCACATCGTTGATAAAGTCTCTGTCAATCCAGCTTATGATCAATAGCGTCGTCGCGCATAATATCGCAGCCCTGTCATAAGGATTAGAATTTCTCATTTGCGAGTGGATTTTTATTTCTCACCATAACACCAGTGCGACAGGCAGCGCAAGGCACACCCAGAAATCGATGGAGGAAGGTTTTCGCACGTCCCTCGAAGCCTAAATATATATATATGTTTATCATGGCGAGATTCCAATATGCACGAGATAAAATAACACCTACCAGCGTCCATGATTGCAGGAACTCTGCTTCACTCATCTTCTGTGCTGATCCTAAGAATAGACCACCGACTGCCAAGCCTGTCAGCGAGAAAACACCGATGGCCACGGCTGAGGTACGCAAGAATACATTGCACAGAACCGTGTCGATTTGTAGCAGGGCGATTGAGACTCTGCGCGTGCGTGAATATGTAAGTATTAGAGTAAAGCACGATGATATACTACTCACTGAAGCAAGACCACTGACGCACTACATGCACCTTTCCAGTGTACGTGCAAGGTTTCGACCTTGCTTGGCCATTGTTTGCCGCTGTTGTGGAGTTGGGCGCGTTGGGCCATAGGGTCGGACTCATCACGGTGCGCTCGTTCTGCCTCTAAAATCGCGCGAAATTGTGAATAATAAACTGGGTATAGGAATAGGGTGTAGGCTTTCATTAAAGTTTGGAAGAATGCGACACCAGTATTCATCTTGCAACTATAGGAGAGAGTAGATAGAGAAGGACGGTGAGCGCTTCAGCTTGAAGCTTGAAATTTGAAATTTGAAAGTTCACTGGAGTGCCGTATTTATGTTCATGTCCAGGACCTGCTGCATTCGGATGGAAGATCAACATTTACATATTGGCAGAGTGATATGATATGCCCTTTATTTGCACAGCCCAGGGGACTATACTTCCATTGGTACAACTCAGATACGGATCTCCTCCCAAAATCGGAGGACAAACTTTTTCTCCCCTCGCTCGGCAGTGCACTAGCAGCAGGTCCTAACACTCCGCTAAGAGATTCGGCATTCCGCCATTGCTCTCTTAATGCGCCCAATTTGAATTGGCCGAAATGCCGTTTGATGTGTATTCGACTGGAAATCGTGTGAGTTCAATGTGTCGTTTTAAGAGACGACATTGTTGAATGTTCTTCCTTATATATTCTACTTAGTTGTGGTGCATATATACATAAAACTCTAAATCTGATAGTTTAAGCAAAGATATTTTGCTTGTGCTCGCAGAGTTACTTACATGTCACCGTGATCATACATTTTTGGTCAATAAATCTCTGAGAAGGCAGGTCGGTGAGTCATTCTTATCCATTGAGATCTACTCTTAAGCATTTTATACATTCTGGGCTTTTATTTCATTTTTATTAGCCTAATATTTTTTGAGACCAACTACGATTTTCTAACTTACTTGAATTTATATGAAACAATCCTGACCCACGGCCCGACGTCGGTGTCGTTGCTACGTTCAGGCTCAGCTTATTTTGAGTAAAGTTTTGCCGGTAATCCGAAAGCTTATTTATGCTCAAGAAGTTTTGCGGTGATATCCGACTCTATTAGATCCATGGTTGTACATAAATACCAATCGAAGTAAGACTCATCGTTTTAGTATAAGTGCATCTTCTATTTTTGGTTAGGTCAAAAAACCATGTACTCGCGTCCTTGATCAACGTTAACGTCCGTCGCCCAAGTACAACGTGGGAATTCAGGGGAACACCTTTCAAAGGCAATTTGCTTCGGAATCACAGATGTCCGTACTTTGTTGAGTTTGCTTGAACGCACGCACATCGCGAAAAACATAAGTAGCTTAGTCACCAAGCGAGCCTTCCTCCATCCTGCGGCGAACCTTTACATTTTGCTACATTTCGCCGATATCATAGGCTCGTGACCAGCCGCAGAGACCTCTCCTCATGTGGTCATGATCACTCCTCTCTCCCCTCCTCTCCGCCCTCATCCATCTCGAGCTCCATCCTTCCTTCGTTATCCCATCTTCAGTACTCAGTCCTGACCCTGCGCTCGATCCTCCGTAATCCTCGATGTCTCAAGTTTCACATCGTCGTTTGCAAGCCTCTGCCGCTTCGATTGAAGTGCCCGCTGCAGACGTTGGGAATCTGCCGCCGTTTGAGGTCTTGAATGCATGCAGAGGATGTTTCGCCGTCGATGTGTCAAGGACGTGGTTTGCACGTTGCGGACGTTGGGCGATCCATCGTGTGGGATGACCCCAATGCCTTGTCAGCAGTCGCTCGACTACGAGAGTCGTTATGAGCAGAGATTCGGGAAGAGCGTGGCAAGCTCACGGACTCACCGGTGCTTCTCCATCCTCACCCACTATCATTCTCGCTACCTGATGCCTCGTACAGATTCCATCCTTCGTTCCAAATCATTCTTTCAAGGCTCTAGACGACGCCCTTCGATGAAACTACGCGCTGCAGAGGTTGGGGATCGACATGACGTGTTGGTTGCAGCCATTTCTCTCCGAGGAAGGCTGTGGATCCGTGCAGAGGAGGTCTGGGACGCTGCATCCATCTATCTCCGCCCTCGTTCGTCGGTGAAGACGTTCCAAATCCGTTCCGAGGGCGTTCGAGATCCTGTGGGATGCTGCGTGCCTCTCTCCCGATCATTGTTCGTTGGCGGACGTGTTCTCGATGTGGGTACGTCGGGAACCGAAAGGCGGACGCTAAACGATCGCGTTGGACGATAGCTACGTCACTGCTCGTCGTCGGTCGTCGTGGGCGTGTGTGGGACGCGCTCTCGATGTTGCGAATATGGATATCTGGGTCTGTCGCACTCATTTTTCGCCTGGCTGTCGATGCATGGGTAAGTAAAGATCGTTTTGAATATCCGTAGATCACTCACGAGTGGGTTTACAGCGTTACGAACTCGTATATAATCCTAGTGGCGTGTTCGACTGCGAACGCATTTTGCCGTCTTGTAGTTGTGGGTAAGTCAATGTTTCATCTTCCAAGTTGCATAGACGACTTACCAGTTCCCTAGACATCGACTAGAACAAGTAACAAGAGCACAGGTGAGCTTGGAATGCTTTCGAACACGAATATATGACTTACAAGTACGTGCTAGGACGTTGTACTCGAAACACTGCTCGGAAGACGTCTGTGTCGGTCATTCGAACACATTTCAAGGTCTTGGTGTGTTGATTTCGTCGTTCCGTGTAGTTTTTTTTTTTTTTTTTTTCTTGTCAATTTATGTCCCGTGTAGTACTAACGTCTTCTTGCGAATGGACATGCCCACTGGTTGGGCCGCATGAGGAACATAGTCAAGTCTATGCACGTCCTTCAGAGGTAAGCTTCGAAATGATATATAACAGCAAACGACCACTTACCTCGAGGCAGGTAGAGCCGATATCGTTGCTTGTAATAAGCAGAGGATACGAGAAGCGGAGAGAAGTAGAGTGGAAGATGGAAGGGAAGACAAGCTCCGAAGAGCTGTTGTCTTTTCCAGTCGAAATGTGCCAGCTTATATACATTTGAGAATCCTTGTAATAATTACATATATTGAATAAACCGCGTTTGACGCCAAACCCGTTTTTTTCGAAGAGTCGAAATCAAGATCTCCCGAGTGTATTCTTCTGTTTCGAATATCGGGGGGAGGAGATATGGGTATAATGGTGGGGTAATTCATGAGTTGTGAGCTAGTTTTTTTTTGATGACTCTGGTATTTTTCGGGAAGGTGATTGTAGTGTATTCACATAGCTATTTTTTAATACGCACTTGAGAGATACAGTAATGCCAAGGAGGCTAAATGGAAACCACTCGCTGGCAAGAAACTAGCTGGGAAGGGGATCGAGGCGAGGGTAGGGTCGGTTGTGTCCTTGTGAATTAGACTCGAAGGATAGTCGGTGAGTCGTGGGGACCTACATAAACGTATAGGAGACATTTATAGCTATGTATTAAAGGTAAATTGACAGAAAATAGAGAAAAACATCGGTGGATAACAGATTTCAAAATATCATCACACCTCAAGAGCTATCTAATCTTATCTTTAGGTACACTGGGATCTTTCGCTCCGAGCCTCGGCGGTTTCTTTTTCTGTCATGACAAAATATACCACAAGTGTCGAAGATAAGAAGAGTTATATAGGGGCAAAAGAAAGATTCTTTCCTCTCAAGAAAGTACTCGATTAAATGATGACATTTCGATGTGATTAGCGTTACGAATGAGATTTTTGTTGTTCTCTAAGACAGAGAACGAGAGAGCGAAAAATTATGCCAATCACTGCAAGAACTTGTGAACTTGACTCCACTGTCTGCGCCTGTCGTGGATAAATATTGATGCCGAGTGATATATTTGGCTCAGTCGGTGAGACAACTTTTGTCGAGTGGAAGGCTGCTGGTTCCGGCAGCTTCACTGAAGTTCGGTACCGATGGACGAGGTAACATTGGGTTCTTGATTGCGGTAGTCAGAAACTGACCTGCAATCAAGGTGTTCTAAATATATACTATACTTGTGATCAGGCGATGAGAGAGAGAGAGAGAACCGAAAAAACATAGCAGTGGCAAAATTGGAATACATTTACGTTAATATTTTGAAAGATGGACTTCAATGTCCTTGTGCTATATATCCACACTACTGCACCCATACGAGACGAGCAGCGCGACCGACGAGGATGATGTTTCCTGCTAGAAGAGTAGTAACAGTGACGGAACCTATCAAACCAAATCCTGAAGTGCAGTTCCCCACATCTTTGACAAAGTCTCTGTCAATCCAGCTTATGAGCAATAGCATCATCGCGCATAATATCACAGCCCTGTCATAACGATTAGCACTTCTCATTTGCAAATGCATTTTTATTTCTCACCATAACACCACTACGACAGGCAGCGCAAGGCACACCCAGAAATCAATGGAGGATGATTTTTGCACAGCCATTGAAGCCTATATATATATATATGTTTATTATGCTGAGATTACAATATGCACGAGATAAAATAACACCTACCAGTGTCCATGATTTCCGGAACTTTGCTTCACTCATCTTCTGTGCCGATCCTAAGAATAGACCGCCGACCGCCAAGCCTGTCAGCGAGAAAACACCAATGGCTATGGCTAAGGTACGCAAGAACACACTGCACAGAACCGTGTCGATTTGCAGCAGGGCGACTGAGACTCTGTGCGTACGTGAATACGTGAGTATTAGGGTAAAGCACGGTGATATAGCACGCACTGAAGCAAGACCACTGATGCACAACATGCACCCTTCCAGTGTACGTGCAAGATCGCCAAAACGGTTGGCCATTTTTCGCTTCCCACTAATAGTTGCAGCATAGGGTCCTGTGAGTGCGCTCCTTGTGTCTCTACAAACATGCGAAAGTGTGAATGATAAACTGGGTATAGGAATAGGGTATAGGCTGTCATCAAAATTTGGGGGAATGATAGACCAGTTTTCATTATGCAACTACAGGAGAGAGAAGAGACAGAAGTACCCTGATGGCTTCAGCTTGAAGCTTGAAGGTTCACTGGAGTGCGGTATTTATCTTCGTGTCTATGACCTGGACTAAAAATGGAAAAGAGACGAAGTTCGGAAGGACACCTTTTACTCACGGATTGTTGCAGAGATATTACCTGGGGTAAAAATGGAGCAGAGACGAAGTTCGCAAGGTCATATTTTACTCTGTCCTGGGCTAAAAATGGAACAGAGATGAAGTTCGCAAGGTCATATTTTACTCTTTTACCTGGGCTAAAAATGGAACAGAGATGAAGTTCGCAAGGACACCTTTTACTCTGTTACCTGGGCTAAAAATGGAACAGAGATGAAGTTCGCAAGGACATATTTTACTCTGTTACCTGGGCTAAAAATGGAACAGAGATGAAGTTCGCAAGGACACATTTTACTCACGGGTAGTTGCAGACATATCACCTTGGCTAAAAATGGAATAGAGACGAAGTTTGCAAGGACACATTTTACTCACCGGTGGTTACTTATATGGTTATAAACTTTTTTTTGTTGTTGTCAATTTAGGTCTATCGGAGTAAGACTCCATACAAACATTACATTGCTATGTACGTAGACCAGGACTCCTTCCCCTTTTCCTTCCTCGAACCCCTCTTGCACTGCTGAGGCACGCCCGAAGCGCTCCTCTCCCCAGTCAGCCCGATAAAGAAACATCGTTTAGAGGGCGTTCGTGCTTGATGGCCGGGGTGTATGTCATTTGGTTCGCTCTCGTAGGCTCTCTTTTGGTGTTCTATCCGCTATGCACCTTTCGGTTATAAGCTTACTGACGGGTGGTTACTTATATTGTTATAGCTCCGAGCTATTCTGTTTCTCGCCAACAGACGAAGACCCATTTTACTCACGGGTGGTTACTTAGATTGTTATAGCTCCGAGCTATTCTGGTTCTCGCCATATACAACGGAAAACCCAGTCCGCCCAAACTATTGAAGATGCAGTGTTTTTCGGCATGAGTGGCGGAATCCCATGGATATTCAACTCCGCTAGGCCAGATAGCCTTGCTGATTGCGCGACTGAGTCCTGATCGAGGAGGATGGGTGTTGCAATAAGATGCTTTCCCTATAATATGACATTGCTGTGGGTTTGTAATGTCATACTTATTGCAAAAAAAAATACTTCCTTAAAAATCACTCGGATTTCAGCAACAGTACCTCAGCTGCGACTCAAAAAAGCGAAAGGCGAATCCGACGTCACGAGGTCAAACATAGTGACCATAAGATGTGGTAGTGCAGTGGTTGTGATCCTTATAACTTATAAGTACCGTGTGTCTTTGAGGTACGGTGTTCGGTTCTCGATGAATCCATTTTTTTAGTCCAACCCAAGCGCTGAATTTTTCCCAACGCAACGTTGACTTGGCTTAAATTTCGCTTAAATTCAGTGTTTGTATAACCTATTATGTGGCAGTTAATATTAGGTCAAGCACTACACTGATTGGGCGGACTGTCCCCCCCTATACAACGCCATGCATTTTTTCTTATGTTGATTTCTATTACTAACTCAGGCACGTAATAACAATATATCTGCACAGCCCAAGTCGTAGTAAAACTGCGAGTCGTAGTTCATAACCTTTATGCTACATTTCGCCGATATCGTAGGCTCATGACCAGCCGCAGACACCTCTCCTCATGTCGTCATGATGTGGCACCTCTCTTTCCCCTCCTCTCCGCCCTCATCCATCTCGAGCTCCATCCTTCCTTCGTTATCCTATCTTCAGTCCCGACCCTGTGCTCGATCCTCCGTAATCCTCTATGTCTCAAGTTCCACATCGTCGTTTGCAAGCCTCTGCCGCTTCGATGGAAATGCCCGCTGCAGACGTTGGGAATCTGCCATCGTTTGAGGTCTTGAATGCACGCAGAGGATGTTTCGCCGTCGATGTGTCAAGGACGTGGTTTCCACGTTGCGGACGTTGGGCGGTCCATCGTGTGGGATGACCCCAATGCCTCGTCAGCAGTCGCTCGACTACGGGAGTCGTTATGAGCAGGGATTCGGGAAGAGCGTGGCAAGCTCACGGACTCACCGGTGCTTCTCCATCCTCACCCACTATCATTCTCGGCCCCTGAGGCCTGATGCCTCGTACAGATCCCATCCTTCGTTCCAAATCATTCTTTGCAAGGCTCTAGACGACGCCCTTCGATGAAACTACGCGCTGCAGAGGTTGGGGATCAACATGACGTGTTGGCTGCAGCCATTTCTCTTCGAGGAAGGCTGTGGATTCGTGCAGAGGACGTTTGGGACGCTGCATGGATCTATATCCGCCCTCGTTCGTTGGTGAAAACGTTCCAAATCCGTTCCGAGGTCGTTTGAGATCCTGTGGGACGCTGCGTGCCTCTCTCCCGATCATTGTTCGTTGGCGGACGTGTTCTCGATGTGGGTACGTCGGGAACCGAAAGGCGGACGCTAAGCGATCGCGTTGGACGATAGCTACGTCACTGCTCGTCGTCGGTCGTCGTGGGCGTGTGTGGGACGCGCTCTCGATGTTGCGAATATGGATATCTGGGTCTGTCGCACTCATTTTTCGCCTGGCTGTCGATGCATGGGTAAGTAAAGATCGTTTTGAATATCTATAGATCACTCACGAGTGGGTTTACAGCGTTACGAACTCGTATAGAATCCTAGTGGCGTGTTCGACTGCGAACGCATTTTGCCGTCTTGTAGTTGTGGGTAAGTCAATGTTTCATCTTCCAAGTTGCATAGACGACTTACCAGTTAATTAGATATCCACTAGGTCAAGGGACAAGAGCACAGGTAAGCTTGGAATGTTTCCGAACACGAACAGATCACTTACAAGTGCGTGCTAGGACGTTGTACTCGAAACGCCGCTGGGAAGACGTCTATGTCAGCCATTCAAAGGTCTCGGTGTGTTGATTTCGTCGTTCAGTGTAGTACTAACCTTTTCTTGCGAATGGACATCACTCCACTGATTAATGGCGTTAATTTTGTGTTGAAATTTGAACTAATTTATTAATAGATACGTAGGAGCTGCGGTAATCCCAAGCAGACGAAATGTGAACCACTCGCTGGCAAGAAACGAGCTGGGAAGGGGATCGAGGCGAGGGTAGGGTGGGTTGGGTCGCTTGTGAATTGGACTCGAAGGACAGTAGGTGACTCGGGGAGACATATATACACATATAGGAGACATTTATAGCTATGTATTCAAGGTGTTTTCTCAAAAAATAGAGAAGAAATAAAGTATCTATTTGAGACACTGAGTTTAAGCGCCCATCAAAAACAAATTTCAAAATATTATCACAACCTCAAAAGCTATCTCATATTATATTTTGGTACAGCATACTCTGTAATACATGAAGGCACGGAAACGAGATAATTCCTATGTGAGACATATCTACCAAATCTGATACGCGAAATTACATCGCTTGGGCGTTTCCGCGCTAACGAACAAGTACCATAACGACTTGTTCGGGTATGTGTCGTTCAATCTTCTGATATTTATTTAGTGCCGAGATGTCCAATTTCAAGTTGGCGGAATGGGATATTAAATGTGGACATCTATTACGCGTATGTCCATGTATATAGATGTATGCAGAGATTCTGAAGGTCCTGAGCCTCGATCGTTCTGTGAATTATTTAAAATGCCGATTACTTCAGCAGTTGTCTTTGTCTCTTCCTTTCTGTTCGAGCATGGTGTAGATTTAAGCAGTCGTAAATTGGAATACACTATCGTTCATATTTTAAAGATCAAGCTGATCAATCAACCTTTGTGCACCCATACGAGACGAGCAGCGCGCCAGACAAGGATGAGGTTTCCTACTAGAAGAGTGGTAATAGTCATGGAACCTATCAATCCGACGCCTGAAGTGCAGTTCCCCACATCGTTGACAAAGTCTCTGTCAATCCAGCTTATAATCAATAGCGTCGTCGCGCATAATATCACAGCCCTGTGATAACGATTAGAATTTCTCATTTGCAAGTGGATTTTATTTCTCACCATAACACCAGGACGACAGGTATGGCTGTCCGTTCGCCGAAAATAAAAAAGTATATAGTTCTGAGATGTAATTAGTATGTAGCACGTATATCCAACATATATATCAATAAATACATACTTTACCTTTCTTATCCAACACATAAGTCAGATTGTCCAACATATATGTCGGATTATCCAACATACTTGTCGGGTTGTCCAACATATTTGTCGGATTATCCAACACATGGGTTGGGTTGTCCAACATATTTGCTGGATTATCCAGCACATGGGTCGGGTTATCCAACATATGTGTCGGATTATCCAACACATGTACTGGATTGTCCAACACTATGTGCGCGATCGTGTCCAATATATATCTTTCCTCTCGGCTAAGAAAGCCGAGCGTGCCGAAGGCCTGTGATTGCCATTCTGATCCTGTTCACAGCCTGAATCGGCATAGCTGAGTTGGACTCGGCGCAACGCCGTTTTGATGCGGCCATGTATATTGATCTGCGCCTGCGATGCGTCGAAAATGATGCGCATCGCATGGCAGCCGGAAATTGCCGTATAACTGGACTTGAAGAAATTTGTGTTTAAATCAAGTATGCCACTAATTTTTCCTGCTTTTAAAAGTGTAACAATCGGAATTGTCTCTCCCTTAATCCAGATATAATAAAATGAGTGATATATCAATTTCCGGCTGTCATGCGATGCGCATCATTTTCGAGGCATTGCAAGCGCAGGACCAATATACATGGCCGCATCAAAACAGCGTTGCGCCGAGTCTAACTCAGCCATGCCGATACAGGCTGTGAACAAGATCAGAATGGCGATCACAGACCTTCGGCACGCTCGGCTTTCTTAGCCGAGAGGAAAAGATATATATTGGACACGATCGCGCACATAGTGTTGGACAATCCGACACATATGTTGGATAACCTGACACATATGTTGAATAACCCGACACATGTGTTGGATAACCCGATGCATATGTTGGATAATCCGACATATATGTTGGACAATCCAACTTATGTGTTGGATAATAAAGATAATGTATGTATACATTGATATATATGTTGGATACATGTACTACATACTAATAATATCGTAGAACTATATACTTTTTTATTTTCGGCGAACGGACAGCCATAGACAGGTAGCGCAAGGCACACCCAGAAATCAATGGACGAAGATTTTTGCACGTCCCTCGAAGCCTATATATATGTGTTTATTATGCTGAGATTCCAATATGCACGAGATAAAATAACACCTACCAGCGTCCATGCTTGCAGAAACCCTGGTTCACTCATCTTATGTGCCGATCCTAAGAGTAGATCACCGACCACCAAGCCTGCCAGCGAGAAAACACAAATGGCTATGGCTGAGGTACGCAAGAATACATTGCACAGAACTATGTCAATTTGTAGCAGTGCGACTGAGACTCTGCGCGTACGTGAATACGTAAGTATTAGGTTAAAGCACGGCGGTATACCACGCACTGGAGCAAGACCACCGACGCACTACATGCACCCATCCAGTGTACGTGCAAAGTTTCCACAATGCTTGGCCATTGTTTGCCGCTGTCGTAGAGTTGCGCTCGTTGGGCCATAGGGTCGGACTCGTCACGGTGCGTTCCTTCTGTCGCTTTGAAAGTCACGCCAAATTGTAAATGATAAGGTGGGTATAGGAATAGGGTATAGGCTGTCATTAAAGCTTGGAAGAATGAGACACCAGTTTTCATCTTGCAACTACAGGAGAGATAGAGAGAGAGAAGGACGCTGAAGGCTTCAGCTTGATGCATCCAGAATCTGCTTTGCTGTCCAACACACTGCCAGTAAACGGATGGATCCGTTCTGAAGAAGGGTTGCTTCATGATAGTCGATCTGAAGTCGCATGTCTGGAAGCCGAAATTTTCAATGAGACTTGGGTTTGGTAAACCAATCACTATCGGCTGGCTGCGCAAAAAAGCTGGGGAAGCCGAAATTTTCAATGAGACTCGTGTTTTTTCAACCATCGATTATCGGCTGGCTGCGTAAGAAAGCTGGGGAAGTTGGTCGCTCAATTGCCTCTCTGGAGCGTAAACGCTCATGAATAGCGAGCCAAAAATAGAGCCTGGTGACCAGATAAGTATTGCTGCACTGTTCCAGTGAACCTTCAGCTTCAAAGCTTCAAGCTTGATGCACCCAGTGGAACTCGGACATGGGATTCCTGCAAAAAGTGGCCAAAAGCTGTGATTTCCGGGGGAAAAGGGTGCCGACCTGTGCCGCTCAGATAATCGTAGTTCTAACTTGTATTATCTTTAGTAAGATACTTACGACTTCTTTTGCCCTTGTTGTCAAACCTCTGTTCTTTCCTGCCTATGCACTCACATTCCATCGTTGCGTTGGAGTCAATTCTGATGTGAATGCACCGTCCGAGAGAGAGCGACGCGTCTAACGCAACCAAACAAATCCAAGATTTTGCCTCGGCCGCCTGAGGCTGTCGATGGCTCCTGGCTTTCTCTTTCCCTCCACCAACACCACTGTCACAGACCTCCCTCGCACCTGTGCCGCTCATGTCGTCAACTCTCTCCGCCCTCATTCATCTCCATCCATCCTTCGTCTGATCATCCCACCTCCAGTCCCGACCCTGCGCTCCACCCTCCGTAATCCTCGATATCTCAAGTTCCACATAACCGACCTTCCACCTCATCTAAGATTGGTTTTCGAAACTTATTTCGTCCCGAAGATCTACGAAACTCTGGGCAAGAATCCAGTGTGGACTCGACCAACCGAAGAGTAGATGAATAACCTCTTTGAAGTCGCCTCCCCTGAAGAAAGGCTGGAGGGGTGGACAGAGGTTGTGATGAAATAGGTGTGCTATTTTCTCTGTCTATTTTATTTATTTAAAAAAACTAACCTTTTTACAGATCGAGGACAATGCAACCAATTGGAGCGAAAATGGCCAAGGCCGCTATTGATTATCTTGAGCGCAAGGTTATGGCGGTACTGCCTGGCAAGACAAAAGACAACATATCTGAATGGTGTACGTGGGCGTTGTCTGGGTCGTATAAATGTCGGCAGTTCTATTATCTATCATACATAGAGACCGAGGACAAGACTATCAGCGCAAAGGTATGAATTCAATTCTCTCTGTTCTCGTGCGTTTCATCTTACATTTTCCAGGATATTTTTCGACATCCACTCATTATTCTAGCATCTCCCAAATCCATCCCGATATTCGTTCAAAAGTACGGCCTGTGGATGCGTTGATTACGGCCATTCAAGCGGTATGGATTTCCGTAAATTCAAAGCAACATCATGTTATCATACTGATTGCTATTCTAGTTTCATTGTGCTATATTATTCTGGCTCACAGGTGAGCGTCTCAATATACGCGGCCGATCCATGACTTTTCGAAGGACGACTGGGGTCCCGCAACGCGTCAAGCGACCCATCGTACCCTGCAGGTGTTGTTCAAGACAATCGAGCAGTGTCGCACCTAGAATTGGCTGTACGAAAGTCGACGGATACCCAGTGGGATCGGATCGTGCAGGATGCAATGGCTGCCTCTCGTCGAAAGAAGGCCATTCCGGTGGATAGATCAGTAGCAGTAGCAGAGGCTGGGCTCGAGGCAGATGTGGAATCTGGTTTTGTGATCCTCGACAATGACAATTAACGCCTAACGATACGTATCTCAGTAATATGTGTATTCAAGCTCAAATGTACGATTAATTATACCTTTTTGCAGTCCTTTTAGGTCACTTCTAAAAGCGTTCCAGCAGTCACTTTCGCAAGGTAGGCTAGCTAGTTGGTCACTTCTAATAAACACTTTTCGGCCCTTCCGTACCTTTCGAAAGTGAAAACGCTATTAGTGGCGACATGTGTCACCCAGCCTACTGCAAGCATAAAACACGTTCTCACTTCCGGCACTTTCCTGACTTTCGAAAATGGCGAAAGGGCCTAGAAGGTGTAATTCTCCTGATAAGTCAATGTGGATAAGATTCTGTTGCAAAGCACTCTGTCTATTTTTAGCAGCCCGACAGAGCCTACTCTGCGCGTATGTGAATCAAATAGACATATGGCTGTGCTCAACCTCAAAACACTAACGATTTGCAGCGATATGACGCCAAAACGATTGTCAACTTACTTTGATTCACTCAAATAATGTCATCTTAAACCAAATATGCCTAGAGGATAACGAACCTTCTCGATGCTCCTATTTAGAGTATACCAAGGTTACATGAATGCCAATGAGGTAGTCCAGCGTATACCAACGCCACGCATCGTGGAAAAATATTGAGGCCGAGTGGTATATTTGGCTCAGTCGGTGAGACAACTAGCCATCGCCAATTTGTCAAGTGGAAGGGTGCCGGTTCTGGCAGCCTCACTGAAGTTAGGCACCGATGAACGGTGTGGCAGTGCAACCTGCCACGTGGTACTGGATTAGATACCAATACGGATTAGATAGTAATACATTAGACTAGTCGCGGTAATCGCCGGTGACGGTCAGCTGTGCACGCTGCTCACCAATAATAGACACTTTCTGACGAGACCACAACTGCGCGAGCCAGATTGGACTGCTCCAACGGGACAACATTGGGTTCTTGATTGCGGTAGTCAGAAACTGACCTGCAATCAAGGTGTTCTAAATATATATACTTGTGATCAGGTTCGGATGAGAGAGAAAGAAAGGAAAAATCATAGGAGCCGTAAAATTGGAATACATTGACGTTAATATTCGAAAGATCAACCTCAATTTCCTTGTTCTATATATCCACACTACTGCACCCATACAAGACGAGCAGCGCGACAGACAAGGATGATGTTTCCTGCTAGAAGAGTAGTAATAGTGACGGAACCTATCAAACCGAATCCTGAAGTGCAGTTCCCCACATCGTTGACAAAGTCTCTGTCAATCCAGATTATGATCAATAGCATCATCGCGCATAATATCACAGCCCTGTCATGAGGATTAGAGCTTCTCATTTGCAAGTGTATTCTTATTTCTCACCACAACACCACCACGACAGGCAGCGCGAGGCACACCCAGAAATTGATGGAGGTCGATTTTTGCACGGCCCTCGAAGCCTATATTTGTATATTCATTATGCCGAGATTACAATATGAACGAGATAAAATAGTACCTACCAGCGTCCATGATTTCCGGAACTTTGCTTCAGTCATCTTCTGAGCCGATACTAAAAATAGACCACCGACCGCCAAGCCTGTCAGGGAGAAAACACCAATGGCCATGGCTGAGGTACGCAAGAATACACTGCACAGAACCGTGTCGATTTGTAGCAACGCGACTGAGACTCTTCGCGTACGTGAACATGTAAGTATTAGGGTAAAGCACGGTGATATAGGGCCACGCACTGGAGCAAGACCACCGATGCACCACATGCACCCTTCCAGTGTACGTGCAAGGTCGCCAAAATGCTTGGCCATTTTTCGCTTCCCACTAATAGTTGTAGCATAGAGTCCTGGGAGTGCGCTCCTTTTTTTGCTAAAAACATGCCAAAGTGTGAGTAATAAACTGGGTATAGGAATAGAGTATAGGCTGTCATCAAAATTTGGAAGAATGATACGCAAGTTTTCATCTTGCGACTATGTCCCCTTATCTGCAGGAGAGCGAAGAGAGAAGGACGCTGTGGGCTTCAGTTCGAAGGCTCACTGCTGGAGTTCAGCGATATTTAAACTGAACTCATGCCGACATGGCATGAATCCAAATAATTACTTAGTGACATAGTGATGTTCTGTCAATAACCAAATGGAGTCATACCTATGTTAAGCTCTTACAGGTTGGCGCTCATTCACCGAGATTAACGCCCATTCGTGTCCATATGGTATCTGCTATCAAGATCCATCACTTCTACTTCTACTTTACTTTATCCGGCCTGCGGCTCATGTCTGTGGACAAAATTAAAAATTCATTAAAAATTGGATCAAAAGAAAATGAGAAGAGAAGAGAGGAGGCAGCTTTCCATAGGTGTACCCATCTCAGTGGTGTATAAGCCTTAGAAAATTGTTATAAAATGTATGAAATATGGTCGTTTACATTGGGCTACAATGACGTCTGATAAATATGAATACTGTAGTACCTAAACCACCACTGGACAATAATAGGACATCACAAATAATCCGCTAATAGGAGTTCACGCATAACCCGCTAATAGGAATTCACACATAACCCGCTAATAGGAATTCACACATAACCCGCTAATAGGAATTCAAGCTAGTAACCCGCTAATAGGTGTTCCGCATAACCCGCTACTATGTAGGTCATTAGGGTACTAGAGTAAACCTGTCGCTTGCATGTCATACTGTATTCTGATGGGGGTTTCTCGTAAACTTGTTGGTTATGGGCCAAGCGGAGGCTACAATACCCAAAAGTCCTTTTCAATTTGTTCTAAATCGTCAAAAGAGCGCGAGTGCGAGTAAGTTCAATGCATGGAGAAGCTTACTCATCTGATAAGTTTTGGACTCATGAAGACGTAGTCATCGGCACGCAATCGACATATGACCCAGCCATGGAATATAACGTCAATTTAACGTTCAAGGACTCTCATTTTTAACAAGATGTAAGCACTGGTAATAGTTTCTCAGCAATTAAGGGTAGGACCTCGATTGAGCAAACCGTGAGCATACTTACCGGCCTTACACTAATACAATGTGAAAACTTGAAAGCAAAAAGTGCGCGGGGCGTCACCGTAAACAGTGCGAGGTGATATTTCTATGTATACGTAGTAATAATACAGGTTCACCATATCAAAGAGTTCAGGTCCAAAAGCGTAAGAAATTCCTAAAGCGACCGAATTACTATTATCTTATCTTATCTAAGCCGCCACATTATCGGGTCTTAGATCTTTGCTTTCTGTTTACTGCCATCACCCACCCTTCTTCAATATGACGCCTCGACCGACACCTACAGATGGATTTCCTACACCTACAGCCAGAACACAAGCTGAAACGGAAGAAGTTCTTGCTCAACACATACCCGCTGCGAATGATGAAAGAACGAAGCCGATATTAAACAAGACAGCTCATATGCAATTCCTGGTACGGAATCTGGTGCAAGGGTTCCCGGAGCGATATACCAGTCAAGATGCTAGTCAACCATGGCTGATGTTCTGGACGATTCAGGCGTTCAGCGTGTTGCAAGTTGGTCTCGATCCGAAGAATAAACAACGGTGAGTCAAGTCGTATCAACTCTCTATCCATGCCGCTCATAGTTCATAGCGTGGTTGAAAAGGTTATGACATGGCAGCATCCACAAGGAGGATTTGGCGGTGGTCCTGGGCAGGCTGCGCATCTTCTTGCGACGTATGCATCCGTCTGCACCCTGGCTATTGCTGGTAGTCCCGGACCAGATGGGGGTTGGGACAAAATCGACAGGTGGGTCTGTTCACAACATTTATCGTTAAATATACCAACGAATCTTAGAGAGAAGATGTATAAGTTCTTCATGTCTTTGAAGCAGAAGGATGGGTCATTTCTGGTTGCGCACCATTCAGAAGTCGATGTACGGTATGTCCGATTCATGAAATGTTCTTGACGCGTTCTCATGAATTCTTAGCGGAATATATTGTCTCTTGATAGTCGCG
Organism: Agrocybe praecox; assembly: GCA_964017145.1. Taxonomy (NCBI): domain Eukaryota; kingdom Fungi; phylum Basidiomycota; class Agaricomycetes; order Agaricales; family Agrocybaceae; genus Agrocybe; species Agrocybe praecox. Next base: position 3,253,585 of record OZ024849.1, read on the forward strand.
AGCCTGCTCAACATCCTTACACCCGAGTTGGTCGAAGGAACGGCCTCTTTCATTGCCTCATGTCAGACATATGAGGGTGGCTTCGCCTCAGCTTCTTACCCTTCATATTCTCTCTCTGGCTCTGTTCTTGCATCGCCACGACCACCTTTAGGCGAAGCGCATGGCGGATACACCTTTTGTGCTCTTGCATCATGGGTTCTACTGCAACCATTCATCGTCAACGACCCACAGAAACCTTCGATTAATCTAAAGAGCCTTTTACGATGGCTCGTGAGCATGCAAGGAAATGAAATTGAGTTAGGCGGGTTTAAAGGTCGAACGAATAAACTTGTAGATGGATGTTATTCCTGGTGGTGCGGCGGGGCCTTTGCCTTGCTGGAAGCACTGGGTGTAGGAGGTTTACAGAATGCTGACTCCGATGAAGTACCCATCGATACGGGTACTCCAGAGGGCATTTGGGATGATGTTGATGGTACGCCTTTAATTATATACTCAAGGAATTCAAGATATTTACTGTCATCAGAGGGTCTTTACAATCGAACCGCTCTGCAAGAATACATAATGTACGCCGGTCAGCATCCTGCAGGAGGTCTACGAGACAAACCACCTAAGTACGACATCACTTCTTTCATCTCTACCTAGTCTTGATCGCAATCGCAGACACTCCGATGCATACCACACACTGTATTGTTTATCTGGTCTTTCATCGGCACAACATCATGTATTCCCTTCCCATATAAGGAAGAAGACCTTGCTAGATTCCTGGGAATCTTCCGGTATTCTAAGCAGTTTTTATAACGCTACGGGAGGACTCAACTTCGTCAAATTCCTAGATAATTCATTGGACGACCAGAAAAAATCTGTATACGTCGATCTTTTGTCATGGTCAGAAGAAGAAGGCGCTTCGCATATCGTTGGTGGTCAAAGTAATCGTGTGGTAAGCCATCTTTCATACTTCCATCTCGAGCAGTTAATAATCATCACTCCAGAATGCAACGCATCCTTTGACGAATCTGACGATTACACACACCGAAGCAATCACTTCACATTTCTATGGCCAACAGGTCCCACCACGGCCACGTCAGTCTGCACCAGCTGCACCCACCACTGCGGACGCGGCATCCACGTAGTTATATGTTTTGTTATTGTCATGACAGCGACGAAACCACCCGCTCGGAAGGTTCATTGGAACATTTGTGTAAACACCTTCATAGCTCTCGATTTCTCTGTCTCTTCGGGAATAAAACACGACATTTATTACTTTTCCATGATTTTATTCATGATTGTTCGGTCGTACGGAGGTACATGTGTTCTCCGTGTAAGCTTTGAGGCCTGAGGATTTGTGATTCATTCGTCATCGATTCATCTTCATCTGTGTAACAGGTTTTATTTTACTTCTATCAGCGATAGTTCTGTTCAATATTATATAGGGGAATGTCTTCCATGGTCTATCTCCCAAATGATTAGATTAGATGATTTGTCATTAGAGTCAGTTCCATCAGTTCCGTTTCACTCCCCGGCGGCAGTGCCAAGTTTTCTTTCTTTACCCTTTCGATTTCGAGGTTATATTTATCTCGAGGAACAATTTAATTGACAGGGATGAACTCAGAAGACAAATTCTCCTTAACTTTCGGCGCTGCATAAGCGTCCGCCCATCCTTGAGAAAGAGCGCCTGGTACAGGCTCGCGTTGCCAACACACTCCGTTAGCGATGCATCAATTTGTCAAATCGGACCCCTTAGAAAGTCATCGTTTCAGCATCGTATTCGCCGGATTCCCATCACTAAGGCCGAAATCCTTTAAATATGGGCGACACCGCGTCGGTAACAACTTGAGCTGGTCTCATCACATATCCCCCTCACAAAAACACAAAAAGTCCAAACATTTGTAATGTTTTCGTCGCTGCGGCTGGCCGCTTTCGCTTCTGTCTCCCTACTTTTCACGTCGACGGCTTTGGGTCTGGTTATTCCTGAGAGAAGGTACGTTTGGCCCGGGGTTTCTTTTGGTGTGCTGGCAGGCAGGGATGGGCGGTCGTCGGCCTCGCTCGTTCAGTTGCTTTTGCTTCGTATTCCGTATGCTTATGACTACGACTCTTTAGGGCACAACTGTGCAATGGTCATGCAGAGTTATGTGAACGTAAATATGGAAACGTAACTTTCCTGGGTTCGCATGATTCATTTGCGTTCAGCGGCAATCCTTTTGCTTGTGAGTACCTTGATATCATTGCAATGCGGTGTAGATATGGTGGCTTACGTTGATTCTAGTGGCAAGAACACAAGAGGTTGACGTGAAAGCCCAATTGACTATGGGTATCCGGATGCTGCAGGCGCAATCACACATGAATGGGAATGAGCTTCATTTCTGCCATACCTGTCAGTCATTTTCTCGTTTAATCTGGTAGAGAATATTCACGCTAACCACGCACTTGTTTAGCCTGCGTATGTATTGTGATTTAGTTGCGTTGTTTAAAGTGTTCTCACCTTCCAATAGAGTCTTTTCGATGGTGGATCAGTGGAGGCCTACCTCAAGAAAGTCAAGCACTTCCTCGACAGACACCCTAATGAGGTCCTCACGCTCGTATTGACCAACCCCGAGAACCTATCTGTCACCAAGGTCTGGGAGCCTATCTTCAACAAAACAGGTATCGCCGACATGGCATATGTGCCCCCCCAGCCCATCATGGCACGCGATGACTGGCCCACCCTGGGTGAAATGATTGAAGCCAACAAACGGGTCGTTATCTTCCTCGATAAAGCTGCTGACAACCCTATCGACCGAGTCGAATATGTCATGCCTCAGTTCCAGATGATGTGGGAAGACGTGTTCGACCCGACCGACGCTCACTTCCCTTGCAAGGTCGATAGGACCGCCGCTCCTTTGGCACCTAACCAGCAGCTGAGCTTGATCAACCATAATTTGAACGCGAACATTTTCCCTATCGGACGGGGGATTTTGATTCCTGATAGGTTGAACAGCCCAAGGACGAATAGTATCAGCTCGTGAGTGTTTTTGTTTTTCTCCTCTCTGATGTGGCCTTGAAGCTGATTGTGTATTTCCAGAATCATCACGCATGCAGCTCACTGCTCAAGCTTCGTCGAGGATAGATATCCCAACTTTGTGCTTCTTGACTATGTCAACGTTGGTCAAGGAGTGGATGCCGTGAATCGCCTCAATGGATTTCCTATATAATCCATGGCGAAAGTAAGTAGGTGACAGATTTTATGACCGCGAGCGACTGTATACATTTTAATGAGGGATTTAATTCGCTGCGCGAATTTAAATAAAAACACACTTTATTCTTAAACGACTGTCGGTCTTCTGTTTCCTATCTTCAATTAAGTCTTCAAAACAGAATGCTGTGCGACTGTCATATCAGATACGCAGCCAAGGGTTTGCTACTAGGTGTGCATCAGTCTACTGCTGCTCAACTTTCACATCCGCAGCAGATGTGTACAGCCTATTTTATCAGACCAATACCAGACTGAACAGCATTTGGGAATTCTCGCCTATTCCGCTTGATTCTCCCTCCGAAAGGACAGATACCGAGTTCTACGTCATATATTCTAAAAAAAGAATAGCACTTGTACCGGTAACGAACTGTAACGAGGCAAAATTTGCTATGCGATATGACTGCGGACAAGACTTTTACAAGGCTTTTTGTTGTTTTTCTAAGCCACGCCGGTACAAACATGCCTCTAGAACGGAAGGCTTCTAGTTGATCAAGAAATTTGCTTACCGACCGTGTTGGCATCGATAATTTTTGAAATTTTATAAAGGCAACGGACAGGCTCTTTTGTCCGCCCAATCTCCTTCCCACTCCACACCTCGAGGGCGCGTAGTACTTGAGCCTCATTCTCGCTGAGGCGTCCTCTATCCTTCTGTTTTTAACCTCAACGCCTACCATGTCCACTGCTAAATATACAAAACTCTCCATAACGGAGCAGCCACAAGCAAGCGCTTGGACGCCAGAGCCTAAGGAGGGTGGTCTCCAAGCTCTCAAGGAATACACGCTGCAAAGAGGGGCGACAAATGGTGCCTCTGTCCACGGCTCAACCTGTAGCTGCAACGAGAAACAAGAGCATCTCGACCAGCAGGATGGGCTGACACAACATTCGGACCACCGTCGCTGTCATAACGGACGTCTACGACGTTTCCTTGTCCCTGCGGTGGCATTCTTCCTCTTCCTGATGGCACTCTTAGCTGTTGGGTGCATGAGCATGGGAGGCGACGCTGGTTGGGGCGTTAGTGACCTCGTGTCGAGGGCAGTGACTGATGGAACCACGAGCACCAGTAATAGTCCGTTTGTTCATCGGAAGTGTACGTTTGATTTTCATTTATGCATTAATGAGATACTTATCAAGGGTTACGGGTATACACAGTATATCTTATCGTAGTCTTCGTTGGCCTGTTGGTGGTCGTTATTCTTGCTGTCATGTTAAGCGCCTGGTGCTGTAGAGGTGCGCTTACCCTTGATGATTATATAAAATTTTCTTACCGTTTCTTTCTTCCTAGGTGCCTTTGAGAACCCTTTGTGTTGCCCGTGCTACCTATGCGCGTGCTGCGGTGGTCTCGGTGCGTAATATCTTCAAATTTTTGGTGACTTCATGATCACTGACATTTCTCATCTTATGTAGCCTGTCTCGAATGCATTGGATGCGGGTTATGCGCGGAAGGGATAGATCAGATGTAAAAGCCAAGAATATACCCCCGTAGCGCAGGCGTCCCCATCTCTTGAACACTTTACGTCCGACATTGACAATGTTTCTAGTCGACTGTATTTAGTATTTAGAATCTCTGTACATATATAAGCCTCCACGAAGGTATTCGATGTAGTATTGAGCGTACGTACCAAGTTGTCTGAAAGACCCCTGGAGATGTTTCTGGAATCAGCGATGCCATCACTGTTGCCGACGTCTCCAACGACGTTCTCGGGCGTAATGCACGTGAGTTGCCCGGATCCGTTGCAAGAGCACAGGATTTCATCGTTTCGTTTTGATTCTTGATATTAACCACCACAATCTACATCAGAAACCTTCTCTCGAATACCTGATGTCGAGCACGCAAGAAACCCCTGTTGTTCAGCCAGAGGCCGAAAAGACAGCAACATTATTATCTGCAGCGCAGACGACGAATGCCATTTCCGAATCTGCCACGGCTGTACCACCAGTGTCAGATGAAGTAACAGAGACGGGTGTAACTGCAGGAAGCATCGAGAAAGTATCTAGTGCGAGTGAATCGCCTGACCCAACACCAGCACCTTCAGTCACAGTTGTTCTATCCGCGCCGAAAACTACGGAAGAGTTAATTGCTGCGAGAGCTTTGAAACGAGTGGCCAGAAAGACTGCTGTTCGTGAAAAAGCAGAGGGCCACAAAAAAGCTGTGAGTCGACGTTCTAATTTCGTAATACGACTGGTGTGCTAAACGAACGTTTTGGCTCAGGGAGATATACTGTTCGAGTCTAAAAATTATAAAGCATCGTACCAGCAATATCTTGAGGCTATCGAACTATGGGGTTCTAACCCAGGGTATTTCATTGCTTTAGCTGGGGCATATCGCAAACTTACTTGGTGAGTGGCGTCCTTGCTTTATTGACTACTTAATATTCACAAGTCGCAGGTACGAAGAAGCCGCCCATGCAGCCACTCGTGCGCTCACTTTGGACCCCAAAAGTGCCGAGGCACGATATATCAGAGGAGTTTCGCGTTTGGAACAGAGACTTCTAAAGCCAGCTAAGATTGGTATGTATCTCAAGGAATTCCAGATCTATCTAGTGTTAACAAAACTTCCAGATTTTGAAACTGTACTCGAACATAATCCGATACATTTACTTGCCCGTGCTGCTCTTACTGAAGTAACGCACTTCATTGCGACGAGTACGCATCTCGGGGACCACGAACTCGGACCTAATCCGGTCGAAGAGGCCTTAAAAGATGTGGACTTTGGATTCCCCCACTATGACTTTGAAGCGCTTGAGGTACCCGAACTTTCTGATTCCAGCGACTGCAACCACATCGGCAACGGCGTGCAGTGCCGTTTCTACAATCACGAGGGCTGTGCGCGTGGTACCGCCTGTGTGTTCTCCCATGCGCCCGACGAGAAGAGTGTTCGTGACGAGCTGTGAGTCGTCCATGTCATTTCCGAGCCTTAATGATCGTAAAATTAAATAATTGTTTATTAGAGGAAAAAACGTTTGCATTTACCACCTTCTCGATTCCTGCAAATTCGGTGCATCCAAATGCATCTATTCGCACTCGAAGAATGCCCTGCCCGAGCATGGATGGTGGACGAGCCCAGAACAAGTGGCTAAAGTCAAGTCAGTGATGGAGGTGGCAGAGAAAAAGACACGCGAACAACGCCAGCTGGACAACGAAAGATGGCGAGCTCACATCAAGGCTATGAAGGCTGCTGGTAAGCCTCCCAAGTCAGCGGGCATAAAAGGCCACACCAAGAAGCCAAAGGCAGAGAGCACCGAAGAAAAGACCGACACTCCTGCTGATGCGGAACCACCGAAATCTGCTGGCGTTGAGAAACCTAAGAAGCACGGTACCGGCAAGCCTGCTCAAGGTCATCCTCGAGCCAAGTCGGCGCCAGCAAAAAAGAAGAAAGCCTCTACAGCCCCCGCGACTTCTACCGATGCAGCTCAGCCTTCGTCCGTTGACGCTGGCAAGCCTACAGATGCTCCCGCCTTTACTGACTATAAACCGAACGCACCGCCCGCTGTCGACGTGACACCGGTAAGTTGACACCTCACCTATCCTCTCTCAACATTCGTAGAATAACTATTCTTTTGCAACAGGAGACCGTTACTTTGCCTTACTAAACCCAGCGAACCCGACATCATCCTACATCTGATATTCCTACCTTCAAAACCCGAGTCGTTCGAAATCACTATTTTTACAAACTAGCTTTTTGTGTCAACTTATATTTATTTGGGCTTAGACTGCTTTTGGAACCTGCATCTCTATCCTCTCGACGTACTGTAAATTTTCCTTAAATATACTGTGTTGTTCCATATGCTGTTTCCCTCTACTACTATCCATAAGCGTTTTACTATGTTGTCCGAGTTGTTAATCTTTTGCTTTCTTAATCAAGGTCGGTAAGGCTAGTCCTTTTCGGATATCGTATTCAAAGAATCTGACAGTTAAAACGTTCCTATGCTTATTTGCTTCTACGTATGTAACAAGCAATGCTATTGTTGCGGACAGGATTTTTACATAGTATGTGCCCGAATATCATGTAGTTCTTCAGTTCTTTACAAACCTTCCTAACTTGTGAGGTAACATATTATCTTCCTCGGGTTCGATTTCACCACTATCACTCCAAACTCTGGCCTCACGCCACATATTGCTCCCATCCTCCCTCGTCATTCCAGCGACCCAGACATCGGTCGGTCGATTGAGCTTGCATCCATCAAAAAAGAGGCTCCAGATTGGGGACCAGAAGCTCTGCCACCATGCAACGTCCGGGCGCTTGCTGCGGACGTGTTCGAACATGACAAACTTCCCACCAGGGCGTAAGAAGTAAGTTACCAAGTCATAAATCGTCTTCTTTGGAGATGGTACCGAGCATAATGTAAGGATCGAAATAATAGTGTCAACTTGGATATCGTTTCTGGTCTGGCCTGCAGGCGCAGAATTCAACGACACGACGATGGAATTGATGTCCTCGGCTCCACACGTAAGAATTAAAAGTGTTCCGTCGGATTCCTGAAATCCGCACGCGTTTGCGTTATCCCTAATGTATTTGTGCATGAGAGTGTTGGGCTCCAAAGCAATGTATCGAGAAACAACTTTGCGATCTAGATATTTGGCACTGTGTCCATGACCTAAAATATTGTTTAGCATGAGGGAATCCAAGAGTATGAGGTTGAAATATCCAGTACCTGCGCCAACATCTAGAACAACGCCAGAAGCATTGGGTGTAATGATATTTTTCTTCAGATCCCCAGCATTCTGGTCAAGACCATCTCCCATGATGGACCATACGTTCTCCATAAATATTTGAGATATCAACCTCGGTCGGAAAATAGTAAAGGGTGTGGAGACCAGCGCTTTGATGGTGGGAGGAAGTCCCAAACATATAACCTCATATATGTGAAAGACAAATTCGCGCAGAACTGATACTTTCATCTTGGTCAGGCAAGTGGTGGGCGTGAGAGTGGGTGCGACTGTTGTGTTTTGTGTATCCGAGTTCTCTTTCTATATGTTCTATATTAAGCCTCATGTCATGTGCTTAAGATTCACATATTTAGTATCCAATTCAGCCGCTCAATCATGCGAGTATCATGCGGGATTCCCACAACAAGATCCAAGACTGAAAGTGTGTGAGAGAGAGCTACCGGTACCTTCGGCTATTTTTGCAATCGCAAAACTTTCGACTCGAGATTCATCTCGGTAGAAGGCGCGCGCGTGGAAGATCACATAAACTCTCCTGGCAAGGATTTCAACAAGGTATAAACGAGTTTGAAACGAATCTTTTCGAAACGGGACCAGTCCTACTGCTGGAAGGCCAGCCACGGATAATGCGCTGGCTTTGATAATAAGCCAGACGTGATACTTGATTATGAATTTGTTACTTGCACTGGTTTTGATAAGGACCAGACATGATATACTGATACCCGATTAGGAATTTCTTCCCCTTTTAGGAAAAATCAATCTAGCATGCAGGTTCATTCGTCTCAGCTACATGAGACATTCACATATCACTTACCATACATGATACTATAAGGCAAGCCCTGTGTCTAATTCTCTGCTTTTCACAACAGTGGTGATTGATAAGGCGCGTTGGGGTTTAACGTTTAACGTTTATTAGAATATTTCTTCAACTTGACTCCAACGCGGTGCCTTTTGTAGACCTTTGCTAAATGATGTTCATAAATAAGGCTGCAATATTACACAGTAACATACATTACATACATTACACTGGTATCATATACGACTGCTTTACCAGCCGAAGAGGAATCCTTGTCCAAACATTAATATCTATAAAGTCTATGCCATCATAGGAGATCTATCCTCCTTGACGGGCTGAAATCTAACCATCCCAAATGACCCAGATCCTTGCGGCGTCTCCCCGCGCAGTAGCATCCCAATTTCGGATGGGTGCTGCCAATTCATAACCGCCATCGTCAAAAACATGAGAGTAGCGTCGAAGACGTACAAGAATGCTTCAGTGGTCAACAAATATCCGTTATAGCCTTGCAGATACTCGATGACCCTGAACAAGCTTCGGATGAGAATCAAGATGCTCGTCGTGTATAATACCGTCAAGTAGGTTTTCCAACGAATGAGAGGTTGACGTGAAGCTGGGGTGGGTGAATGGGATAGTCGCATGTGGAATATTCCTGAGATGATGACGAAGAGTCCGAACACAATGAGTTGAACGAATAAACCTCCAATGATGACGTTCTGGCCGAGTTTTTGCTTCGAAGCATCGCTGTCGGCTGTGGCCATCAACGCGCCTCCTGTCGATTGCATCAGGAAAGATAGCACGTCCCCCGACACAAACAGCTTTGTCAGCCATGTCCGCCTGATGAGGGACTTTTTCTCTCCCTCAGTGAGAAGAATAATGCGACCCAGAATCATGTAAATGCTGGCGGCGAAGAGGGCAGGAGCGACGAGTAGGAAGACGTTCTGGATGATGTAGGGTAATAAGGTCCAATATCCTGGCGTTTGGGATGCGGAGACGGCGCGTGCAGCATAACCGACGAGCTCAACTGCGAAAAAGCCTTCTAAGTAAAGTGAAATCACAACGAAGATAAGAAAAAAACTGACAAAAGCCTCCGAGCACAAAGGGTATCATATACCACGTTCTTGTACGCACAAGTTGGAATAAATGTAGACCGGTACTGAGGCCAAAAAGGATGCAGAATACTACACATCCAGCCACTGTCGGAGCGTAGCGATATAAAGCGAAAGCTGTATGCTTATAGTCGGGGTCCTCATGAAATGCACGAGTGTCCATGACCAAAAACAGTCGGAGAGAGTTTGATAAGGTGAGGTTGGGCGAAATGTTTGTGGCCAAACGAAAAACTCAACAGGTTCCATCTTATATCTATCGAATGCGAAATGCGAGGCCTACGCACTGTGTCGAAAGCGAAATGAAACCGAGAATGCGAAGGAATGCGAGCAACGAGATGCGCAGCGGCGCAGCCACCGAAATCTAGCACAGCCACTACGTGCCAAGCAATCTGACTTGCTCAGATTAGATTAGATCATCTTGATGTATATAACCGAATATATTGTTTCGTCGTCGTCTAAGGAATATTCCACATGCGACTATCTCATTCACCCACCCCAGCCTCACGTCAACCTCTCATTCGTCGGAAAACTTACTTTGACGGTATTATACACGACGAGCATCTTGATTCTCATCCGAAGCTTGTTCAGGGTCATCGAGTATCTGCAAGGCTATAACGGATATTTGTTGACCACTGAAGCATTCCTGTACGTCTTCGACGCTACTCTGATGTTTTTGACGATGGCGGTTATGAATTGGCAGCACCACTCCGAAATTGGGATGCTACTGCGCGGGGAGACGCCGCAAGGATCTGGGTCATTTGGGATGGCTAGATTCCACCCCGTCCGAGAGAATAGATCTCCTATGATTACATAGACTTTACACTAGACGAGCACTTCGTCGTTGCCACGCAGCCGTATATGATACCGGTGTAATGCATGTTAGTGTGTTATACTACAGCAGTATTTTTGAGGGTCAATTAGCAAAGGTTGACAAAAGGCACGGCATTAGAGCCAACTTGGAGCTACACCATTGGCGAGAAGAAGTATTTGTTATGCAAATAACTTTTGATAAGTACGTTTTGTATTTTCAACAGCTATTTCTCCGTGAAATGTGTATCGGGCTTACCGTATATGGTATGCCCGCGTTTCGGAGTTCCTATAAATGGTAAGGCCGAAAGCTATTTCTCCACGAAACAACTATTCTCGGCTGCGGTGCTAGTTCTCGTCCAGGTGGTAACGACGGGATGTATTGTTGTTTTATTTTAATCTCGTGCATTCGGGCGTAAATGTTTTAATAAGCGTTAATCCCCGACGCGTCTTATCTATCACCACTGTCGTGAAGAGCGGAGAATATTAGATCATCTCGACGTAAATAACCGAATATTTCGATCCGTGCCACAGTGACTGCCACATGCTCAGCGCGTTGTTTAGCCCAATTCCCGCCTTGAAAGAAAATAAGACTGATCCATCATTAGCTGAGACATCATACTCATGAGGCCCGAGCCCTGGGCCCTGATATGAATTGTCATATCAATACTCAAATACAGAGGTACCTTTACGCCTCGGTCAGGCTTCGTATGATAGAAGTCTGTGCGACCATACTACACAAAACATCCATTTTTCTCAAATTTCCTCTTTCTTTCACGCTGTATTCTTTGGATGACAACTTACATCAAATTTCAAGGTTCAACTTTAAGCGCTTGACAAGCCGGTAAAAGCGCACTAGCGTACCCGAGGCCGAGCCGATCATTTTTTTGAAAAAAGTTTGCTCTCTTGATACCCTTCCATGGCGCAACGTAAAGCCGGGAAAACATGTACACAGTGGTTTGTAAGTCATCCCTCGGCTTTACAAAGAGTACGCTTAGCTGGAGTTGGGGTTTATTTTCTGCGGTTTGCGAGGTTTGAAAGCAATAATGGGTTATTATATAAACCGACAACCATAAAAAGGAACTCACCATCGAACATCCTTCCTATTCATTAACTCTGAGATCAGTCAATACCTTCTATCCAATGGATGCACCAAACGTGAACGTCCCCGCACCTAACATCTCTTATTTTACGCCGCGGCAGAACCCCCCAGCGGGAAGTGCCATCGTCCCGCAGCCCGGCTGCAGACCAGTCCCGACATTATTCCAACCTTTGAAGATCAGAGGAGTCGAATTCCAGAACAGGATTTTCGTGAGTTGCCAAAATTCTCCTAGTTAAAACTCTCGTATTGACTAGAGATTAGCTATCGCCTCTATGCCAATACTCGAGCAAAGATGGTTTTGTGACACCTTGGATTCTCGCTCATCGTACGTTCATGTTCTCGTTCATTCAGAAGAATTTTGATTAAAATTTTGATTATTCTACGTAGTTGGTGGTATTCTCAGCCGCGGTCCTGGTCTCACCTTTGTCGAAGCGACTGCTATCCTCCCGAACGGACGAATCACGCCTGAAGATGCAGGGATCTGGTCTGACGAACACGCCGCCGCATTCGCACCCATCATTGAATTCGCACACTCGCAAAACCAAAAGATTGCCATCCAACTCGCGCATGCAGGCCGGAAAGCTTCGTGTATTGCACCTTTTCTTGACGGAGAAGCGAAAGCCGGAAGTGAGCTGGGAGGATGGCTTGATAATGTCTGGGGACCCACATCTACGCCCTTCCATGAGACATACCCTACTCCAAAGGAATTGACCAAGGCTCAGATCAAGGAGGTGGTGAAGGCGTTTACAGAAGCCGCTATTCGAGCGGTTAAAGCTGGATTCGATGTCGTTGAGGTACACGCTGCCCATGGCTATCTTCTGTCGAGTTTCCTATCTCCGACAAGTAACACGCGCAAGGACGAATACGGGGGCGAGAGCTTTGAGAACAGAACACGATTATTACTAGAAGTCGTTGAATCTGTGAGGAGCGTTATTCCGAAGGAGACACCATTGTTTGTCAGGTGAGCTTCGACGTTATTTACTGAGTAAATTCCTTATTACCTACCCAATTACTGACGGGATTCCGTAGGATATCCGCTACAGAATGGCTCGAACACCTCTCTCCTCTCCCTTCTTGGCAAAGTGAAGACTCTATCCGCCTAGCACCTCTTCTCGCCAGCCGTGGCGTTGATCTACTTGACGTCTCAGCCGGAGGCATCGATTCTCGCCAAAAAATCCGTCCTGGGCCACAATACCAAGTCGGATTTGCCGCGGCCATCAAAGCATCATTGCCATCCGACACGACTTTGCTAGTCTCTGCCGTTGGTGGACTTCACGTGGCGACGGACGCGTATGAAGTTTTGGAAACAGGGAAGGCCGATGTCGTTTTTGTCGGGAGGCAATTCCAGAAAAACCCAGGATTGGTTTGGGACATTGCGGAAGAACTCGGAGTCAAAATTGCAATGGCCAGGCAGATTGGGTGGGGATTCAAAGGGAGAGGCAAGAAGGGCTTGGGATGGGGAGAGAAGGAGGAGGAGAAACCGAAAGGCGGCCGATTATGATACTGGCTTTTGTTTAGATAGAAAATCTATGATGTCATCCTCCAAATTCGTCATGACTCGGCGTCTACGCCGTGGCTGTGCCTTAAGCGCCTGCATTCATCAGGATGTATAGACAGAAAAAGATGAAAATAAAATTAAGATGCGAGCGTGTACCTTTACGTGGGAAATTCTCATAACGAATTGTTTAAGGGCATAAATATTGAGTAAATACTACTACAATTTTTGTTTAATACGAGTCCTTGCGCGTTTGATATTTAATTTCGAATCTACCAAATCATGGCATGTCTACATAATTTACAGCTGTTCCAGAGGAGTCAGAAGCGCCCGATTTTCCCTTCACCGTAGGAAGCGCATAGAAGCTCTCCGTTCTTTTCGCTGCCGCCGCAGAAGAAGAATTCATACCGAAGCTGGTATCGTAACTGAGTTCCTTAGAAGTGCGAATCACGCTCCTTGCATTTAGTGATGCAAGGAGAGAGTTCACATACAACTTGCTGAGAGCGAAGTAGATACCTATGAAAACGAATCGTTGAGGCCAGATTGCGTACTGTATCGCGGCAAGAAAGGAGGTTTAGGTGATTATACCCGCGTCAAGGAAATGAGGCACATACGGTGACAAGACACGCAATGGCACAGATGCTTCATTATGATTAAATGAACTGATTCGCATTTTCTAGAAAAAGAGCCTCACCTTGTCAGCAACCCAGTATTGATACTGAACGCCATGAGCACCGACAACATGGAGTCCGTTCTATTAATAGCAGCTATGTCAGCCTGGAATATTGCATTGTGATGATCTAGTGACAGCGTACCTTCTAAATCCAGTCTTGCTCTTGAGAAGAAGGGTGCACAGCGCTACAGCAATCAAAGTATCTGCGGCAACCGCACAACCTAAGCTGGCATAAAGCATTCCTGCGGCTTCGTTCATTTTCGCATACGTCTTCAAGGAGAATGAGCGAGAGGCAAAATCTGCAATAAACGAGGACAATAGATTGTCGGTGAGTGATATCAAGTTATACTATGACAAGGATTTTACCGAATCCGAACACTAGTTACATGTATAGCGTTAGATAGATGAATCAACAGTCAGAAGATGACGATGTAGGCGGAAGCCTCACCAAAAGTACACAGAGCAATAGCCATCTAGAGACGTGATACTCAATAATCTATCAATCAAAGACTATGAGTGACCTACAATAACTGTAGGCAGACCCCACGCTAATTGTTTGCTATGGCGGCGGCACACTTCGGATTTAGTCAAAAAAAGAGAACATAAGTACGATTATTAATATCGAAGTCAGAAATAGCAAGTTACGCACAAATGTATACTCTTCCGGCAAAGAATCTGTCCATCCCATGGAAACAAAGTTTTAGGACGATTGAAAATCAAATCAAATTTTACCTACCCTCGCACGATGAGATCGCTGATACTCTATATACGTTATCCCATCTTATTTTAGCTCTCGTAAAAAGTTCGAGTTAAATAGATTAAATCTCACGGTCAGGTAGACTTGCCCCAAAATTGTCCTTATTTTAGGAAATTCAGCAAAGCTTTTCTCTGTCATAATTTTAAGGACACTGGCGTGGTACGTACCACGTAGGACCGAGCAGCGCTTCGATGTTCCCGAAGCTGGTGACCGTGTAGAAGTATAACCCATGGCAAGTAAAAATTAAGAGCATGGTGTCCAGGATCCTATGTGCATATAAGTAGAAGTAAATACCATAACATCTTGATGTAAAGTGGATGAGCTTACCATAGAATAAGTACCTAAATAGGGAGGCCACGGCAATTCTTGGTGAGACTTAGCCCTGAGCAGATATAAAGAGACGGCGCGCACCATCACCTTCAAATACATCCTATCGTCCTTGTAGTCACGGAAGTAAAGGAAAGTCTGTACGCTTGTGACCCCGTACAGGCTAAACGTTTAAATGGTAAGATTGTTTCCTTCATATAATGAGAATTTTGACGCACATCGCAGCCGCTATCATACCCACGAATGCCGCTCCGAGTGTAAAGTCGAGAAGGGACATCTTTAGCGGCTTAGCTCTTCTCCTTTACCAATTGGAAGGGTGCCACAGAAGCAGGAACAAAATAAAACAAGGGGGAGAGTGAAATTGAACCTGAGGATTGACGTACACCAAGAACTTGGGGGATCTTACGGCGCTGAATCTATAAGGCGACGTTATATGTGGTAGGTCTGTAAAATTGATTATCTCTCCCAAATGAACAGTGAAGGCTCTCAGCTGTCAGATGTCTAAATGTGAACCCGACATGGACAAAAGTTAAGATGTGCGGCAAGCATGAGAGACTCGTTCGCAAGAATAAGTAGAATTCAAGTTAATCATACCTATAATTAGTCGCCCGGTGAGTTTAGATCAACAATCTGTATCATTGAGAGTCAGACAATTGCTCTGATCCCATAGAATCGAGCAGGTATTCTCCGTATAGGTGAGCCCCTGGGTATAACTAAATAATTGGTTGCGTTTTCGTACGGGATTCCTTTTTTATTATCTCTTTTTCATCCAACGCATTACGATCAACGGTAGGTTCGAGTTCGATTCTGGGGCTTGGTCGAGTATGATCAAACCGGTGCATTCTGTGATAAACCCAAAGATCTCGCGTATAATGATCCTAGGTTCTATGCCTGGATATTCATAACTCGGGAGTGTGATTAAATGCGAAGCTAAAAGGATTGGCAGATGCCCGTTGTCCCATACAGAACATGCCGTGATCGAGGAACAAGTGCCAGTGAGGTATTTTTTTAACCAGAACTTGGGAGTAGTGCGATAGTTCTGTCTTCCGTCCCGGAGATTGAATAGAACAGTGACTCAAATGACAGATTTTTGAGTCTTCCTCCGGCAACGCCGGAGAATTCATAAAGTCAAGAACAGTCAAAAGATAGTCAGGGAGGCAGGGAAGCATCACATTTCAAAGAGCGCAATTGATCTCCGCGTCCTTACAGCGTGGTGTTCTTGAGCGTTCGCCGTCCTTCAATTGGTTCACTCTCGTTTTGTGGCCTGCTTTCCAACTCCGGTTCAATATTTGTGCCCCGTTCGGTTGATTGTGATACCCTAGTAGCCTCCCGACGTTATGTTGTAAGATGGTAAGATGATCATGATTATTCGGTAGAAATGCCTCGTATAATTGTTCTTGTGCGGCCCATGATGCGCCTCAGGTCAGACTGGCGTAAGCTGGCCAGAGGCCCCAATGACACTGACTGTGAGTTGATGTTTCGAAGATATCATTTAGGATCATGATCTTCCCAGGTTCCCCTTGTCATCTAGACTCAACTTTGCGGGATTCACTCTGCGTGAATTCAAAAGGGAGTGTACAAGCCACATACGTATAATTATTGTCAGTCACCAACCCTTCTTTCCACATCCCTCGACATTTTCCTCTCCCTCTCGTCTAGCGTAACACTTGTGCGGGCAGTCAAGCTCGCCGAAGCTACACTCGTACTCCTATCCATCAATAGGCTTCTATTCTTATGCGTGCTAAGCCCCGCGTCGGTGAAGCTTTTCGTCAGAGCCATACTGGTCGGGGTATCCGAGTACGCGTACGCGTTGGCATCCATGTCCGCGGTGTCTGCAGCACCGGCGACCGTCATTGGAATTGGAAATAGAATTGAAGTCCCTCTTCCATCACCTCGTCCTTGACCATCCCTATCCACACTCGTGGGTTCCGAATTGTCCCAATGCCTAAGCGAATTTCGCGCATTAAGAGAGGCGAGTAGTGAATTGACGTATACTGCGGGGGATGTTACCTTACTTTAGATACCGGCAAAGGGAATGAATGCGACGTACATTTACTCAAAGCAAAATAAAATCCCATGAAAATAAATTTTTGTGGCCATATTGCGTACTATCATCGCACCATCAGGACAGGATTCGTAAGACACGGTAAAAAAAAAGAAGGCAACACACAGTAATGAGGCACGTCATAGCACAAACGCTGCAGAAGGGCCCATGAGGTACATCCGGACCAAGACAAAAAGACACATTACCTGGTTAATAAGCCTGGTAAGAAATGGGTCAAATGATGGCCCACAAAAAATATTGAACACAGAAGCATTACCAGTGTTGATAGTGAAAGCCATTAAGATCGTTAATATCGAGTCGGTCCTATTCAAATCATTCATGATTAATCTTTTTGACAGTTTCAAAATGTGCAAAAATACCGCTTAATCCCCGTTCGACTTTGGAACAACAAAGAACACAAAGATATTGCTACAAGGGAATCAGAGGCCACTGACGCGGCAAAACTGATGTATAACAGATACTTCAAATTTGGTATGTTAGAAAAGAAAACCTTATGATACAGGACAAGACGTACGTCCACACTGGCCATTCTCTGGAACGTCCCTAATGAGAATCTGTCAAAGACTAAGCTCAAGCGATTTTCTTGTATGGGTTAGACGTAACCCACGATTTTGACGCAAATCCTACATCAGTTGAGCAGATGGTAGCAAAGAAGAAAAAATTGCGTACGTACCAGTCCCGCATACTATCCAAATTCATCATGTTAATCAGTCTAGAGCGCCCGTGATATCACAGGATGAGGCGCACCAAAAACCACTGTTGATAACAGCACCTAGATATCATATCAATCAATCATTACACAGCTCAGGATCTAGATATGACCCGTACGATAATCAGGGGCAATAGATTCCTTAATATTGGTCTCCCGTGTCCGCACACTGCCTCGGATACACCATTAATCGCCGAGTAGCAACTCTGCTGGGGAAGCCACGTACGTGATCTTACTCTCTTCGCGAAGAATCTATCAGGTCAGGCAGGTCATGTTAGATTGCGAACCTCAATATGTAAGGGTGTGAAGAACTTACCCACGAACGATAATATCACTGAGATTCTGGAATAAAATAAGAAGGCAAGCAACAGAGGCAAGGGAACATTCGATACGTACTGTAAGGTACACTCCTACCTGAGACGCTTGATTGAATCACAATGTTACACCGGTAGGGGAACGAGAAACTCACTAAGACGGACCTTCAACTCCAATCGTCAGCTGTGAGTACTTGAGTATGAATAAATGATGCAAGGACTCACCATGTTGGAGACGCCAGCACTCCGTAATTCCCGAAATTTGTTACTAGATAAAAGTATATTCCATGGGCCGTTACGGCTGTGTGTGCGGTATCAAGAATCCTGGCAATAATGTTCATGTTCATGGGCCATGAATCAAAGTGCACGCAAGGCATACCATAGCAAGAATATCTAATACAGCAGACGATAAAGAGGCAGCGGTGTAAAGTAAGTTAAATACATACCATATACTTCATGATCCTCCCGTCAACTTTCGCCCCTTGAAAATAAAAAAATGTCTGCACACTCGTCACGCCATACAAGCTTGACGGAAATGTAAAAGTCAAGGCCTGATAAGAGAAAAGTAAATGGGCGTACATTGCGGCTCCGAAGCTTCCCAAGAATGCAGCACCCAATGTACTATCCAATTTTTGCATGGAGGTTCCGGTATTCGAATTCAAACAGAGGCTTTAATTTGGAATCGTGAGTAGCCTGAAAGAGCGTTCGGAATCAATGGGATAAAGGATAAAGCCTTAGGGCCTGGAGGTCGTACGGGTATTTCTTGCGACCCGTCCACGTCGCCGAAAGGTAGAAGTTCCAGCTTGAGTCGTGTCTCCAGTCGCAGCGCAGGGACGACCAGCACCAGTTCGCTGGCTATCGGCTGCGGACGATGGGGGTCGGAAGTGCAAAGAGAATCAAGCGAGCAGACATTGGGGTAGAGTACCGGATAGAAAAATTCAATAGGATGATTGAATAATGCCGAAAGTTGGAAGTGGCAGGTGTTACCATGTGGTCATTATGTCTATTGTAATAGATGGCCCTCGCTGTGATAGGCATCCAGTTTGATGGTTAAAATTTGAGTGCTGTCTTTGTCGTTTTGTTTATGTTCTCTGGCGGCGTGAAGTGGCTCTAGAACGTCTGTCCACGCTCAAACACAAGATTCCCACATGTAAGCCTTGAACGTTGCGAATAAAACAAGCCAAGTATAGTGAAGTCATTCCCACGCTTTTACTCGCGTGTGCTTACTCGGAGTCGTGGTGCTAGCATGCACCCACTCCCACCAATAAACCATCGTCGATCAGGCCCTATGATCCCACTGTGATGATACAAATCAACGTCAGGAAGGTTTAAAGAATATGTATACGCGCTTTGAATGCGTGCGGATAGCCATCCCGCTGTTCACGAACAGCATTCATGTGAGGAATAAGCGATAGCGAACCTGAATTTTATCATGTGGCCCATTGACAAGTAGAATCAGGGAAAATGCCGAACATTTGTTCCGTCGGCCTGCCGAAATCATGCCGAACTGCTTTCAGCAAAACTCTCAAGTCCTCTTTATAGGCAAGAAACTATATAGACAATAAACTACCGTTGTAATTTTCTCTGAAAAACGTATAGAAAGACTTGGTAATATAAAATTCTTGTTGAAGAAAAATAAATTACATAGCGAATCGTGATAAAACTTCGAACATGGTACGGATTTTAATATCTGATGACCCGCGTACCCAACTCCGGTACCCAGCCGCCCCACAAGCTATATCAATTCGTCTTAGTCCTGGAAGAGCTGAGAAATAAGTCTTGACCATGTCTTCACGTTGATCGTCCCTGAAAGGAAGCTCGGGACCGATCCATATCCTAGATAAGACAAGTTCTCTCAAGCTTCTGAGTGTCGTTATTAGGACCTTCTCCTATTTTTCGAAGAAAGAGTCAGTTATACTGAGCTGATCCATATACAAAAGTAGACATACTTCTTCGTCGCATCCAATAAGCTCTAGTATTTCCAGCGAAGTAAGCATAGGTGCAATCTTGCTCAAAGACGGGCGACCGAAGTATCCTCCAAAGGACATGACTTTGATTTGAGAAAACTCGTTATCCAGGCCGACTACTGGGTCGTTGAGAGAGTCATCCAGCTCTGGTACCCAGGAGAGATTAACGACCTTTCGACCAGGAAGTAGTGCTTGGATCGAATGTCGATTACCCCAAAGAGAAGTAAGGTTGGGGCATGCATCCGGGTTGTATGGCCTTGTTCCCTGATCGCAATTGAGCTGCAGAGATACGATACTCTTTTGCTCTGCTAATATTACTCGCATGGCTTCTTCGTCGGAATGATTTCCCCAATACAGACTTTTCAATTGAAAAGGTGCATGTAAAATTAGTTCAGCCGAAGGCTGGCCAGATAATTCACGAAAGGTGAAGATCTTGAGATTAATCATCTTCTTCAGCGCCGAATGGAGTAAACCCCACAATGCTGGGTCGCTTTTGGCTACCACTGAGTCGACTGTGTACTCCTGCACCAATGGACCCAGTCGTTGCGCTGTACTGATTGATGTTAAAAATAAGGTGTGTGGCCGAAGGTCTTTGTATTTTGTGACGGAGGAGTAGAGCAGGGGCTCAGCATAGAATTGAAAAGCTTTGCAGGTCATGGTTAAAGAGAATAGACAAGATTTCTCTGCGAGGTGCTCCAGGATTGGGCGTATGAGCTCGGGAGGAATTCTTGGGGCGTCAGATTCATTCATGCTTATGGGTTGTTGTGAAGGAGGTTCGCCGCGTTGATGAAGTCAAATTGTTGCAGTCTTAAGTAGTATGAGAAATCTGGTTTCGACGAGCTTGAGTTTTGGTACTAATACCATCACCGGTCGCTGTATTGATTAATCAATCTATTCAATGGTCTAATAATTGGAACGTGAGAAGCAATAAATTTCATCTTATCGCTTCGAATCATGTTCTTAATTAAAAGTTTCCCCGGAAGCCAAGCATTCCAGCGGGATGAATGTACGAAGGATTCGAGTTCCTGAGGACAAAGGTCGTTCTCAGAGAACTTACGTACGGCCTAGATGTGCCTGGGCCCCTAAACATAGCCACACATGTTCTCGCCCGCCTTTTTTCTGTGTAGGTACTCTAAACTTAGCGCCAGAACTATAGAATTATGTATCCTTTGAAAGTGGAGGGAAGTGGCGCGATCATCAATATAGAGAACCGGAAAGGGAGAGTCTCCGACCACATGTACGTAGACCTAGATAATGGCTATACAGAACTATGCCGGTTTTCGTGGGCAGTCATCGCTTTATTCCTGTCCAGCAAATATTTATCTTTAGCCCCGGATCAACATAGTCGATTATCCGTGTCTATTAATAGATACTATTTATAGGCACTCGCCTTGGAAGGAAGAAAGTAGCGCAAGCGAAAATTAACTTTGAGGACTTTGAAATCCTTGCATTTGAGCGAAATACTTTATTTCATGGGGACGCGCCGTGCCTTCCGTGCTTTCATCTCGGAATCACAGATGCTTCAGTACAACTTCAAACTGCAAAGTTCAGGACTCATGGATAAACCAAAATCCTTGCTTTCATTCTCAAGTCATCTGGAGCTCCTCATGAAGAAAAAAATCTATTGACGTCGTGCAATGTAACGAATTGCATGTATTTTACTGGAGAAAAGCGATAACAAACCGGTATGTTACTGTTATAAGTGAATGCGAACTTCCCATTGTTTGACATTTGCGTGGTACAGATCAAACTTATCAACATTAACCCTTCTGCTCTCGTACTTCTCAACGATAATAATCTTATAGATGCCGCAGACTCGTTTAAACACATTCTATACGATGTGTTGCCGCCTCAGCCTGATCTCGACACAGTCTCAGGCGGGGAATATGGGAAAAGAGGCTCAAATGCCATGAACATTTTGTCCCTCCAATTACCCGAACTTCAAGATGGAGCCGACGCTGATGAAGTTCGCGGTGATCCTCCATAAGAAACATGGAGAAAATCTGTTTGGGACAGCAGTGGCGCTGTACTCCCTTCTCCCCTGACGGGGCCCATTCAATTATTATGTTCAGATTCCCGCTCTGTCTAGTTAATTACGACGACTCAAGATCTGACACGGATGGCATACGTAATGTGATGGTTGTACACCGTTCTTCACTTATTGAAATCGTAAACGAGTATCTGCCCGATGCATCAACTCAGGGAGAAGATATTTCTTCTCCAATTTCGCTTCCCAGAGAGAAATGGGGACCTTCGGTTACTCGCTAGTTTATATTCCCCCGGTTGCAGCGTACCGGTTGCTTCGGTCAGCAGTGCGTTCAAATTTTGCCATATACAGGAATTATACATTGATTATACATACAGATGCACGACTTGAATTCAACCCAATCGCGGTCAAATACCTCACTGCTCCCAGCTCCGATGTCGCCAAAGGCCATGACGACATCTGCCTCAAAATTGTCAGTAGCGATGAGTCTCAAAACGTGCTAGGTGATAATAGCTACGAGCAATCTGACACAGATAAACGGTTAGAAGACTTAATACCCGCTGCCGATGAAGCATTACTGAACGACGTGGTCGGAACTCTGCTATATGTAGGGGACATGACGAGATTGCAAGGCCATACCTACTTAGACTATAACAGATTTTAGTAATTTCATGCTGTCAAGTTGATGAAATATGGGACTGATCAGCTCCTTTTTTAGTACTCGGAAAACCATAACGCATGTCGTTGATGTGTATGACTTGGGACGCTTTAACCGAGTTGTGATATTATACATTGGAATAAATACATAAAGCAGGTTACAGTGATTTGAGAGTTAATCTATTTACTGAATTTCTACAAGAGAAGGTCTTGGAAGAAAAAGGATTTATTTGTCGGCTACAGGGAAATCACGACCAGTGCTGGACTTGAACCCTTTTCTGATAGCGTCGCTAATTCGCTCGTCCTTCGCTTGCTCCATGGCAGATTCATTGTTCTGCGGTCCTTGATGCAGAACGTGTTCTTGGAACATGTCAACTCCTTTGTCGAGCAAATATATGTCATGGCATTCAGCCATGAGGGAAATAGATGCAAGGAGTATAATTTATTCACCTTCATTCTTCTCGCCGGCTTGACCTCCACCCATTGAATTGTTCATGTTGCTCATTAGTCCACCACCTCCGGCTTCTTGCTGACCGGTCGATGAGCCAGAAAGTTTATTCTTCAAAAAGTTCATGATTAAATTGAAGATCGGGGACTTATTTGTGAATGTGCGAGCGTTGTAGTTGGGTTCGCGGCGTAGTCAAAGGTGCAAAGTCGCTCTTTATATGTAGAAGAACCGAGACAATGTCCATGACGCCATGCAGGCGGTCCCACAAGTGGTTTCGCCAATCGAGGAAAGCAGCCCGGCCGCGGGGCCCCACTGATCCAAGAGTATGACGTTGTCCATCACGGCGCTAATTAAATATTTATCCAACGTAAAATGTGAACCAAAGGAAATAAGCACAATACAAAAGTCGGCGATATACTACACGGAGGTACGAGATACCAACACACTAAAAAATAGAATGAGTAGTTATATTTGAATATGTGGTACAAATTCCGTCCAATCTACGTCATCGTATGCACCTTCTGGTAATGCCCGAAGTGCGTAGAGAGGGAGCACAAGCAAACAGAACCTGGCTCCAATATAAGCCAAGACGATGATTGAGTACAATAGCTGAGAACAGATCATCCCAAACCACCTGGCAATTTTCCTGACATCTTTGCTGTGGTCCTCACCATCACTGGTGAGCTTCCTTATAAAAGTTAAAACAATAACCACGGCCACAGGAATGGAAGTAACTAGAATCGACGTGATACGCCATAACCAAAGCTCTGTGAATGAAGGAAACGGGAAATGCCACGCAATGCAGTGGATTGAACCAAAACCTATGCCAACCCCGATGGTGATGATGTAGCTTATGTTCTCGCTCTCGGATTTGGGGCAATAAAACGTCGGTACTCGTGGGGCGTACCGGTTGTTCAGCTTTTTACAAGCCAGCATATCATTGATTGCGAGAATGAATTCAAGGAGGGGTGTGTTGAGTATAAAAAAGACAGCCGTGATGCCCACAGGAACACCGACGAGGGGAAGGAGTATGGCGAGGAGTATGGCGAGGAGTACGACGAGGAGTACGACGAGGAGTATGGCGAGGAGTATGAGAAGGAGTATGACGAAGGGTATGGTGCGGGCTATGGCGAACCTGTGCGAATAAGCAAAATTTCCAACTCGGCCAACGGTATCAAAAAAAAGGAGTGCCAGTTCCCGTAATCCATCCAGAAGTCGAGAGAAGGGTGGAACAACAAATCGAGAAAGAAATCGACTAAATCCCGCTTGAACGATGTCCTGGTAAACTTGGAGCGGGGATGGAATTTGTCTTATGTCCTGGTCAATGAGCGCGGATGCTGGTGGGGCCACCGCCAAAGGTTTCAAGTGAACGGGTACCGACACACCGACGTCCAGAGGTTTATTCCACCATAAAAAGTATAAAATCATCGTGAGGGCTGAAAACGCCAGAGTTACAACCTCTAGCTCCGTCACCACCAGATGTTCAGCTCCGCGAGCAATAACTTGCGCGATGAACCAACAAGTCTGGAGGACGACGACTCCTTTTGAGAAGTAGTCACCTTTACTTTTATCCTTAATCTCCTCTTCTGTGATGATGGGCCAATCGACCTTCCCTTCTTTCTCGAGCTTCTCCAGTTCGAAGATGTCGAGGGTTCGTACAAGTTTGCCGTTTTCACCGTTTTCGTACAATGAAAATCCGCCCATGATGACGAAGAATGCATGTGTTTTGGTCCATCCTCGAGCTAGCTAGATATTTAAATACCATTTATGCTGGGTGGCGGCTGTGAACACACCTTTATGTCTTGTATGAATTTCTCTTGAAGCAATGTACTGCCTTGCGGCCCACGCAATGACAAACTCGGGTGCTATCAATAAGTATAACATGATGGCTAGACGTCGTCCAAGGACTTGCAGGGTGCTATCCGTGGGAGCCGGGATGTTGGAATGTACAGATATCCATGTACAGGCAAATATCGTTGCCAAGCATCCAGAAACAATACTCCAGAGTGATCTGGTATTGGATGAATCCGCTGAGGCTTGGCGTACGTCCAAATCAGATGCTGATTCAATCGCGGGTTGTACATATCTGAGCAGGAAGGAGAGGATTAGCATGAACAAGGCCATGATGATGGTGCTTTAGCAGAATGGACATAATGATAGATGTTCATACACGAGTTTGAGGTGAGGTGCAGTAACTTTGCAGCCCTTACTCAATTTGGCGCTGCATCGTGACGCTTCGATGTGTCATGCAGTGGCTTCAAAGTCACTGCAAGTTTTGTTTATTGCTGTTTGCATAATTGTTGGCGCGACTGCCATTTTGAGCCGAAACCAAAAAATCGGTCGCGGCTGAGCTGGCATCTTCCAAGCGTCGTAGCACACTCAATTCGTAACGTATCGTAATAAATTTTATAGATTTGGAATTGTCGTAATAAACGCTTTCGAATGATATAAGAAAATATGTCAATCTATGCAATCCCAGGTTAGGTGTGCATGTGGCTCCTCACAATAATCTGGCCTTTTCATTCACAATAAATCCCATTTTCTGTGGTGCTTTGGCATGTCTAAGTATTGCTGTACTCTATAGGCTCCTAAAACAATTAGACAGAACCTACGTGTACGAAGAAATTATGAACTTCCCTGTATTGCTACAAACAGCACATACACCAACTTTACATACAACCTTTTACTCGGAACCAGCAACACATCCCTTTCATAAAACCCGAGATGAATAGTCAATGAGTAATTTAGTATGACTGCCAGCCATTTTGAGGCGAGTTGTGGCGAGTATGGAGGAGGATTTGAGAGGATTTGAGGGGCATTACACTTCAGTTCCCTCGCAGTAAGTTCTCAATAAATACACCCATTATTTGCCCATTTTTAAGGATACATACATTGGGACAGATAATGGTCTCATTGCGGAATGACATGCCTTATTTTTGCTGCGTATATGGAGGACCTGAGGTGGCCCGAGGTAAGCTCAGGTGCGGTTTGGCAGTAATAAGGCTGGAATGTACGTTGAGATTCTTTTTCTCTCTCTAGGATGTTATTAGTCAGTCCACATCCTTATCGGCGTACTACAAAAACTCATCTTCTGTGCTAAATCTATGTCATTTTATGGATACTAAGTTCGTGTATGGACAAAATAGCCATGTACTGGATTTTGTTTAAGTACAATTTTTTTTTTATATCATTCGAAAGCGTTTATTATGACAATTCCAAATCTATAAAATTTACTACGATACGTTACGAATTGAGTGTGCTACGACGCTTGGAAGATGCCAGCTCAGCCGCGACCGATTTTTTGGTTTCGGCTCAAAATGGCAGTCGCGCCAACAATTATGCAAACAGCTATAAAACAGCTTCATGAGCCATTTCGTACAATTTGTGTCATATTTTAGCAATCGGTCAACCTTGAAGCTGAAGCTTGAAGCTTTGAAGCCCAGCACCGGGTCTCGTCCCGACCGACCATATATATATATAAGCAATTTACCTCATCTTTCCCCAGCCAGGGATGCCTTCTCGTCGTGGCGCCAGCAAAATATAGACGTCAGCACCATCTGCTATCCTCTCCTCCCGCCGCCAAGAGGCCTCCGCCATTCCCAACATGCTCGTTACGTGGCGTCGCCTGGACAGTAGGGAGACGATGGCCGAATAATGTCGCTCCGGGGATGGATCATGCAGCGTGGACTGAAGCACGTCGATGTGAGAGGGTTCTTGTTCATATCAGAACAGGTCGGAATGGGGGTCGTAATTCCATGAGGATCGAAAGTCGAACCTCCCGGTTGATTTGGGAATACAAACGATTCCTTGATCCATCCAGCAGCAACCGCGAGCACACCGACGAACAGGCTCGTTCGTGTCGGAAACCTTCAAGCATGTCCTTCCGACCATCGAGAAAATGCCTTAGTAAGTCTTGCTCATTCATTTGAAAACACAGACCCACTAATTCTTATTCAGACGAACCCAAGCTTCACAATGATCCGTCCACTTCTCAGTAAGAGTAAGCTCCCTCGTTTGTCCAGAAGTATCAAGAGACTCACGATATCTGTTTTCGTCCAGCGTACCTGTCGCGTATATCTTCTCTTCCACCGTTCGAGTCAAGGCTAACCACTTTGTGGCTTTGTGGAGGAAGAAAAAATTGTAAAGGTTCGCTGTTTCGAAAAGGATCGAGTACTTACAAGAAACTTGAAACTTCTAAAAACCCTCGGTAAGTCTCAATCATTTCTCTGCAATAAACCATTCCCGACATGCTAGAGTCGACGAGCGAGTAGTGTCGCACCTTCTCCGACGGGTTCGAAGGGGATAGGTCGCCAGTGCGTGGACTGAAGGATGTCGGCGTGAAACATGGTCCATGCAAAGAGAGTATTGCTGCACACGACGACGAACAGTCTTGTTCGCATCGGAATAGGTTGGGATGTTTGCCTTCATTCCATGTGGATCGAAGCTCGAAACCCGTAAGTCTCGCCTGTTGATTTGGAAACACAAACCACTCATTATTTTCTTTGATCCATCCAGATGGAACGACGAGCACAATGGCAAACAGTGTCATTAGTTTCAGACATATCGTGGATCGATACCCTTCATGCATATCCTTCCAATCGTCGGGCATTCAGTCGAAACACAATACTTACATATTCCTAATCATCCAGCGACGAACGTAAGTCACCTTTGAACGTTACTCAACGACGTCAGTAAGTTCCCTCGTTTGTTCAGAAACACCAAGATAACTCACGATTTCCTCTTCATCCAGCGTAAATGACCTTGATATCTTCCGCTCGTCGATTCGAGCTAGTCATTCTATCGAGGGAAAGGTTAATAAAGGTTCGCTGTTTTGAAAGGGATCGAGCACTTGTAATCATTCAGTTGAGACTTGTAACTACTAAAAAGCGTCAGTAAGTCTGAATCGTGCGTTTACAAAGACAAAATACTTACATTCCTCATGTATCCAGACTGTGTGCCATCTATCAATGCCTGCCCGTTAGTAAAGAAATGACGTCTTCGAGAGGAAATATCACACACATCGATCAAGGTGAGTGATCGTACTCGTCGTCGAACAATGACAGTCGCCGTTGCTCACAGTAGCGGATACATGAGGAAGAGTGTAGAATAGGGAAGGAAAGAAGGATAATCTCGGAGGAGCTGTTGTTCTTTCCAGTCGAACTAGGGCTCCTTATATACGTATTTTACAAACCCATGTATTCGGTACCCTATGAATCAATCCATTAAGTTGATCTCAATTCAAGTTTGCCAAAGTGTCACAAAATCAAGATCCCTCGAAATTCGAATGTATTCTTCATTTACGAGTCTCTTACCACACTTGGCACTAGATCTTATAGATACTTACATGTACTCTTCATTTCCTATCCACAGATTGGTAAGAATGGCGATAAATCGATTTTATTGGTAAAATAATGATGAATTAACGTCCATAACCCTAATGCACCTCCTTCATTTTCTGTACATGCAGAGACACAAGATTTCTCGATATAATTTTTTGCAACGTATGTTAGTATACGTACCCTACATAGCACTGGAGTTCCCGCGAACTCGGTAGCGTGTGAATGTCTATGATGCCACGCAAGCGATCCCACAAGTGGTTTCGCCAATTAAGGAAAGCAGCCCGGCCGCGCCCCACTGGTCCAAAAATAGGACGTTGGGGGTGGTCCATCTCGGCGCTAATTGAATATTTATCAAATGTGAACTAAAGTAAATAGGCCCAATACAAAAGTCAGCGATATACTACACGGAGGTACGAGATCACAACACACTAAAAAATAGTCATATATGAATATGTGGTACAAAAGCCGGCCAAACTACGTCATCGTACGCGCCTTCTGGTAATGCTCGAAGTGCGTAGAGAGGGAGTACAAGCAAACAGAACCTGGCTCCAATATAAGCGAGGCAGAAAATTAGAAGCAATAAAGCACAACAGCCCTTCCCAATCCGAGTCAACCACACGGCGATGCTGCTGACATCTTTGCCGTTGTCCTCATCATCACGGCTGAGTATATAGACTGCAAAGACAGGAGCAAAAACGACGACCAAGGGAAGCGCAGTAATTAAAATCGACGTGATACGCCATAACCAATGCTCCGCGAATGAAGGAAACGAGAAAGACCACGCAATGCAATGGATTGAACCAAAACCTATGCTAACCCCGATGGTGGTAATGTAGCTTATATACTCGCTTTCGGATTTGGGGGAGTAGAACGTCGGTACTCGTGTGGGGTGCTTTTTGTTCAGCTTTTTACAAGCCAACGTATCAAAAATTGCGAGCATGAGTTCGAAGAAAGATCCGACGGGTATATACAGGACAGCATTGGTGCCCACAGCAACGATGAGGAGGGCGAGGGATAGGGCGAGTATTATGGCGAGGAATGTGGCGAGGAATATCGCGAGGGATATCGCGACGACGATATTTTTCCAACTTTGTCGATTAGAGTTGCACGAATTAGCAGAACTTCGAACTGAGACACTGTCATGTTGGCTGCTGTTGCGGGTGGATTGGGAATTCTTCCCAGATTCTGGCGGCAGAGGCTGCATCTCTATATCCTGGGGACTTGACATGAGCGGCCGATCTTTTGGAGTGAAAATTGGCCGTGCATCCTGGTTTTCTCGGGATTCCAAACGTTCTATTTGGTCTGTGGATTCGTGGGGACCTATGTCATCTGTGGTCGATACGTCGTCTGCGGTCGGTGTTCCATTTGTGAAAAAATAGCGTCCCAGTACCCGTAATTCAAAACAAATTACCCCGTAAATGATTTCCCGGTGAGTGAAGGGCGGAAATATTGTTGAGGTCCGCTCCCAAGGCATCGCCCAAATTCCAGAGCAAAATCGTCTGAATTCCTGGTCAGGGGATTCCTGGCACACGAGGGCCGGGGATGTTGTTGAGGCCACCTCCGAAGGCATCGAGAAACCATCTTTCAAGTGAACGGGTACCGACACACCGACGTCCAGAGGTTTATTCCACCATAGAAAGTACAGAATCATCGTGAGGGATGAAAACGCTAGAGTTACAACCTCTAGCTCCGTCACCACCATATGTTCAACTCCGCGAGCAATAACTTGTGCGATGAACCAACAAGTCTGGAGGACGACGACTCCTTTCGAGAAGTAGTCACCTTTACTTTTATCCTTAATCTCCTCTTCTGTGATAATGGGCCAATCGACCTTCCCTTCTTTCTCGAGCTTCTCCAGTTCGAAGATGTCGAGGGTTCGTACGAGTTTGCCATTTTCGTACAACGAAAATCCACCCATGATGACGAAGAATGCATGTGTTTTGGTCCATCCTCGAGCTAGCTAGATAATTGGCTACCATTTATGCTGGGTGGCGGCTGTGAACACACCTTCATGTCTTCTATGAATTTCTCTTGAAGCAAGGTACTGCCTTGCGGCCCACGTAACGACAAACTCGGGTACTATCAATAAGTTGAACATGATGGCTAAACGTCGTCCAAAGACCTTCAGGAGGCTATCAGTGGGAGCCGGGATGTTGGAATGTACAGATATCCATGTACAGGCCAATATTGTTGCGAAGCATCCAGAAACAATACTCCAGAGTGATCTGGTATTGGATGAATCCGCTGAGGCTTGCCGTACGTCCAAGTCAGATACTGATGCAATTGCGGGTTGTACATATCTGAGCAGGAAGGAGAGGATTAGCATGAACAAGGCCATTATGATGGTGCTTTAGCATTGATGTGCAGCATGTACTGTGGGGTAGGCCTCGTGCAAGCCTCCAGGGTGATTAAATCACTCATCATTTCCTCGGCTGGACGCCAGGGCCGCCGTTCCGTTGGACCCCATTGCTATGCTTCGATGTGCAGTGGCTTCAAAGTCACTGCAAATTTTGTGAGAACGACCACCAAAAAACAGCTTCATGAGCCATTTCGTACAATTTGTGTCAGATTTTAGAATCGGTCATCGTGTTACTGAGGAAAATGGTGCGTAGATATTTCTCTTCTCTTTATATGGCAATGGGCAGTTGGAACCCAGTGTTTCCGAGGAGGTTCATAGGTCAGCTAATAAGCATGCCTGTGCAAGTAATCAGACGAGCCTAATGGACATGGCGATTCGTATTTTTTCGCTGAGGGTCAAATGATTTCTGAGTTACTTATCGCTTTGAAGTGCCTGCTGGCTGTGGTTGAAATTTTACGGGATTATCACGTCGAAAAAATATTTGACAAACAATCTACACGGGATAACCAAGTCAGAATATATCGAGTAAAGATGGATACCCCAGAAACCTTCTATACTCCATATACCTGCCGAGCATTGTCTCTAGCTATTTTCATGACGAGGTCGGCGGTCCATGTTGACGTGTTATCTCCTCCTAAAACCGTTGCGTTGACCTCTGCGTTCACACCGGTGGCCAAATCCGCAACAAACTTGGCTGTCCAAGGGACCATCGCACTGTGGCAAACGAGCAGCTTCTTGCCTTTAATCGTGGGCAAGTCATCGTACAAGTTCGCAGGGACCATGTATGGCGCGTCTGTTTCCAGTAAGATCCGGAAAATAGATTCCGGTGGGCCTGTAGTCCCAGAAGATACCATATTCCGGATGACGGTGGACGTGTCCTGGTTCGTGGCATATGTTATAACACCTATGGAGCACATTAATTTGAATAGAAGCCTTGAATGTGGGAGCAACGCACCTGTGATGCCGATATAGATATTGGGAAAATGGTCCAGTAGTCTCTGTGCGAATCCTGGGGAATCGGTGAAACAGTGTATATGAATCTATGAATTGTTGAAGAAGATCATTAAGGCGATGACGGGATATGCACCTTGTGCTCTTTAGGGACTTCAAGCTTCAAGCTTCGGCCTTCAGTATCCTCTCGGTATCGTCGTCTGCTTCTCGTGTATCGATCGTAAGCGATTTAAAGAGCCTGACTGCCTGTCTGAGTTGACGAGCAAAGTACTGTTAAAAGGATCAATGAGTACTGCGTGAAGGGAGCGGGGTGACATACATGTCATTCTCAACTTCATCGGTATATGATTTCGCGTCGTGTCTGGTTGGGGATAAGCTTTTCCCTTCTTTCATCATCGAGCAACAACGGCTCACGTACGAACTCCTAGAATAATATTCAGATAGCAATTCCATTGACAGGGTTACGAACGCACCCATGACGAACCAGTATTCCAAACCCCCCCATTTCTCTTTGTCCGTGCCAGCGTCCGCAAACTCCTTCCACGATTTGCGCACAGGATCCTCGCACCATACATCTACCACCGCATCCACATTCCTTCCGTCATACATCGCCTTGACAAAATCAAACACGTTCTCGTGCTTGCCTTCCTTGTATCGATGCTGATAAAACTCGAATGTTGATGCCCCATGCGTGTGCATATCAACTATCGATAGTTTCGAGGGTGATTCCGGCAGGAGCAGCTTCTCCTCTCCCGGCGTTGAAGACTTTTTCTTGCCCATTGCGATAACGGAAGTTGGAACTTGAACGAAGTAATCGTACAGGTTGAAGTGTCCTTGGTGTTGAGGATCTATGGATTGCGGAGCGAAAGATGGGTAGGAGGTCACTCGAGAATATGAAAAAGGACGTGCCATCTGTGCCAAATATTGGCTAGAGAACGTTCGGGTTTACGCCCAGTAAAAAGTAACCGAGTTACCAACTAGTGGAAAAAATTGACATCGGTGCTCGTAAATGTTGACGTTGAATGTTTGAACACCAGCACCGGGTCTCGGCCCGACAGACCAAATATAGACGATGGTAAGTACATTACCCCTATCCATACTGCCAGGGATCCCTTCTCGTCACGGTGGAGCCAGGAAGATATCGACGCCTACCATCTGCCATCCTCTCCTCTCGCCTCCAGGAAGCCTTCACCATTCCCAACATGCTCGTTCCATGTCGCGTCGCCTGGACAGCAGAGAGTCAACGGGCGAGTAGTGTCGCTCCGACGGGTTCGAAGGGGATGGAGTGCGTGGACTGGAGGATGTCGGGGTAAACGAGGGTCCATGCAAAGTGTATGTAAGTGGCTCTCGTTAATTTGGAGGTACGAACGACTCACAGTTTCCTTCGATTCATCCAACAGCAACAGCGAGCACAACGAAGAACAGTCTCGTTCGTGTCGGAAACCTTCAAGCATGTCCTTCCGACCATCGAGAAAGTATGTCAGTAAGTCCTGTTCATTCATTCGAAAACACAGACTCACAAATTCAGACGAACGCAGGCTTCACGATGATGCATCCACTTCTCAGAGACGTCAGTAAGCTCAATAGTGTTGCTCAGACGGGTTCGAAAGGGATGGACTGAAGGACGTCGGTGTGAAAGAGGATTCATGCAAAGACTTCCGTAAGTCTTGCCCGTTGATTTGGAAATACAAAATAGTCACCATTTCCTTTGATTCATTCAGCAGCAACCACGAGCACAACAATGAACAGCCACGTTTGTGCCAGGAATAGTGTGGAGCAGTACTCTTCAAGCATTTCCTTCTAACCATCGAGAAAAGATGTCAGTGAGTCTCGCTCGTTCAAGTTCATTTGAAAACAGAAAGACTCACAAATCTCTAATCATCCAGCGACGAACGTAAGCTTCACGTTGATGCGTCCATCGTCAGTAAGTTCCCTCGTTTGTCCAGAAACATCCAGAAAACTCACAATGCTTGTTCATCCAGCGTACATGCTAACGCGTCTTCTGAAATGTAGTTAGCCGAGTACGTTTCCGTTATTCGGAGCGGTGTTTGGGAAAAGCGCGATTTTGCGCAAGCTATTCAACGTGGAATCAGGGGAGCGGGTGAATGGGGTCATATCCGAGGTATGTATCGAAACTTGTGCTCCAAGAAATGATCCGGTCGGCTTGAATTTTTGAAGTAATATACTTAGTACGTATTCACACATGATCCAATACTCATGGCATATAACACAAAGCTGAGACTTCCAGAAACGACGCCGCTTATATGCAGGAGGAAGTTGAGCATGAGAGAAGTTAACACAAAATACCGAGCTCCCCGCGCTTCCGAGTCACCCAGAATGCACTACCCGAGATAGTTACAGCAAGACATTACCTATAGCGTCTATAGGTGAGTTCCCCTGAGCCGCGTCTCTTTCTGATATCAGTTCTAATCATCGAGTTCGATTTTTGGATTTCTCGCGAACTCGGTAACGTGTGACCGCGGTCTGTGTACCCTCGTCTGGGTAGGGCAACAATAAGTGAGTTCCTCTTAGTCAAGTCCAAACTCCATTTTGATTTTTGAAATTCCCGCGAACTCGGCAGCAGGCTCCTCGTCTCTTTGACTGTGACCATTAATTAGGGTTTGGAAAAGAGGTAAGACATCTAAATTCGAGTTGTAAGTTTTCCGTGCGCTATCAGAAAATAATGAAGTTTCCCCAGCGATTTGCATACGAAAATATGGACATATATATATAAGTAGCTATCATGTGACGAAGTCCGTTGTGATAAGCCAAGTAAGCCAAGTAATTTACGGCGCTCGATTACCAGCCTAGCGAGTAAAAATCCAACATCTTCACCTCCAAATATCCATTTTGACTTTGTTTGATATATTACATAATTGTTTGCAACAATGTTCAACATCAACCTCGTGTTGCACCATATTTGTTCCATTCCTTCGGAGTCGAAGTGTAGCGTCCGAGGACTAGTTGAATCTGCACTTTAACGTCTAAATATGTTAGCTGGGTGTGCTTACTTCCGAGGATTTTATCGTACGTACACGGCTCTATGCGGAAAATCATATCCGTTGTCTTGCTAAGATCGAACTCGGTCCAGGTAATTCTTCATCTCTTGCCGTACGAGATCCATCCGCCTGAAAGTTGGAAAATCACCTTGCCGCATTTTCTCTTGACTTTTTTGAACAAGTCATTCAGAAAATGCAGCTCGAGGAAGGAAGAAGACTAGATAACCGAGAAGCAGAAAATTGATTCTGTACTCATAGTGTGGGTTGGTATCCTTTGATGTCCATTGGCCATTGTTAAAGGTTAGTGCATTCAACATCTCATCTTCGTCCTTGGCCCAAAAAGATAGATTCTGCTTTAAGCAATGTAAGGCTGCCCTCGCGTAGGCAGAAGGACCTATTGGGTAGTTGTCTGATTGGTCTGGGTGCCGTAGAAAGCGCATAAAGTGCTAGAAATAGTGAGATCTTCCGTCTTCGAGAGAAAATGATGGAAATAGATAAAGCACATCATAGTCGTACGTTGTTCTCGCAAGTGACTTTCGATCGTCGGAAATGATTGGTACAAACATGTCATTCCCCAGGTGACATGCGGTGCATAAGAGCAAGATCCCCTCGTCGTTCTCGTAATAGTGCGGCAGCTGAGACAAAAATAGCTGTTCGATATATTGTTGATGCTTTTTCTCTATTACAGCCCAGCGCTCATCCAAAGGGGCCTACGTGGAAAGTTAAGGATATTAACATCAAATAAAGAATATTCCTTACCATGCGTGCACAGAATGGAAGCCAGAACCAAAATACAAATTTTCGGATGTCCATACGAGAATCATATAGTCTTTTCTTGTGGTATTCAATTTCACTGGATATAGGGCCGAGAAATAAAAACTTGTCAGCAATATTAATTAGCGAAGTTGAGCTCTGGCATAGCGGAAATTCTCTTGTAATGAAGCCCCCAAAGATGGCAATTTTATTGTACCTGAGGTCTGGGAAAATTTAGATTGAGATGTTCAACAATTTCTGGGAACACTCTTACCTTTGATCACCCATTGGATTATATTTGCAACATGCTCTGATCTGTATGTATCAATGTCAAGGAAATAGTTTCCGGACCTCACGGGGTCGAGAAGGAAGTCATGAAGTGATTTATGTAGGATGTTCACAACCTTTACGTCCCTCTCCAACCACCTAGAGAAGCGTGTCTCAATAGAGACAATGGCCCCTAGATCACAGACCAAGATCTCGAGCTCCCCCGGTTCCAACGACATAAATGAAGATATGTCGAATTCACCCTCGTCACTTTCGAATACGCGCTGTGAGATGATACTAAGCATATATTGAACGCGCACTTTGTCTGCAGCGGAACCGAGGATCATTGCATATAGCGCGTCCAATTGCACAAAAGGCAAGTCACCTTGGGCCGGTCGTATGTTATTCACAACATCAAGACGGTGATCGGGACGATGCCTGCTGGATTGGCAATAGCGAAATACTGTTGCAGCGTAAATGAATTGCCCGGACGACTTTCTGACAATTTCTTCCAGAATGCTTTCCGATGGCCAAGAAGCAGGGATTAGAGATTTAAGTGAATGGTTCGCTTTGATCTCCTCAAAGCCGTCGCTGAGAAATGTGCGAATATCATTGTCAGGAAGGAATGTTTCGTCAAGGTAAAGTCGTGAAAAGATCCCATCCATTTCGTTCGACCTAAATGCGAGATTGATCGCATGTTCAGGACGACTAGCGATGAGAAATAGAATGGGTAGGTCGAATTTTAGAACTGCGTCCGCTATCATGTTTAGAATCCTGGCCTGTATAACCCCGTCACCACATTCGTCGAGACCGTCTATGACGATGACCCGCCAGGAACCCAAAGGTGATGAAACACCGGAACAGCATACATCGTAAAGTGACTTCATCACCAGATGGTTAAACTGATGCTCCAAGCCCTTTGTCAGAATCAAGGGGTCCGCGTCGATCACGGAGAGGATTTGCTTTTGGATGGCCGGAATTGCGTGATAAATTTGGTAAGCGATCGTTGCAACGAACGCGCCTGCGTGGTTCCTCGTTCCATCGGACCTCCCAAATATAAAATTTGCAAGAACCAGCTCGTTGAGTAGACACATCTCAATGAACGATTGTGTGATGGCTGATTTCCCTGCTCCTGCTGCGCCGGTGAGCCACATGATGTATTTGTCCCATGTTTCCCTGTCACAACGTCGGGCCCAGTTCATGATTCTCCTCAACACAGCGATACGGGTGTTTGGATGACATTTTGGACGGTCAAACTGGGCATTAGAGTCGTGAAATGCGTTAGGTGCCGTTGCCTCCCTCAGGATGTCAAATGACGCTACAGATAGTTATATCCCTGTGGTAGCATCCTTGAATCTTTATTAATTTATTACTCACATTTTCGTCCATCACTTGCCACATTATGTTGAATTAATGTACCGCCGGCCACAAAAACGTTCTGGCCAGATATAAGGGAGTTCTTGGTGATAACACGCTGACTGTTGTTCATCCTGGCTGCCACGAAGCCAAGATTGTAGAGAAAAGCAAAAAATTGGATCCTGGATGCTCGCTGGTGAGGGAAAGCAAGGAAAGTGTTGCAGAAACCATCGTTCAAACCTTCGAAACCCTATATATACATACGAGCTATGCATCAGTGGCCATGTAGCATGTATTTGTATCTTCACTGCCAAAGCGTCTTAAAGCTGTTCGTGTACACAGCTTTTTTATAAGGCGCCGTGCTTGTGACAATAAGGGAACGTCGTGACTGGTGACAGCGACGACGAGGGTGTATTGGCACACAGAGGAACTCGATAGACGGTTTTAAACGGTTATGAATTCACTGGGGGACTACGCAGAACAGGAGAGACTTTATATACCCTAGAACTACGTAATCAGGTGATTCGAGAGCTGAAACATAGGGAACGTATATCTAATCGGAAGGAGTGACTACGGTAGGAGATTAGATAAAATAACGGAAGTCGATGCGAAACAAATAACAACATAGTATTCAGAAGTCCGAGAAAAGGTCTGAACCGTTACACCCGCCCTCCAGGCTTTTAGAATAAAGACTTTTTGTTAGTTGGTGATAACATTAATGTCCATGTCGAGATCACCAAAGTCGACGCGATCCTCAATGTCGGTAGTGTTCACGTTAGGGGAAATAATTTCCATGGGGTTCGAGTCATCAATATCACCCAAGGGGAAAAGGTGATCTGCGAATTCGTCGGGCATAGACATGTTGCTATGTTGGGATGGTCCGGAAATATTGTTAGAGGCCGAGTGTGAGGTGGATGCGACTGGTGTGATGGCGGCGAGTTCGAGAACGCTATTGTGACGCGGAGCAGGAGATGAGTGGGAATGAGAGTGGTTCCTGTTGGGATGTCGAGAGGCATTTGCCAAATCCCCTGCAACGTGGTTGAGCTGTTGACGCATTTTTCGAGCAGCAACTTCGGATTGAACGCGCTTCTTCTGACGAGCACGTTGACGAGCATTTTCTTCGAGCAGATCGTGAATGGCGGCAACGGTCTCGGGATTACCGGTTAAGCCATGTTGAACCGGGGGTGCAACTCCGCATTGAGCTGGCGTAATTTGCCAAAGAGCATTGGACATGGGTTGACCTTCAGTAATGAGATGGCCTCCTTCGGGGTGATGATAAGCGAAATGAGCGCCATCGGGATTGGCTTCGTGATTAAAAGCACGAGCAAGGAAGTCGTATCTGGCTGGACGATGGAACTGTCGTGCGGGAACATTTTGTTCTTGCTGACGCGCGAGATCTTCGCGAAGGAGATTGTCAGATGAGTTACACAGTCCAATTTCGGCAGCGGAAAATATAAAGCTTTTGGGTTCGTTGACAATGGTACGGTCGGTGATGAGAAACAGTATATCTGAGATCCGTCTGACTGCCGGATTGTTGACAGTGACGAACGCGGGAACGTGAGGTTGATTGTCGGGGTGAGGTGCCATCTGACGGCGTCCGCGATTACGAGCCATGTCGAGCGAAGGTGTGATGATAAATGACGTTGACAAGGTATTGGAGTAGGAAACTGAGGAAAACGAATGTGGTGGAAGGGAGTTCTTATACGTAGTGAATGAATTGGAATTTATGGAGATAAGACCTAGAAATACTTGTGGGTCCTCCGTAGATGGATTACCGGTTCCTGAAGTCAGTTGATGGATTGTATCGATGCCCTGTACTTCGAAATATGACATTAGCGCTTGTAAGCCAGTCAATTGGAAGTATGGCAACCAAGTAATATCCCCAGTTTTCCACTTAACTTCAAATAAGGCATTTTCTCCTTTACCTTGGTGCGATAAAATCGTATCTACAGCCCATTCTCCATCTGTATCCAATTCAGGGTTCAGTTGTGAATCTAATTGTCCGGGGAACAATCGGTCATTGTTAGGATGGTGTATTCTAAGCAATGACGCATGAAATACATTGTGAACTCCACGTTGCTTCATCTGCGATGAGATATCCAATCGAAATGAATGGTTTCCGAAGTCCGTGATGATTTTGTACGGACCAATGAACTTTGGGATTAATTTTCTGGCTAACCCTTTCGGAAAATTAATGTTCTTCGTGGAGAGGTACACTAGATCGCCTTCACGGAACGGAGCTGACTGGCGTTTTCGATTCGCATCTCGAGTTTGCTTAGCACGAGCAACCAGGATGCTATCATGAGCGGAAATCAATGCTAATTTTTTCTGTAGTGCAAAGTTACGAATGGATGGAAATTCGCTGGCAGGTGCGGCATTCCAAATCATAGACCGAGGCATTCTTCCTGAGTTCAAAAAGAACGGCGCAAAGCCTGTGCTCTCAGATCGGGCCGAGTTTATAGCAAACTCGATGGCCGGAAGCTTCGTAACCCAGTCAGTCTGCTTGTTATTCACGCATTGACGAAGCATCTGGGTAACCGTTCGATTTGCTCGTTCGGTTGATCCATCTGTTTGAGGGTGATATGCACTCGACATTTTTAACTTAGTTCCTAGTAGCGTATGCAGGTGTTTCCAAAAGGTACTAGTAAATAGAACATCTCTGTCGCTGATGATGTTCTTTGGGATACCGTGATGTTTGTAAACCTCCTCAAACATGAGTTCTGCCAATTGTCGAGCGTTGTAGTTAATTCTACTTGGTATCAAATGAACCATTGCAGTTAATAAGCAAATAACAACGGTTATTGAGTCAAACGTCGCATTTCTGTTCTTAGATTCAGGTAGGGGACCTACAAAGTCAACCCCAATCGACTCCCAAGGTTCACCGGGTATCGATAATGGATTTAGAAGACCATATGGTTTCTGGTTGCTTGGTTTGCTCAACTTACAGGTATTACATGTTTCACAATATACCTTGGTGTCCATTGCTATTTCTTTCCACCATACGTGATCACGCAGATAGTCAAGTGTTTTATGTGCTCCTAGATGAGCTAATAGTGAGTGTGCTTCGGAGATTATAACTTCTCGAGCACTTCGGCCTTTAATCATAACTTTAGGAATGCACAGTAGTGTTTTTCCTTTTTCAGTTAAATATATCAGTCCATTTTTGACTGTAAAGTTACGGTAATCATCTGGTTTAGCTAAGATAGATGCGTAGAAGTTATCTTCCTGATATTTTGATTTGATTTCCTTTGCAAAATCTATGTCATCATACGTAGACGACACAAATTTCACTAAGTCCGCTAATTCTGGTCGCGTTTCGGCGTTTTCCGAATGTGGTTCATTTACGCGTGCTGTTGGTTTGATCCGAATAGTAAGCCGAGGTTGCGGCGTGGCACTCTGAGTATGTGTTTGTCTGGTATCCTCGCCCTCCGTTCGTTCGACAGGTCCTCGAAGAACGAACTTATCTTTGACCCGAGCAGCAAATTCCTTTGAAGTTTCCGGCCGACCTGTTTCTGGTGGAGGTACTACCTTTCGCGCCCTCCGTCCAGGAACAGCGGCACTAGCTTCCATTCCGGCAAGTATCGGCATTGGC
The DNA here is from genome assembly GCA_964017145.1 of Agrocybe praecox. Taxonomy (NCBI): domain Eukaryota; kingdom Fungi; phylum Basidiomycota; class Agaricomycetes; order Agaricales; family Agrocybaceae; genus Agrocybe; species Agrocybe praecox. Next base: position 3,294,308 of record OZ024849.1, read on the forward strand.
TCTGACCCGACAGCAGCATCATCATCGACAACGTCGAAATACGTGTACTCGCTGCGTGCGCGTACCGTCCCTGGGGCATCGTTGGAGTATATACGTGACAGAGCATCTGCCACTACATTTTCACTGCCTGGGATGTACAGAATTTCGAAGTCAAACGAAGAAATCTTTTCAATCCATCGGGCTTGACGTCCCGAGAGGTTTTTCTGATTCAAAAGGTGAGTTAAACCTTTATGATCTGTTACCCATTTGAATTTAACACCTTGGAGGATGTCCCTATGACGTAACATGGTCTCAATGCCCGCCAACATCTCAATTTCGTGTACTGGGTAATTTTGCTGAGCGGGATTCAACTTAGCAGAATAGAATGCAGCAATTTTCGCATTCTTCCAATCGTCACCTTGGCTGACGAGACCGGATATGCCCGTGGCACATCCGTCAGTGACCATCCAAATAGTAGGTGCGTCTTTATCATAATTAAGAGGCACTCGACGATGCTCTCGTGCACGTTGTACTAATTCTTTTACATCCTCAAACGCACGTTGTTCGGTGTATGTCCATCGAAATGGCACAGTATCACCGGTCAGGTGGCTAAGGATACCCATTGGAATTCGTACTCCAGGTACGTCATCTGCTAGATATCCCACGGAGCCGAGAAATCCTCGAAGTAAGTCACGATTGGTAGGTGTTTTCCATGCGATGACAGAATCTACCTTCGTCGGATCCATGCGGATACCATTATCATCGATAATTCGCCCTAATAACTTCATTTCTGGTGCGATAAAATGTAGTTTATCCTTACTAAGGTAGAGCTTTTCTCGTTTCAAAATATCGAGAACAATTTTAACATGTTTTACATGGTCAGAAAGCGAATCTGAGTAGATAATAATGTCATCTAGATAGATATCCATAAAAACACCAATATATGACGAAAATAAATGGTTCATCAGTGCTTGGTACGTTGCGGGTGCGTTAACGTCGCCGATTTGAATGACCAAGCTCACCATGTTGCCATCCGGAGTGGTTACAGTAGTCCTGTCTACATGTTCAGGCACAATTCTAATTTGTTCATAGGCACTCTTCATATCAAGTGAAGATCGAAATCGATGTCGACATGCCCTGCGCAGCATACCATCCATATCAGGTAATGGCGAAGTTAATTTGTAAGTATTTTTATTTCGTTCACGCAAATCAAACACTGTTCGAAGTTCAGCAGGAAGTCCATCTTTTCGTGGTTTCGGTATCAACAACATAGGTACGGTATTGCCAGCAGACGTAATTTTCCAACGACCAGATCTTAGATATGCATCTCGCTTCTCTGCCCACTGCATTCGGAACGCTTCTGGGCATCGAGAGGGACGCCATGGATAAGTTTTAGTCACATCTATTAAAGGTATAGTGTGATTAATTGTTCTGAACGGAGGTAATTCCGTTTCACTCACGTCTTTGCACAGAGGTTCCGCGTATCGTTTCAACGATTCACGCGCTGTGGTAACATCGTCGTTATCCATGGAAATAGCTTGCGAGAGCAGCTTCGAGTCGACTCCAGCTTTGATGGGTAATGCAATGTCGCTCCCTATAACGACACGAGCAGGATTAAGTCCGACACAAACACGGTGTTGATACATCCACGGCGTACCTAGTATAATATCATAGTTATTGAGGTTAATTACGTCGAAGACGTGTTCCTCATCGATCCCTTGGTACTGAAAGCGAGCCTTGACTTGAGAATTGATTTTCGAACGAGATCCTTGAACGGCAAGTTGTAAAGCGACCGGAGACGATAGTTCTTCTCGTTTGAGTGATAGTTGATCCGCCAGGGTTGATGAGACAAAGTCTCCGAGCGAACCTGAGTCGATTAATGCACGTACGGGCTGTCCGTTGAGTAGCACTTTGATTACAATTGGTTTCGGAAGTACTCGACCTTTATCTTTTGCAACAGCAGGGTATTTTTTACGATCCACCTGTATACCATTGAGCTCGAGCGTTGACTGATATTCACTCGCCATTTGTTCGATTAAATTGTTAATATATTCCAGAACATTAATTCCGGTATCAACAATTTCTGTTGGAGTATTCAGCGGGACAGGTGAGTGAAGAGTTAAATCAACAATATCATCGAGTACGAGCCGATGTTCGTACCAATCTACCAAATTAAATGTCGGATCTTCCAGATACTGACTATTAATATGAGACACGATGCTTCGTGCTGAATCTTCAATAATTAGGATTGAAGGATCATATGGCGGCGCTGTAACTTTAAATCGTATGGCATTTTTGACAGGGTCGTCTAATTCATCAATATAGGGACACCCGAATTCAAGAAGAAATTCTGCCTTTTGTTCCCGAACGGGGCCCATAACCATTTCGGATATATCGAACCCGCGTAGCCAATTCTGTAATGCGCTTCGGGGATGTTCGATTTTGCTGCGTCGAATACATTCTTCGGCAAACCATCGAGCCGGAGAAAACAGTTCATGTCTTAAATGGGATACATGTATTTGGGTGTTGAATAATTGTGTTGTGTCATACACATCATAAAACCCAGTAGTCAATCGACGAATTTTAAATCTGTATTTGAATGCTCCGTCCCTATCACCAGGGAAGGGTTGACATCTATCCAATATCGCCTTCAGACGATCTCCAAATATATCACCCATAACATTTGATAGTTCCCTCGGGCTTTCCGAATTGGGAGTGTCTGATACACTACTTAAATTTTCAGAGATCCCGCAACTAATATTATCAAAGTCACGGTGAAGATCATCAATTATATCCAGCGCGGGGAATAAATATTCTGAATCAGCATCAGATTTATTTATTAACTCTTGTGAGTCGACATTTTCATCATAGAGTTTTTCCTCAAGTTCTTCATCCGTTTCCGAGATGGGTTCTAATCCAGGCATGCTATTTTCGGAATCAGAATCAATTATATTGGAACTATCCGAATTGTATGCTAGATCAGGGTCCCAGTTGTGGAGTGGTCTATTCGGTGTCGTCTCAATTTGGATGAGATTAAAGGTGCTTTCCCACGATTTTTGATAGTAAAAGCCGTCGGCTAGGAGTGTATCTCGATACCAGGATATCAAGTCAAGAGCGGAGTTCTCCATTAAATGACAAGGGATTTTTGTACGAAGTTCAAAATCACGGTCAGTGATTACATAGCAATCTTGTTTGGTATCAGGGTCAATTTCTAAACCAACCCAAAACCGATCCTCATGATATAGTCCATCAGTGAGTAAACACCGGGCTACTTCGGCCCACGGTACTCCTATGGTATGTGCCGTGGCAAAGCCTGCCGCTCTTCTATGCATGTATTGGTGAGGTTTTAAATTAAGATGCCGTACCCGAGCAGTGGCATACCAACTTCCCAGATCAAAAAATGGTGAATCTAAGTTGCCGCTCGGCACTTTAATTTTAAAATCAGCAAGAAGGTCTTCAATGAGATAGGTCTTTCGACCGTGCCGTTCTCCCGTGCAATGTACTTCAAATCGTACAGAGATATTGAAGCCTCGCCTCACTTGTGCAATATACTTCTCATCTCCGGGATAGGGTTGCATGAAGGTAAGAATATGCTCGGCAACCATAGCCGGAGCAATTCCTATTGAGTTTCGTGGTTCGTAAGGATTCCAGCATCTCCATTCAGGATCTTTTGGTATCCATTGTCTCGAAAAATGTGGAGGTTGATAATTATTTTCTTCCAATTGTATAGAACCTAGAGGTAAGCTATCAAGCACTTCTACTTGCTCTTCAGCTTCGTCTGGTTCTGCAGTTAATTCCACATTAAAGTTAGGTAGTCCGGGAGGTTTGTTTCCGGATGACCGGACAGTGTTCCCTTGGGGACAATTTCGGGCCAAGTGCCCAGCTTCGCCGCATCGGAAACATTTACCAGAAGCCAATCTCTCAGCGCGCTCCTTTTCGGATAGTTGTGGGGTTGACCTTGGCTCCTGTTTAACGGGTGTTCCGTGTCTAGGGGTAAATTTGGACTTAGAACGATCCGAATAAGGTGTACGATGCCGTGAATCTCGATTACGTGTATCTGAACGATGTGTTTGTTGGCTATTAGACCGATGCGTACGATTTCTGGATCGTTTGAATGCTGTTGAACGTCCAGCATGATTAGACGATGAAGTTGCTCGATTATTTTCGAAATTATGTCTGCTTCCGTGACTAGAAGAAGCAGTCGATGGTCGATGCCTATCACGTTTATGCATTACCGACTCAGAGATCTCGATGACTTGAGCTTTAGTTAATACATCATTCCATGTAGAAATTTCTGGATTGAGATTATCTCTCCATAAAGCCATTTGAATAGTATCTCGAAGACCATTCCACAAGCTATGCACTTTAGTGCGTTCATCAATCGTTCCTATCATGTTGAACAGCTCCTCAAGCTCATAGGAGAATGTACTAACATTTTTATACCCTTGCACACAATATCTTAATTTCTCTCGAAGTTTAATTCGATAATTCAGAGGGAAACAATAATTAAACAATTCCGTGAAAAATTGTTGTAAGGTCCAATTCTCTTCTGTCATGGAAACCTTAGTTACATAAAAGTCATAGGCTGTCCCTGACATAAAATGTGCGAGATGAGCGCATGCTCGATATTCAGGAATTTTACTATCCTTGATGTAAGACATTGATTCCTTCATGAAACGTAAATAATCGCGCGAATCTGGATTTCCTTTGTATTCTCGCGGTCGGAACACTTTGTAGGTATGACGCGATCTTGACCTGCGACTCGATCTCTTCTTATGACGTCGAGTTCGCGATTTCGAGCGTTTGCGAACAGGTGAACTTCGGCTGGATGCGCTCGAAGTTGACGACTGAGCTGAGCTGGACTCCTCACTACTTTCCGAGTCCGAGCTCGAGCTGCTGGACGACGGAGATGTGGAAGAAGGGGTTTTACCGCTTTTACTACGATGTGAGCCTTTGCGGGAGCGATGTGCACCGTTTAATTTTCTAAGTGCAATGCCGAGGTAAGAATCGGCGGCAATTTGCGCAGCCGGTTGTGCGGCAGCAGGCAGTGCGGTGTTATCAGCGCGTTTACCCGCATTGGGTTTAATTCCGAACGCGGGTGGTAAAGACGCCGATGCGTCCCTACGCGCGTCTGTGGCAGTAGATTCGCTATGCTCGACAGGGTGATGTTTAGCTTTTTTCGGGCGTTGTTTTCGGTCGTGATATGACTCGAGCGCAGATTTCTGCGCATTAATGTCAATAGTTTCCTCATCACTGGGCAGGTTTCCCCATTCTCGAGGATCTATGGCCTTCCCTTTGCCTTTGGAAGTTCCTTCCCCAAGGCTAACAGCCGAGATTTGCATGGCTTGAGTACGTTGCGCAAGTACTTTTTTCTGTGTGTCTGTCAGAGTTTTTTCTGCTTCTTTGACTACAGCATCTAGTTCAGCATCTTCGATGGGTTGCATCTTATTGCGTTGGGTCTTCTGGGCCAATTTCGGTGTAACCGATTGCGCACGTCTGCGCCTTACAGTAGTCCAGGTTCCGGAATCATCGGAATAATAATTATATTCATCGTTCTTTATAGATACGGTTGGCGAATTTACATGCCCATCATGTCCGACTGTGGGACCATCTCCCGCCTGATGGTTGTCAACGCTATCAAAGCGGACAGGCGAGGGTTTCTCTTCCGCGCCACTAAACAGTGGGGAAGGTGGACGACTAGCGGCAACATCGCTGTACGATCTGCGCGGTGAGTCGGGGTCAGGGGAGCTCTGACGGACGCCGGTGTCCGTGGCATTCCCTGCTTCGATACCAGCACTCTTGGTCGAGCTGGGTTTCGTTCGAAGACGCAACGAATAAGTTCTAGTAGTGTTAATAGTCATAGTATAGATATTCGAGTACTTAGCGAATAAAAAAAAAAGATTGTTTTTGAGGTTTTTGTGGTTGCTGGGCGTCGGTAGGTCGCGGTTGATCAGGCCGGAGGTTCCAGTACGTCGAGCAACGAGTTTTATGAGAGAGTAGAGATGAGAGAGAAGATAGAAGTTTGTTTCGTCAAAAAGATGTGACAATAAGGGAACGTCGTGACTGGTGACAGCGATGACGAGGGTGTATTGGCACACAGAGGAACTCGATAGACGGTTTTAAACGGTTATGAATTCACTGGGGGACTACGCAGAACAGGAGAGACTTTATATACCCTAGAACTACGTAATCAGGTGATTCGAGAGCTGAAACATAGGGAACGTATATCTAATCGGAAGGAGTGACTACGGTAGGAGATTAGATAAAATAACGGAAGTCGATGCGAAACAAATAACAACATAGTATTCAGAAGTCCGAGAAAAGGTCCGAACCGTTACAGTGCTGTACTTATATTTGGGTACTCATTACTTATGAAATATCTGTGCTTCCATCCAATGATATAGGAATACAGGCAGAGCATGCATACCACAGCAATGAACAAAAGAAAATACATTATGGCCAATTGCTCTATCCGTATGTAAGTGGAGATTAGATTCGATCGGTGGGCCCAATTTACCCCTACCTGCAAATACCGTCCAATCTACGTCATCGTATGCGCCTTCTGGTAATGCCCGAAGTGCGTAGAGAGGGAGCACAAGCAAACAGAACCTGGCTCCAATATAAGCCAAGACGATGATTGAGTACAATAACTGAGAACAGATCATCCCAAACCACCTGGCAATTTTCCTGACATCTTTGCTGTCGTCCTCATCATCACTGGTGAGCTTCCTTATAGAGGTTAAAACAATAACCACGGCCACAGGAATGGAAGTAACTAGAATCGACGTGCTACGCCATAACCAAAGCTCTGTGAATGAAGGAAACGGGAAATGCCACGCAATGCAGTGGATTGAACCAAAACCTATGCCAACCCCGATGGTGATAATGTAGCTTATGTTCTCGCTCTCGGATTTGGGGCAATAAAACGTCGGTACTCGTGGGGCGTACCGGTTGTTCAGCTTTTTACAAGCCAACATATCATTGATTGCGAGAATGAATTCAAGGAGAGGTGTGTTGAGTATAAAAAAGACAGCCGTGATGCCCACAGGAACACCGACGAGGGGAAGGAGTATGGCGAGGAGTGCGGCGAGGAGTATGACGAGGAGTATGACGAGGAGTATGGCGAGGAGTATGACGAGGAGTATGACGAAGGGTATGGCGCGGGCTATGGCGAACCTGTACGAATAAGCAAAATTTCCAACTCGGGCAATGGTATCAAAAAAAAGGAGTGCCAGTTCCCGTAATCCATCCTGAAGTCGAGAGAGGGGTGGAATAACAAATCGAGAAAGAAATCGACTAAATCCCGCTTGAACGATGTCCTGGTAAACTTGGAGCGGGGATGGAATTTGTCTTATGTCCTGGTCAACGAGCGCGGATGTTGGTGGGGCCACCGCCAAAGGTTTCAAGTGAACGGGTACCGGCACACCGACGTCCAGAGGTTTATTCCACCATAAAAAGTATAAAATCATCGTGAGGGCTGAAAACGCCAGAGTTACAACCTCTAGCTCCGTTACCACCAGATGTTCAGCTCCGCGAGCAATAACTTGCGCGATGAACCAACAAGTCTGGAGGACAACGACTCCTTTCGAGAAGTAGTCACCTTTGCTTTTATCCTTAATCTCCTCTTCTGTGATGATGGGCCAATCGACCTTCCCTTCTTTCTCGAGCTTCTCCAGTTCGAAGATGTCGAGGGTTCGTACGAGTTTGCCGTTTTCGTACAACGAAAATCCACCCATGATGACGAAGAATGCATGTGTTTTGGTCCATCCTCGAGCTAGCTAGATAATTGGCTACCATACGTTGAAGCTTGAAGCTTGAAATTTTGAAAGCTTGAAGCCCAGCACCGGGTCTCGTCCCGACCGACCGCATATAAGCAATGGTCGTGCATTACCTCATCTTTCCCCAGCCAGGGATGCCTTCTCTTCGTGGCGCCAGGAAGATATCGACGCCTACCATCTCCTCTCGCAGGCAAGAGGCCTTCACCATTCCTAACATGCTCGTTACGTGGCGTCGCCTGGACAGCAGGGAGACGATGGCCGAATAATGTCGCTCCGGGGATGGATCATGCAGCGTGGACTGAAGCACGTCGATGTGAGAGGGTTCTTGTTCATATCAGAACAGGTCGGAATGGGCGTCGTAATTCCATGAGGATTGAAAGTTGAGCCTCCCCGTTGATTTGGGAATACGAATGATTCCTTGATCCATCCAGCAGCAACCGCGAGCACACCGACGAACAGGCTCGTTCGTCTCGGGGAAACCTTCAAGCATGTCGTTCCGACCATCGAGAAAATACCTTAGTAAGTCTTGCTCATTCTCATGAAAACACAGACCCACTAATTCTTATTCAGACCAACCCAAGCTTCACAATGATCCGTCCACTTCCCAGTAAGCTCCCTCGTTTGTCCAGAAATATCAAGAGACCGAAGATATCTGTTTTCGTCCAGCGTACCTGTCGCGTATATCTTCCACCGTTCGATTCAAGGCTAACCACTTTGTGGAGGAAAAAAATATTGAAGGTTCGCTGTTTCGAAAAGGTTCGAGTACTTACAAGAAACTTGAAATTTCTAAAAACCCTCTGTAAGTCTCAATCATTTTTCTACAATAACAAAATACTGCGCTAGGATACCTACACCATTCCCAACATGCTAGAGTCGACGAGCGAGTAGTGTCGCTCCTTCTCCGACGGGTTCGAAGGGGATAGGTCGCCACAGAAACGCCAAGATAACTCACGATTTCCCTTCATTCAGCGTAAATGATCTTGATATCTTCCACTCGTCGATTCGAGCTAGTCATTTTATCGAGGGAAAGGTTAGTAAAGGTTCGCTGTTTTGCAAAGGATCGAGCACTTACAATCATCCAGTTGAAACTTGAAACTACTAAAAACTACTAAAAACCGTCAGTAAGTCTGGATCGTGCGTTTACGAAGACAAAATACTTACATTCCTTATGTATCCAGACTGCTTTTCATCTACCAATGCTGCCCGTTAGCAAGGAGGTGACATTTTCGAGAGGAGATGCCACTCACATAGTAGATTGGTGAGTGCTCGTTGTCGAACAACAACGACAATGGCCGTAACCGGCGGTCGTCCTTGCTCACAGTAGCGGACACAAGAGGAAGAATGTAGAATAGAGAAGGAAAGAAGGACGAGCTCGGAGGAGCTGTTGTTCTTTCCAGTCGAACTAGGGCTCCTTATATACGTATTTTACAAACCCATTATTCGGTACCCTATGAATCAATCCATTGAGTTGATCTCAATTCAAGTTTGCCGAAGTGTCACAAAATCAAGATCCCTCGAAATTCGAATGTGTTCTGCATTTACGAGTCTCTTACCACACTTGGGACTATATCTTATAGATACTTGGATGTACTCTTCATTTCCTATCAACAGATTGGTAAGAATGGCGATAAATCGATTTTATTGGTAAAATAATGATGAATTAACGTCCATAACCCTAATGCACCTCCTTCATTTTCTGTACATGCAGAGACACAAGATTTTTCGATATAATTTTTTGCAACGTATGTTAGTATACATACCCTACATAGCACTGGAGTTCCCGCGAACTTGGTAGCGTGAGAATGTCCATGACGCCACGCAGGCGATCCCACAAGTGGTTTCGCCAATTAAGGAAAGCAGCCCGGCTGCGCCCCACTGGTCCAAAAATAGGACGTTGGGGGTGGTCGTCCATCTCGGCGCTAATTGAATATTTATCAAATGTGAACTAAAGTAAATAGGCCCAATACAAAAGTCAGCGATATACTACACGGAGGTACGAGATCACAACACACTAAAAAATAGTCATATATGAATATGTGGTACAAAAGCCGGCCAAACTACGTCATCGTACGCGCCTTCTGGTAATGCTCGAAGTGCGTAGAGAGGGAGTACAAGCAAACAGAACCTGGCTCCAATATAAGCGATGCAGAAAATTAGAAGCAATAAAGCACAACAGCCCTTCCCAATCCGAGTCAACCACACGGCGATGTTGCTGACATCTTTGCCGTTGTCCTCATCATCACGGCTGAGTATATAGACTGCAAAGACAGGAGCAAAAACGACGACCAAGGGAAGCGCAGTAATTAAAATCGACGTGATACGCCATAACCAATGCTCCGCGAATGAAGGAAACGAGAAAGACCACGCAATGCAATGGATTGAACCAAAACCTATGCTAACCCCGATGGTGGTAATGTAGCTTATATACTCGCTTTCGGATTTGGGGGAGTAGAACGTCGGTACTCGTGTGGGGTGCTTTTTGTTCAGCTTTTTACAAGCCAACGTATCAAAAATTGCGAGCATGAGTTCGAAGAAAGATCCGACGGGTATATACAGGACAACATTGGTGCCCACAGCAACGATGAGGAGGGCGAGGGATAGGGCGAGTATTATGGCGAGGAATGTGGCGAGGAATATCGCGAGGGATATCGCGACGACGATATTTTTCCAACTTTGTCGATTTGAGTTGCACGAATTAGCAGAACTTCGAACTGAGACACTGTCATGTTGGCTGCTGCTGCGGGTGGATTGGGAATTCTTCCCAGATTCTGGCGGCAGAGGCTGCATCTCTATATCCTGGGGACTTGACATGAGCGGCCGATCTTTTGGAGTGAAAATTGGCCGTGCATCCTGGTTTTCTCGGGATTCCAAACGTTCTATTTGGTCTGTGGATTCGTGGGGACCTATGTCATCTGTGGTCGATACGTCGTCTGCGGTCGGTGTTCCATTTGTGAAAAAATAGCGTCCCAGTACCCGTAATTCAAAACAAATTACCCCGTAAATGATTTCCCGGTGAGTGAAGGGCGGAAATATTGTTGAGGTCCGCTCCCAAGGCATCGCCCAAATTCCAGAGCAAAATCGTCTGAATTCCTGGTCAGGGGATTCCTGGCGAACGAGGGCCGGGGATGTTATTGAGGCCACCTCCGAAGGTATCGAGAAACCATCTTTCAAGTGAACGGGTACCGACACACCGACGTCCAGAGGTTTATTCCACCATAGAAAGTACAGAATCATCGTGAGGGATGAAAACGCTAGAGTTACAACCTCTAGCTCCGTCACCACCATATGTTCAGCCCCGCGAGCAATAACTTGTGCGATGAACCAACAAGTCTGGAGGACAACGACTCCTTTCGAGAAGTAATCACCTTTGCTTTTATCCTTAATCTCCTCTTCTGTGATGATGGGCCAATCGACCTTCCCTTCTTTCTCGAGCTTCTCCAGTTCGAAGATGTCGAGGGTTCGTACGAGTTTGCCGTTTTCGTACAACGAAAATCCACCCATGATGACGAAGAATGCATGTGTTTTGGTCCATCCTCGAGCTAGCTAGATAATTGGCTACCATTTATACTGGGTGGCGGCTGTGAACACACCTTTATGTCTTCTATGAATTTCTCTTGAAGCAAGGTACTGCCTTGCGGCCCACGTAACGACAAACTCGGGTACTATCAATAAGTTGAACATGATGGCTAAACGTCGTCCAAAAACCTTCAGGACGCTATCAGTGGGAGCCGGGATGTTGGAATGTACAGATATCCATGTACAGGCCAATATTGTTGCCAAGCATCCAGAAACAATACTCCAGAGTGATCTGGTATTGGATGAATCCGCTGAGGCTTGCCGTATGTCCAAGTCAGATACTGATGCAATTGCGGGTTGTACATATCTGAGCAGGAAGGAGAGGATTAGCATGAACAAGGCCATTATGATGGTGCTTTAGCATTGATGTGCAGCATGTACTGTGGGGTAGGCCTCGTGCAAGCCTCCAGGGTGATTAAATCACTCATCATTTCCTCGGCTGGACGCCAGGGCCGCCGTTCCGTTGGACCCCATTGCTATGCTTCGATGTGCAGTGGCTTCAAAGTCACTGCAAATTTTGTGAGAACGACCACCAAAAAACAGCTTCATGAGCCATTTCGTACAATTTGTGTCAGATTTTAGAATCGGTCATCGTGTCACTGAGGAAAATGGTGCGTAGATATTTCCCTTCTCTTTATACGGCAATGGGCAGTTGGAGCCCAGTGTTTCCGAGGCGGTTCATAGGTCAGCTAATAAGCATGCCTGTGCAAGCAATCAGACGAGCCTAATGAACATGGCGATTCGTATTTTTTCGCTGAGGGTCAAATGATATCTGAGTTACGTATCGCTTTGAAGTGCTTGCTGGCTGTGGTTGAAATTTTACGGGATTATCACGTCGAAAAAATATTTGACAAACAATCTACACGGGATAACCAAGTCAGAATATATCGAGTAAAGATGTGTACCCTAGAAACCTTCTATACTCCATAGACCTTCTGAGCATTGTCTCTAGCTATTTTCATGACGAGGTCGGCGGTCCAAATTGCCGTGTCATCTCCTCCCGAAACCGTTGCGTTGACATCTGGGTTCACACCGTTGGCCAAATCCGCGACAAACTTGGCTGTCCAAGGGATCATCGCACTGGCAAACGGGCAGTTTCTTCTCTTTGATCGCGGGCAAGTCATCATACAAATTCGCAGGGACCATGTATGGCGCGTCTGTTTCCAGCAATATCCGCAGAATCGATTCTGGCGGACTCGTGGTCCCTGAAGATACTATATTCCGAATGACGGTGGACGTGTCCTGGTTCGTGGCATATGTTATCACACCTATGGATCACATTAATTTGAATAGAAGCCTTTAATGTGAGAGCAACGCACCTGTGATACCGATATAGAGATTGGGGAAATGGTCAAGTAGTCTCTGTGCGAATCCTGGGGAATAGGTGAAACAGTGTATATGAATCTATGGAATGTTGAATAAATGTGATAGAGGTAATGACGAGAAACGTACTTTGTGGTCTGTAGGAACTTCGGCCTTTAGTATCCTCTCAGTATCGTCGTCTGCTTCTCGTGTATGAATCGTAAGCGATTTACCGAGTCGCACCGCATGTCTGAGCTGACGAGCAAAGACTGCTTGTTGAATTTCGCGAGGGGAGTTGTCGTAATGATAGTCAAGTCCCATTTCTCCCCAGGCAACACATTGCGGGTGTTTCATGGCCTCTATACTGTTGGAAAGGTCAATGAGTACTGCGTGAAGCGAGCGGGGTGACATACATATCATTCTCAACTTCATCGGTATATGATTTCGCGTCGTGTCTGTGGTTGGCGAAAAGCCTTGCCCTTTTTTCGTCATCGAGCAACAACAACTCACGGATGAACTCCTAGAATAATATTCAGGTTGTAACTTCATTGGCAGGTTTACGAACGCACCCATGGAGAACCAGTATTCCAAACCTCCCCATTTCTCTTTGTCCGTGGCCGCGGCCGCAAACTCCTTCCACGATGTCCGCACAGGAGCCTCGCACCATAAATCTACCACGGCATCCACATTTCTTCCTTCATACATTGCCTTGACGAAATCAAACACATTCTCGTGCTTGCCTTCCTTGTATCGATGCTGATAGAACTTGAATGTTTATGCCACAGGCGTGTGCATATCAACTATGGAGAGTTTCGACGGTGATTCCGGTAGGAGCAGGTTCTCCTCTCCCGGCATTGAAGAAATTTTCTTCCCCATTGCGACAGCGGATGTGCCGAAGTTGGAAGTTGAACGAAGTAATCGTACAGGTTGAGGTGTCCCTGGTCTTGAGGATCTATGGATTGCGGAGCGAAAGATGGGTAGGAGGTCATTCAAGAACATGAAAAAGGACGTGCGATCTGTGCTAAATGTTGGCTAGAGAACGTTCGGGTTTACGCTCAGTAAAAAGTAACCGAGTTACCGACTAGTGGAAAAAATTGACATCAGTGCTTCGTGAACGTTGACGCTGATTGTTTGAACACCAACACCGGGTCTCGGCCCGACAGACCAAATATAGACGATGGTAAGTGCATTACCCCTATCCATACTGCCAGGGATCCCTTCTCGTCACGGTGGAGCCAGGAAGATATATCGACGCCTACCATCTGCCATCCTCTCCTCTCGCCGCCAGCAGGCCTTCACCATTCCCAACAAGCTCGTTACGTGTCGCGTCGCCTGGACAGCAGATAGTCAACAGGCGAGTAGTGTCGCTCCGACGGGTTCGAAGGGGATGGAGTGCGTGGACTGGAGGATGTCGGGGTAAACGAGGGTCTATGCAAAGGATCTGTAACTCGCTGCCGTTGATTTGGAGGTACGAACGACTCACAATTTCCTTCGATTCATCCAACAGCAAGAGCGAGCACAACGAAGAACAGTTTCGTTCGTGTCGGAAACCTTCAAGCATCTCCTTCCGACCATCGAGAAATTGTGTCAGTAAGTCTTGCTTATTCATTCGAAAACACAGACTCACAAATTCAGACTAACGCAAACTTCACGATGATGCATCCACTTCTCAACAACGTCAGTAAGCTCAATAGTGTCGCTCAGATGGGTTCGAAGGGCATGGACTGAAGGACGTCGGTGTGAAAGAGGATTCATGCAAAGACTTCAGTAAGTCTTGCCCGTTGATTTGGAAATGCAAAATACTCACCATTTTCTTTGATTCATCCAGCAACAACCACGAGCGCAACAATAAACAGCCACGTTTGTGCCAGGGATAGAGTGGAGAGGTACTCTTCAAGCATTTCCTTCTAACCATCGAGAAAAGATGCCAGTGAGTCTCGCTCGTTCAAGTTCATTCGAGAACAGAAAGACTCACAAATCCCTAATCATCCAGCGACGAACGTAAGCTTCACGTTGATGCGTTCATCGTCAGTAAGTTCCCTCGTTTGTCCAGAAACACCCAGAAAACTCACAATGCTTGTTCATCCAGCGTACATGCTAACGCGTCTTCTGAAATGTAATTAGCCGAGTACGTTTCCGTTATTCGGAGCGGTTTTTGTGAAAAGCGCGATTTTGCGCAAGCTATTCAACGTAGAATCAAGGGAGCGGGCGAATAGGGTCATATCCGAGGCATGTATTGCAACTTGTGCTCCAAGAAATGACCCGGTCGGCTTGGATTTTTGAAGTAATATATTTAGTACGCATTCGCACATCATCCAATACTCATGGCATATAACACAGAACTGAGATTTCCAGAAACGACGCCGCTTAAATGTAGGAGGAAGTTGAGCATCAGAGAAACACAAAATCCCGAGCTCCCCGCGCTTCCGAGTCACCCAGAATGCACTACCCGAGAAAGTTACAGCAAGACATTACCTATAGCGCCTATAGGTGAGTTCCCCGAAGCCGCGTCTCTTTCTGATGTCAGTTCTAATCATCGAGTTCGATTTTGGGAGTTCTCGCGAACTATTAATTGGGGTTTGAACAAGAGGTAAGACATCTAAATTCGAGTTGTAAGTTTTCCGCGCGCTATCAGAAAATAATGAAGTTTCCCCAGCGTGAAATCGATCGAGGGCTGTCCGGGGAGGTAAAGCTTTCCTCTAATTAGGGGTTTGGGGTGTTTGACGTGATAGAGGAATGTAGATTCAGCTTCGGTGACGGGGCCGGCACACGTCACTTTCTCCAGTCTTCCTGCCCTTCGGGGTGGGCGGGACTATGCCGGTTTTTAGTGAAAATGGAGGGAAACAGTAGAGTTACGAGCTAGGCCCTTTTTAGTATTCTTTTTTCTATCTACAGAATGGTACAACCACGTAACTCCATCCCGATCAGCGAAAGTCGCTTTATATGTCAAAATCGCGACTTTTTTTTAAACTTTCTTAAATACACTTTTAGCACCTTTAGCCAACCTTTAGCACCTTTTTGACAAATCTTATCTTTTTTGAAATATCTTCTTTTTTTTTTTGGAAACCATATTTTTCAAAAGTAAAAGCTAGGAAACGTAGATAGAATCGATACATATCTATCCTAGTTTGAATATTCGTTAAAAGTGCTGTGTGGCCAAAACCCACGGCGCCGTCGGTAAGGGCATTTTCTGATTATGTAAGGGTGCCGGTTCCTAGTGACATTATTGTTATCAAACCTAGGAATACTTGTCTGGGAGATGTTTGAGTGCCTCTAACTGCTTATTTATCTTTGTCCTGACTGAAAAAATCCAAAACATGGTCAAAGGGGTACTGGGGTTAGAATGCCGGACCAGAGGTAAACTTAGTCGGGCCGAAAACCCCGAAAACAAAAAATAATCTCAAAAGCCATATATGCTTTAATTTGAGCCATTTGAAGCCCCATATTATCCTTTTAAATTTTGATACATCAAGTATATGTTAAATAGCTTAGTGCATAAGCTCAATTTTCTACTACCCGTGGCTAGGGATAGCTTCATTGGTGTGTGAGGAACAAAACCCTATGTTTTGCATGATTTACAGTGCACATACAAGTGAAGTGGCCATCCAGAGAAGGCATAAATTATTAGAAGTGATATACATGCGAGAAATGTGGCCAAATGCGCGAACAACATGGAAAGGACGAGCAAGGGATATCGAATCTCCAAGAAGCATTCCCGATTTGGCCACGAGTCACGGCTCCAATCGGTTCGAAGCCGTTCCGAGCGCGCTACACTCAACTCGGAAGTCAGGCCGAAATGTTGAGTTTTCAGCTCAACTCCGCTCCACTCATTTCGGCTCCGCTTCAACGACTAAGTCTGCGCGAGCCGAACCGCGGCAATACTACGACCGTGCCCCACTGATGCAAAAATATGACGTTGGGGTGGTTGTCCATCTCGGCGCTAATTAAATTTTTTATCCAACGTAAAATGGGAACTAAAGTAAATAAGCACAATAAAAAAGTCAGCGATATACTACACGGAGGTACGAGATCACAACAGACTAAAAAATAGAATGAGTAGTCATATATGAATATGTGGTACAAATGCCGTCCAATCTACGTCATCGTACGCGCCTTCTGGTAATGCCCGAAGTGCGCAGAGAGGGAGCACAAGCAAGCAGAACCTGGCTCCAATATAAGCCAAGAAGAGGATTGAAAGCAATAAAATAGAAAAGATCTGCGTAATCAGAGCTAACCACATGCTGACATCTTCGCTGCCATCCTCATCTGACTCATGACAGGCGGTGAGTAGCGCTGTAAAGGTAAAAAGAACAATGAAGGCCACAGGAGCTGCAGTAATTAGGATTGACGTGATACGCCATAACCAAAGCTCCGTGAATGAAGGAAACGGGAAAAACCACGCAATGCAATGGATTGAACCAAAACCTATGCCAACCCCGAGGGTGATAATGTAGCTTATGTACTGGCTCTCGGATTCGGGGCAATAAAACGTCGGTACTCGTGTGGGGTGCGTTTCGTTCAGCGATTCACAATTGCACATAGCCATGATTGCGAGCATGAATTCAAGGAGAGGTTGCCAGAATATATAATTTAAGACAGCCACGATGATGCCCACAAGAACGCTGACGAGGGTGACGAATATGGCGATGATGAAGTTGTGCTGTTGGAACCTATCACGGAGTTTGTCGATCGTATCTGTCCACATTTGTCGATATCTATATGTTTCTACGTCGTTTACTGTTTTTGACTTTGACGAATTAGCCGAACTTCGAACTGAGGCGCTGCCATGTTGGCGGCGGCGGCGGGTGGATTGGGAATTCTTCCTAGATTCTAGCGGCAGAGGCTGCATCTCTATATCGTGGGCACTCGACACGAGCGGCTGATGTTCTGGAGTGAAAATAAGGCGTGCATCCTCATTTTCTTGGGATTCCAAACGTTCTACTAGGTCTGTGGATTCATGGGGATCTGTGTCATCTGTGGTCGGTATGCCGTCTGCAGTCGATGTTCCATCTGCGGCAGGCGTGCCATCTGCAGTGGGTGTCTTATTGGCGGCAACTGTATTATCTATGGCCGGTGCATCATCTGCAGTTGCTGAGGGCACCTCCGAAGGTATCGAGAAACCATCTTTCAAGTGAACGGGTACCGACACACCGACGTCCAGAGGTTTATTCCACCATAAAAAATAGATAATCATCGTGAGGGCTGAAAACGCTAGAGTTACAACCTCTAGCTCCGTCACCACCATATGTTCAGCCCCGCGAGCAATAACTTGTGCGATGAACCAACAAGTCTGGAGGACGACGACTCCTTTCGAGAAGTAGTCACCTTTGTTTTTATCCTTAATCTCCTCTTCTGTGATGATGGGCCAATCGACCTTCCCTTCTGCCTCGAGCTGCTCCAGTTCGAAGATGTCGAGGGTTCGTACGAGCTTGCCGCTTTCGTACAATGAAAATCCACCCATGATGACGAAGAATGCATGTGTTTTGGTCCATCCTCGATCTAGATAGATAATTAGCTACCATTTATGCTGGGTGGCGACTGTAAACACACCTTTATGTCTTCTATAAATTTATCTTGAAGCAATATACTGCCTTGCGGTCCACGTAATGACAAACTCGGGTGCTATCAATAAGTTTAACATGATGGCTAGACGTCGTCCAAGAACTTGCAGGATGCTATCAGTGGGAGCCGGGATGTTGGAGTGTACAGATATCCATGTACAGGCGAAAATCGTTGCCAAGCATCCAGAAACGATACTCCAGAGTGATCTGGTATTGGATGAATCTGCTGAGGCTTGCCGTACGTCCAAGTCAGATACTGATGCAATCGCGGGTTGTACATATCTGAGCAGGAAGGGGAGGACTAGCATGGACAAGGTCATGATGACGATGCTTGAATAGAATGGACCTAAGGCAGGGGACATTCATATTCGACCAGCATCATGTGTTGAGGGCGACATCGTCCAAATCTGGACGACCTCCCAAATTTTACGAGGCCTGAGAGAAAATGAAGGAATCGTCTCAAGCTGATATCGATTTCGTTCTATTACCCGCCACGTGTTACGAGTCTATATATTGAAGATGTCCCGTCTAAGACCCCTGGCCTGGCCGATTTGAGCCGGATGCTATAAATATTTCTTTTTCTGGTCTGACTCGACTTCTACGGTTTGCTCTTTGCTCTTTCCATTATCTATTTCGATATCAACAATATACGTACCCTAACATAATCCGCCCTCGAATGTACCCGAACCATCGTAATTGAATTGCAACGCGATGGGAAATCCGAGAGCGTATGAAGTGGATACTAAGGAGAAAGTATGTGGTCGTACCATTTGCAATTATTGCTCCGGAGCTAATTCGTTTCTTTTAAAATGTACTTGAAGAGTACATTACCGCTATTCGGGGCGGTGTTTGAGAGAAAACGCTGCTCTGCATAAGCTATTCGACGTAGAATCAGGGGAGCGGGCGAATGGGGTCATATCCGAGGCATGTATCGCGACTTGTGCTCCAGGAAACGTCACGTTCGGCTTGATTTTTTGAAATAATATACCTAATACGTATTTACACACGATACAGTAATCATGATAGCAAGTAACACAAAAATGGGATTTCCAGAAACGACGGCGCTTATATACGTAAGGAAGTCGAGCATGAGAGAAACACATAATAACGAACTCCCTGTGCCTCCGAGTCACCCAGTATACACTACCCGAGACAGTTAAAGCAGAATATCACCTATAGCGCCCAGCTCAGACGTATATAAGAGCCTAAAAACAACGGAATTAACTAAATAGGTGGTTTCCGCCATGTCGCAGAAAGTACGTCCTATGTCTTCAAGTTTCAGCCAGAAACCAATGCTGATGGGTCTAAAATTATATAGCCGAGTTATTTCACGGCCTAAGCAGACTATACAACGACAGCAACGTCCTTTCTTTTCCGTTGAAAGTTAGAAGGGAGGATGGGGGAGTGGTTCGAGTATTTTGATTATAGCACTCGCAGAACGCTGTATATTATCTGATCCTTGGAGTATGCTATATAGGGGTAGTATTAACACATAAATCTATTGCTACAAACGACGGTAACTAGAAAAATGCAGAGGATTAAAATGTAATCTACATCAAGGAGCACAAGTAGATAAATCGGCGAACAACGCTCAAACAAGCAAATTATGTTCATAAATTTTATTCAACATATTATACAATACTGGGAAGCTTGTTTAATCAATCCGAGATCAATAAAAACGCATGGAAACAGCGGTTAATCACGAATGTGACAAGTGATTTTGCCAGCTAAGGAAAGCAGCACGGCCGTGCCCCACTGATCCAAAAATATAATATTGGGTGATTGTCCATCTCGGCGCTAATTGAATATTTATACAAAGTACTTAAGATGTGAACTAAAGTAAGTAGGCACAATACAAAAGTCAGCAATTGACTACTAGGAGGTACGGGATGATAACACACTCAAAAATCGAATGAGTAGTCATATATGAATATGTGGTATAAAAGCCGTCCAATCTACGTCATCGTATGCGCCTTCTGGTAATGCCCGAAGTGCGTAGAGAGGGAGCACAAGCAAGCAGAACCTGGCTCCAATATAAACCAACAAGAGAATTGAAGGACAAAAAATAGGAGGGGACGGCAAAACCAGAGTTAACCACATGGGGATTTTGCTGATATCAACACCAAGGCGCAGCGCTAAAAAGGGAGAAAATTGAACGCTCACGATCATGAACGTAGGAACGGTAATAGCTAGACCCGACATGAAAATCAAGAAGCCATCGTCATTGGGTGAAAGATCCAAGAAAAACGATGCAATCCAGGGGATCAAACCAAAAAATATGCCAATCCCGATGGCAATATTGTAGCTTTTCTTCTCGCTCTCGGATTTGGGGCAATAAAATGTCGGTACTCGTGTGGGGTGCTTTTTGTTCAGCGTTTTACAAGTCAACATATCACTGATTGCCAGAGTGTATTCAATGAAAAGTGTATAAAGGACGGCTGGGATGCCAACAAGAACGCCGACAAGGGCCAGGATTGCGAGGATTATGGCGAGGATTATGGCGAGGATTATGGCGAGGAATCTGACGAGTCGATTTGACGTGGACGAATTAGTAGAACTTCGAACTGAGGCACTGTCATATTGGCTGCTGCTGCGGGTGAATTGGGAATTCTGCCTAGATTCTAGCGACAGAGGCTGCATTTCTATATCCTGGGGACTTGAAACGAGGGGCTGTTCTTCTGGAGTGAAAACAGGCCGCACATCCTCGTTTTTTTGGGATTCCAAACGTTCTACTTGGTCTGTGGATTCGTGAGGACCTGCGTCATCTGTGGTCGGCATTCCATCTGCTGAAAAATGGCGTCCCAATGAACATAATCGAAGAAGAATTCGTCTAAATTCCTGGTGAACGAGGGTTGGAAATGTTGTTGAGGCCACATCAGAAGGTACCGCCCATAATCGAGAACGAAGTCGTCTAATTTCCTGGTGAACGAATTCCTGGTGAACGAGGAGCGGCGATTTTGTTGAGGCCACCTCCAAAGGTATCGAGAAACCATCTTTCAAGTGAACGGGTACCGACACACCGACGTCCAGAGGTTTATTCCACCATAAAAAGTATAAAATAATCGTGAGGGCTGAATACGCTAGAGTTACAACCTCTAGCTCCGTCACCACCATATGTTTTGCGAAGCGAGTAATAACTTGCGTGATGAACCAACAAGTCTGTATGACGACGACTCCTTTCGAGAAGTAGTCACCTTTGCTTTTATCCTTAATCTCCTCTTCTGTGATAATGGGCCAATCGACCTTCCCTTCTGCCTCGAGCTTCTCCAGTTCGAAGATGTCGAGGGTTCGTACGAGTTTGCCGTCTGCGTACAATGAAAATCCACCCATGATGACGAAGAATGCATGTGTTTTGGTCCATCCTCGAGCTAGCTAGATAATTAAGTACTATTCCATGCTGGGTAGCGGCTGTAAACACACCTTTATGTCTTCTATGAATTTCTCTTGAAGCAAAGTATTGCCTTGCGGCCCATGTAACGACAAACCCGGGTGCTATCAATAAGTTTAGCATGATGGCTAGACGTCGTCCAAGAACCTTCAGGACGCCATCAGTGGGAGCCGGGATGTTGGAGTGTACAGATATCCATGTACCGGCCAATATTGTTGCGAAGCATCCAGAAATGATAGTCCAGAGTGATCTGGTATTTGATGAATCCGCTGAGGCTTGCCGTCCGTCCAAGTCAGATACTGATGCAATTGCGGGTTGTGCATATCCAAGCAGGAAGGAGAGCGTTAGCAGGGGCAACCCCATGATGATGGTGCTTTAGCAGAATGGACATAATGATAAATGTTCGTACACGAGTTTAAAGTGAGGTGCAGCAACCTGCACTTTGCAGCCCTTTTGTGGCGCTTCATCGACATCACGCGTCGATGTGTCATGCAAGGAGGCCTCCACCACTCCCAACGTGCTCGTTATGTGGCACGGCATCCACATTTCTTCTTTCATACATGGCCTTGGCGAAATCAAACACGTTCTCGTGGCTGCCTTCCTTGTATCGATGCTGATAAACCTCGAATGTTGATGCTACACGCGTGTGCGTATCAACTATCGATAGTTTCGAGGGTAGTTCCGGTTCTCTTCTCCTAGCGTTGACGACTTTTTCTTGCCCATTGCGACAGGGGATGTACCAAAGTTGGAATTCGAACGAAGTAATCGTACAAGTTGAAGTGTCCTTGGTGTTGAGGATCTATGGATTGCGGAGCGAAAGATGGGTAGGAGGTCATTCAAGAACATGAAAAAGGAATGTTGGCTAGAGAACGTTCGGGTTTACGCTCAATAAAAAGTAACCGAGTTACCGACTAGTGGAAAAAATTGTCATCGGTGCCCGTGAACGTTGATGTCGAACATTTGAACCCCAGCACCGGGTATCGGCCCGACCGACCAATTATAGGCAATGGTAGTCCATTACCCCTATCAATACTGCTAGGGATCCCTTCTCGCCGTGGCGCCAGGAAGACATCGACGCCTACCATCTGCCATCCTCTCCTCTTGCCGCCAGGAGGCCTTCACCGTTCCCAACATGCTCGTTACGTGTCGTGTCGCCTGCACAGCAGGGAGAGGATGGCGGAATAGTGTCGCTCCGGGGATGGATCATGCAGCGTGGACTGAAGCACGTCGGTGTGAGAGGGGATCCATGTGAAGAGGTGCACGACGACGAACAGTCTTGCTCGTATCAGAGCAAGTCGGAATAGGCGTCGTTATTCCATGAGGATCGAAAGTCGAACCTCCCGTTGATTGGGAAATACAAACGATTCCTTTGATCCATCCAGCAGCAACCGCGAGCACAACGAAGGACAGTCTCGTTCGTGTCGGAAACCTTGAAGCATGTCCCTCCAACCATCAATAAAATATGTCAGCAAGACTTGCTCATTCATTTGCACACACAGACCCACTAATTCCTATTCAGACCAACCCAAGCTTCACGATGATCCGTCCACTTCTCAGTAAGCTCCGTCGTTTGTCCAGAAATATCAACAGACTCGCGATATCTGTTTTCTTCTAGCGTACCTGACGCGTATATCTTCCACCGCTCGAGTCTAGGCTAACAACTTTGTGGAAAACAAAAATTAGTAAAGGTTCGCTTTTTCGAAAAGAATCGAGTACTTACAAGAAATTTGAAACCCTCGGTAGGTCTCGATCATTCCTTTACAATACAAAAATACTTACGCCTTCTCTTGTCGTTCAGCCTCGCTCACTACCTCATCTCTCCCATTGATACCCCACCTCAAACCTGTGCCCCATTAACATTGACGACAGCAACACGGTCTCCACACCATCCGCCATCTTCTCTCGGCACCAGGATACCTACACCGTTCCCAACATGCTAGAGTCCACGAGCAAGTAGTGTCGCTCCTTTTTCTACGGGTTCGAAGGGGATGGGTCGCTAGTGCGTGGACTGAAGGATTTCGGTGTCAAACAGGGTCCGTGCAAAGAGAGCGTTCCTGCACACGACGACGAACAGTCTTGTTCGCATCGGAACGGGTTGGGATGTTTGCCTTTATTCCATGTGGATCGAAGCTCGAAACTCGTAAGTCTCGCCCGTTGATTTGGAAACACAAGCGACTCACATACCTCAGTCCCTAAGATTGATTTTACATGGAGATTCTACATCTCTTGGAATTAATTTTGGGTGAGGGTCTGCGTACTAGGCAGACTACAATTAATACTACCTTGAAGACTTTATGGTTAAGGAAGAGCCGAGTATCTACGTTGGCTCACTGTACACTTAATCATACTCTCATCCTGAGTTACATAGTGGCAGTGGGATCAATTTTATGGATGTTCAATTCTACCTGACTCAGAGGTACTCTGGAGAGCTGACCAGTCGTAAAATTGATTTTCCATCCTTCTTACTATGCCAGTAGAATTAAGTGTACGTCATTTGTATATCTACCGTCTACATCAACACAACATTCACAGTACCCAAGCATGTGACAGAAGCTGTGGCAGCGCCGAAGCCACCATCAACAAGTTGCACAGTTACACGCTAAGCGCCCAAATGTAAACGAGCGCCTGATACTCCGGGTAGAATTAATTGTATCATTGCGAGTAGAATGGATACAAGAGGAAGAATGTAGAGTAGAGAAGGAAAGAAAGATGAGCTCGGAGGAGCTGTTGTTCTTTCTTCGGAAGTTGGGCCGAGAGTTGCGGAATTCGGGCTACTTTGAAACGCACTAATGCTCAAATATTGATGACTAGACCTGGAAACTTGGTATACAACTAGTGTATTATACGTAAGTAACAAGAAACTTGATCTATATATCAAAATCTTTATTTGTGCCACGAACGGCCGTTCATAGACCTACCACATATAACGTCGCCTGATAGATTCAGCGCCGAAAGATTCCCCAAGTTCTTGGTGTGCGTCCATCCTCAGGCCTCAGGTTCACTTTCACTCCCCCCTTCTTTCATCTTGTTCCTGCTTCTGTGAGACCCTTCCAATTGGCAAAGGAGAAGAGCTAAGCCGCTAAAGATGTCCCTTCTTGACTTTACACTCGGAGCGGCATTCGTGGGTATGATAGCGGCTGCGATGTGCATCAAATTTCTCATTATATGAAGGAAATAATCTTACCATTTAATCATTTAGCCTGTACGGGGTCACAAGCGTACAGACTTTCCTTTACTTCCGTGACTACAAGAAAGATAAGATGTATTTGAAAGCGATGGTGGGCGCCATCTCTTTATATCTGCTCAGGGCTAAGTCTCACTAATAATTTGCCATGATCTCCCTATTTAGGTACTTATTCTATGGTAAGCTCATCCACTTTACATCAAGATGTTTTGGTATTTACTTCTACGTAGGATCCTGGATACCGTGCTCTTGATTTTTACTTGCCATGGACTATACTTCTATACGGTTACCAGCTTCGGGAATATCGAAGCGCTGCTTAGGCCTACGTGGTACGTATCATGCCAGTGTTACGAGAGAGAAAGCCTTTCTGAATTTCCCAAAATAAGGACAATCTTGGGGCAAGTCTACCTTACCGTGAGATTTAATCTGTTTAACCCGAACTTTTTACGAGAGCTAAAAGAAAATTGGATAACGTATACAGGGTATTAGCGATCTTATCGTGCGAGGGTAAGTAAAATTTGTTTGGATTTTCAATCGTCCTAAGACTTTGCATCCATTAAATGGAGATTCTTTGCCGGAAGAGTATACATCTGTGCGTAACTTGCTATTTCTGACTTCGATATTAATAATCGTACTCATATTCTCTTTTGTTGACTAAACTCGAAGTGTGCCGCCGCCACAGCAAGCAATTGGCGTGGGGTCTGCCTACAGTTATTGTAAGTAACTCATGATTTTTGATTCATAGATTATTGAATAACACCTCTCTAGATGGCTGTTAACCTTTGTGCTGTCGGTGAGACACCCGCTCAAACTGTCACGCCCCGACTATTGATTCATCTATCTAACCCTATACACGTAACCAGTGCTCGGACTTGGTAAACCCCCTGTCCTACTATGACTCGATAGCATTCACTGAACATCTAATGTTCTCGTTTATTGCAGATTTTGCCTCGCGCTCGTTGGCCTTGAAGACGTATGCGAAAATGAACGAAGCCGCAGGAATGCTTTATGCAAGCTTAGGCTGTGCGGTTGCCGCCGATACTTTGATTGCTGTAGCTCTGTGCACACTTCTCCTCAAGAGTAGGACTGGATTTAGAAGGTACGCTGTCACTAGATCATTCCAATTCAATATTCCAGGCTGACATAACTGACATTATTAGAACGGACTCCATGTTGTCGGTGCTCATGGCGTTCAGTATCAATACTGGGTTGCTGACAAGGTGAGTCTTTTTCCAGAAAATTCGAACCAGATTATTTAATCAAAATGAAGCATCTGTGCCATTGCGTGTCTTGTCACCGTATGTATCTCATTTTATTGACGCGGGTATAATCACCTAAATCACCTTTCTCGCCGGAATACAGTACGCAATCTGGCCTCAACGATTCGTTTTCATAGGTATCTACTTCGCTCTCAGCAAGCTGTATGCGAATTCTCTCCTTGCATCACTAAATTCAAGGAGCGTAATTCGCACTTCTAATGAACTAAGTTACGATACCAGCTTCGGTATGAACTTTTCTTCTGCAGCGGCAGCGAAAAGAACGGAGAGCTTCTATGCGCTTCCTACGGTGAAGGGAAAATCTGGCGCTTCTGATTCCTCTGGAACAGCTGTAAATTATGTAGACATGCCATGATTTGGTAGATTCGAGATTAAATATTAGACGCGCAAGGACTCGCATTAAACAAAAATTGTTGTAGTATCTACTCAATATTTATGCCCTTAAGTAATTCAATTACCTACGTAAAGGTATAAGCTCACATCCTCATTGCGTTTTCATCATCTTATCGGTCTGTACACCCTGATGAAGGCAAGCGTTTAAGACACAGCCACGGTGTAGGTGCCGAGTCATGACGATTTGGGAGGATGATATCATATATTTTCGATCTCAACAAGGGCCAGTATCATAATCGGCCCCCTTTCGGTTTCTCCTCCTCCTTCTCTCCCCATCCCAAGCCCTTCTTGCCTCTCCCTCTGAATCCCCACCCAATCTGCCTGGCCATTGCAATTTTGACTCCGAGTTCTTCCGTAATGTCCCAAACCAATCCTGGGTTTTTCTGGAATTGCCATTGGGGCCTCTGACCAGCTTGCGCCAGTCTGACCCGTGGCGCATGATGCGCCGCACAAAAACAATTCTGCGAGGCATTTCTATCGAATGATCATGATCATCTTACTGGCATCTTACAACATAACGTCAAACGTCGGGAGGCTGCTAGACCCTGAGGCCTGAGGCCTGATCAGTGATCACAATCAAACAAACGGGGTACAAATATTGAACCGGAGTTAGAAAGCAGGCCACAAAACGAGAGTGAACCAATTGAGGGACAGCGAACGCTCAAGAACATCACGCTGCAAGGGCGCGAAGATTGATTGCGCTCTTTGAAATGTGATATTCCTTGCTTTCCTGACTAACTTTCGACTGTTCTTACCTTCATTGTTCTATTCAATCTCCGGGACCGAAGACAGAACTATCGCACTACTCCCTGAGTTCTGGTTGAAAAAATAGATCATTTTCGATTCTTGTCCCTCGATCACAGCATGTTCATTATGGGACAATGGGCATCTGTCATTCCTTTTAGCTTCGCAAGTACTTACTCACACTCCCTAGTTATGAAAATCCAGGCATAAAACCTAATAGGTTCATTATACGGGAGATCATTGGGTCTATCACATAATGCGACCGTTCGATCATACTCGACCAAGCCCCAGAATTGAACTCGAACCTACCGTTGATCGTGATGCGTTGGATGGAAGAGACAGAGAAAAGAATTCCCGTACGAAAACGCAACCAATTATTCAATCATACCCAGGGGGTCACCTATACGGAGAATATCTGCTCGATTTTATGGGATCAACACGATTGTCTGACTCTCAATGATACAGATTGTTGATTCAAACTCACAGAGCGACTAATCATAGGTATGATTAACTCATATTCTACTTACTCTTGGGAACAAGTCTCTCATGTTTGGCGCACATCTTGACTTTTGTCCAAGTTGGGTTCACAGCTAGACATCTGACAACTAAGAGCCTTCACTCAGTTCATTTCGGAGAGATAATCAATTTTACAGACCTACCACATATAACGTCGCCTTATAGATTCAGTGCCGTAAGATTCCCCAAGTTCTTGGTGTACGTCAATACTCAGGTTCACTTTCACTCTCCCCCTCTTTCATCTTGTTCCTGCTTCTGTGGCACCCTTCCAATTGGCAAGGGAGGAGAGCTAAGCCGCTAAAGATGTCCTTTCTTGACTTTACACTCGGAGCGATATTCGTGGGTATCATAGCGGCTGCGATGTGCGTCAAAATTCTCATTATATGAGGGAAAGAATCTTACCATTTAATCATTTAGCCTGTACGGGGTCACAAGCGTACAGACTTTCCTTTACTTCCGTGACTACAAGGAAGATGCGATGTATTTGAAGGCGATGGTGGGCGCAATCTCTTTATATCTGCTCAGGGCTAAGTCTCACTAAGAATTTGCCGTGGCCTCCCTATTTAGGTACTTATTCTATGGTAAGCTCATTCACTTTACATCAA
This sequence comes from Agrocybe praecox, assembly GCA_964017145.1. NCBI lineage: Eukaryota > Fungi > Basidiomycota > Agaricomycetes > Agaricales > Agrocybaceae > Agrocybe > Agrocybe praecox. Next base: position 3,322,611 of record OZ024849.1, read on the forward strand.
GATGTTATGGTATTTACTTCTACTTATATGCACATAGGATCCTGGACACCATGCTCTTAATTTTTACCTGCCATGGGCTATACTTCTACGCAATCACCAGCTTCGGGAACATCGAAGCGCTGCTCGGTCCTACGTGGTACGTACCACGCCAGTGTCCCTAAAATTACGAGAGAGAAAAGCTTCGCTGAATTTCCTAAAATAAGGACAATTTTGGGGCAAGTCTACCTGACCGTGAGATTTAATCTATTTAACTCGAACTTTGTACGAGAGCTAAAATAAGATTGGATAACGTATATAGAGTATCAGCGATCTCATCGTGCGAGGGTAAGTAAGATTTGATTTGATTTTCAATCATCCTAAAACTTTGCTTCCATGGGATGAACAGATTCTTTGCCGGAAGAGTATACATCTGTGCGTAACTTGCTATTTCAGACTTCGATATTAATAATCGTACTTATGTTCTCTTTTTTTTCCGACTAAACTCGAAGTGTGCCGCCGCCATAGCAAGCAATTAGCGTGGGGTCTGCCTACAGTTATTGTAGGTCACTCATATTCTTTGATTGATAGATTTTTGAGCATCACGTCTCTAGATGGCTATTACTCTTTGTACTTTTGGTGAACCTTCCGCCTACGTCGTCATCTTCTAACTGTTTATTCATCTATCTAACGCAATAAATGTAACTAGTGTTCGGATTCGGTAAAATCCTTGTCATAGTATAACTTGATATCACTCACTGACAATCTATTGTCTTCGTTTGTTGCAGATTTTGCCTCTCGCTCGTTCGCCTTGAAGACGTATGCGAAAATGAACGAAGCTGCAGGAATGCTTTATGCTAGCCTAGGCTGTGCGGTTGCCGCCGATACTTTGATTGCTGTAGCGTTGTGCATCCTTCTCTCCAAGAGTAGGACTGGATTTAGAAGGTACACCGTCACTAGATCATCACAATTCAATATTCCCGCTTGACGTAATTGCTATTAATAGAACGGACTCCATGTTGTCGGTGCTCATAGCGTTCAGTATCAATACTGGGTTGCTGACAAGGTGAGGCTTCTTTTCTATAAAATTCGAATCAGTTTATTTAATCAAAGTGAAGCATCTGTGCCATTGCATGTCTTGCCACCGTATGTACCTCATTTCCTTGACACGGGTATAATCACCTAAACCTCCTTTCCTGCCGGAATGCAGTACGCAATCTGGCCTCAACGATTCGTTTTCATAGGTATCTACTTCGCTCTCAGCAAGCTGTATGTGAACTCTCTCCTTGCATCACTTAATGCAAGGAACGTGATTCGCACTTCTAATGAACTCAGTTACGATACCAGCTTCGGTATGAACTTTTCTTCTGCGGCGACAGCGAAAAGAACGGAGAGCTTCTATGCGCTTCCTACGGTGAAGGGGAAATCGGGCGCTGATTCCTCTGGAACAGCCGTGAACTATGTAGATATGCCATGATTTGGTAGATTCGAGATTAAATATTAAACGCGCAAGGACTCGTATTAAACAAAGTATCTACTCCATACTTATGCCCTTAAACAATTCATTATTAGAATTTCCCACGTAAAAGTACACGCTCACATCTTCATTGCGCTTTCATCATCTTATCGGTCTGTACGTCCTGATGAATGCAAGCGCTTAAATCATAGCCACGGCGTAGGCGCCGAGTCATGACGAATTGTGAGGATGACATCATAGATTTTCTAGCTCAACAAAAGCCAGTATCATAATCGGCCCCTTTTCGGTTTCTCCTCCTCCTTCTCTCCCCATCTGAAGCCCTTCTTGCCTCTCCCTTTGAATCCCCACCCAATCTGCCTGGCCATTACGACTTTGATACCGAGTTCTTCCGCAATGTCCCCAACCAATCCTGGGTTTTCTGGAATTGCCTCCCGACAAAAACAACGTCGGTCTTCCCTGTTTCCATAACACGCGTCCGCCACGTTGAAGTGTCCTTGGCGTTGAAACGTTGAGGGTCTATGGATTGCGGAGCGCAAGATGGGTAGGAGGTCATTCAAGAACGTGGAAAAAGACGTGCCATCGGTGCCCGTGAACGTTGACATAACGTTGAAGTCGTTGAACGTTTGAACCCCAGCACCGGGTCTCGGCCCGACAGACCAAATATAGGCAATGGTAGTGCATTACCCCTATCAATACTGCCAGGGATCCCTTCTCGTCGTGGCGGCGGGAAGATATCTACACCTACCATCTGCCATCCTCTCCTCTCGCCACCAGGAGGCCTTCAACGTTCCCAACATGATCGTTACGTGTCGTATCGCCTGCACAGCAGGGAGAGGATGGCGGAATAGTGTCGCTCAGGGGATGGATCATGCAGCGTGGACTGAAGCACGTCGGTGTGAGAGGGGATCCATGTGAAGAGGTGCACGACGACGAACAGTCTTGTTCGTATCAGAGCAGGTCGGAATGGGTGTCGTTATTCCATGAGGATCGAAAGTCGAACCTCCCGTTGATTGGGAACTACAAACGATTCCTTTGATCCATACAGCAACGGCGAACACAACGAAGAGAAATATCGTTCGTGTCGGAAACCTTCAAGCATGTCCTTCCGAGCATGGATAAAATATGTCAGTAAGTCTTGCTCATTCATTTGAAAACACAGACTCACCAATTCCTATTCAGACCAACCCAAGCTTCACGATGATCCATCCACTTCTCAGTAAGCTCCCTCGTTTATCCAGAAATATCAAGAGACTCGCGATATCTGTTTTCTTCCAGCGTACCTGACGCGTATATCTTCCACCGTTCGATTCAAGGCTAACCACTTTGTGGAGGAAAAAAAATAGGAAAGGTTCGCTGTTTTGAAAAGGATCGAGTACTTACATGAAATTTGAAACTTGTAAAAACCCTCGGTAAGTCTCAATCATTCGGCTACAATAACAATCCAGATGCAACAACGTATGGAAACCAGGACTATGTATCACGCTTATTTTTGAATGATGCCATCAATTCGGGGCTTGTGCCGAACACATAAGACCAAGAACACCCCGTCAGGGTCATCAAGACGCATCAAAACGCGGCTGCCATGCCGCAAATAACAGAACTTGGTGAGATTTGAGGTAAATTATATCTGTAGGGCATCAATAACATTATGAACGACTAAGGTAGAACTGAAATAGAAATAAAGCATCTATGTACAAAGGCTCGCAGCTACTACTACTCGTCTAAGTCACTGTCCTCCTCCATCTCGTCAATGTCAGAAAATATTACCTCTGCCACCTCGAATTCGTCATCCTCGTTCATTTGGTCAAGCTCGTTTTCCAACATCATCAACGTACGCTCGAGGCTCAGTTTCTAAAAATGACGGCTCACGGAGTGATACTCCTCTAAATGTACGTCTAATTTTTATTCAATAGCTGTATTTATTGACTTATGCCGGTAAATCTAGGACCTTACCCAATCGTTCGAGCTATTAGATGCGGACCGAATACGAACAGGTATATATCTGATTTTCAAGGTATTTTTTCCTTTTTTCCTGCTGTTCTCTTAGCTTCACAAGTAACATGCCCATTATAGGTAGCGGAGATCTTCTAACTGACCCCCAGATAATGACCCATCCGTAAGCTTCTCTCAAATTATCTAACTTATTACTCATTGGATCTGTTATTTGTGACACGTCATAGGTCACTTGCTCACGAGACCGAGATGAAGAAGACTTTATTTGGGGAAGGCAATGTCAATTCGGCATTTGAGGCCTTCACAGAGCAACATATATGTAATAAGTATTGTGACTGGTTGGGATCTGGTTGACACCCCTAATGATGATGGATCGGAGTCCCAAGTCGTTGGATATGAGTAATATGCGCTTTCTAGAAGCAGAGGGAGATCGACAATTCTGCCGTTAAGGGACTTCAAAGATGATTTGTTTTCAAGCCAGCCGAAGACTTAATGTTGGAGATGGAGATATTGGAAGAACGGCGGGACAGGGCCAACGAACGTGAATAGAACGAGAAGAACGATCAGTAAATTGTACACCCAAGTTGAAGTAAGCTAGAGGCTAGTAGCCACGTGGCCCACATAGGCCGGAAGACGTGACGCGACAGAGAACGCGACACGTGCCACAGACTCCCAAGAACTTAGAAAATCATATTAAATACAAACGGAGATAGTCTATATAAAGCATAATCCATCAAAATATTTAAATGCTCCCTACAAAGAACTCCCTTTTACCTACGTAAAAGACTCGTAATAGACACTAAATACTAAGTACATCGTAAAAGTATGTAGTTTTTTATTTTCGGCGAACGGACAACCATACACGACTTCTCTTCATCCAGCGTAAATGACCTTGACATCTTCCACTCGTCGATTCGAGCTAGTCAATTTATCGAGGGAAAGGTTAGTAAAGATTCGCTATTTTGAAAAGGATCGAGTACTTACAATTATTCAGTTGAAACTTGATACTACTAAAAACCGCTAGTAAGTCTGAATCGTGCGTTTACAAAGACAAAATACTTACATTCCCTATGTATCCAGACCGCTTGTCATCTACCAATGCTGCTCATTAGCAAGGAGTTGATATTTTCGAGAGGAAATGTCACTTACGTAGTAGATTGGTGAGTGCTCGTCGTCGAACAAGAACAACGACAATGGCCGTAACTGGCGGTCGTTGTTGCTCACAGTAGCGGATACAAGAGGAAGAATGTAGAATAGAGAAGGAAAGAAGGACGAGATCGGAGGAGCTGTTGCTCTTTCCAGTTGAGCTAGGGCTCCGTATATACGTATTTTACTAACCCATGTTTAATCTGATTTGTATGTTGGATAATCCGACTTCTGTGATGGATAATCCGACTTCTGTGATGGATAATCCGACTTCTATGATGGATAACTGACTTCTATGTTGGGTAACTAAGGTAGCTTATGTAAATACTCATATACATATATTATACAAGGCATGCGCCTCGCCTCGCTCCGGCACCAAGGATACAAATAAAGTTTGGAAAGAATATGGCAAGGAGGAATTAGAGCACAACCGTAGGCATCAAAGTAATACCAAAATCAAAGGAAAGCGAAGATGACACTGAAAGGGCATGACAATATCTGTAAAATAGTTCTTTAGTGAGGTGAAATGGAGAGATAGAGGACAAAGGGTGGAACATGGCAAGAGCAATAGAAAATACGTCATCAGAATGAGAAAATGAGTGAAAAGAACAATAAGATCTACCAAAGAGGTGTAAAAACAAACATGTACACACGAACTTGCACGTTTGCTTAGGATGGACAGCCATAGGTAGAGAATCAGAAAGGTTGGTAGGCAATTTGACAAATTTGGTAGACAATCCTCAAATATTGATGACTATTCCTGGAAACTTGGTAGATAACCAGTATACTATACGTAAGTAACAAAGAAACTTCTCGATCTATATATCAAAATCTTTATTTGTGCGAACGGGCGCTCATAGACCTACCACATATAACGTCGCCTTATAGATTCAGAGCCAAAAGATTCCCCAAGTTCTTGGTGTACGTCAATACTCAGGTTCACTTTCACTCTCCCCCTCTTTCATCTTGTTCCTGCTTCTGTGGCACCCTTCCAAATGGCAAAGGAGAAGAGCTAAGCCGCTAAAGATGTCCCTCCTTGACTTTACACTCGGAGCGGCATTTGTAGGTATGATAGCGGCTGCGATGTGCGTCAAATTTCTCATTATATGAAGGAAGAAATCTTACTATTTAATCGTTTAGCCTGTACGGGGTCACAAGCGTACAGACTTTTCTTTACTTCCGTGACTACAAGGAAGATAGGATGTATTTGAGGGCGATGGTGCGCGCCATCTGTTTATATCTGCTCAGGGCTAAGTCTCACTAAGAATTTGCCATGGCCTCCCTATTTAGGTACTTATTCTATGGTAAGCTCATCCACTTTACATCCAGATGTTATGGTATTTACTTCTATGTATGATCGTGGATACCATGCTCTTAATTTTTACCTGCCATGGGCTATACTTCTACGCAATCACCAGCTTCGGGAACATCGAAGCGCTGCTCAATCCTACGTGGTACGTACCACGCCAGTGTCCTTAAAATTACGAGAGAGAAAAGCTTTGCTGAATTTCCTAAAATAAGGACAATTTTGGGGCAAGTCTACCTGACCGTGAGATTTAATCTATTTAACTCGAACTTTGTACGAGAGCTAAAACAAAATTGGATAACGTATATAGGCTATTAGCAATCTCATCGTGCGAGGGTAAGCAAATTGTGATTTTATTTCAATCATCCTAAAACTTTGCTTCCATGGAATGGACAGATTCTTTGCCGGAAGAGTATATATTTGTGCGTAACTCGCTATTTCTGACTTCGATATTAGTAATCGTACTGATGTTCTCTTTTTTTGACTAAACTCGAAGTGTGCCGCCGCCATAGCAAGCAATTAGCGTGGGGTCTGGCTACCGTTATTGCAGGTAACTCATATTTTTCGATTTACAGATTATTGAGCAACACCTCTCTAGATGGCTATTAACCTTTGTGCTGTTGGTGAGACTCCCGCTCAAGCTGTCCCGTCCCCATTATTAATTCATCTATCTAACGCTATACACGTAACTAGTGCTCGAACTTGGTAAACACCCTGTCTTACTATGACTTGATAGCATTCACTGAACAAATAATGTCCTCGTTTATTGCAGATTTTGCCTCTCGCTCGTTCGCCTTGAAGACGTATGCGAAAATGAACGAAGCTGCAGGAATGCTTTATGCCAGCCTAGGCTGTGCGGTTGCCGCCGATACTTTGATTGCTGTAGCGCTGTGCACCCTTCTTCTCAAGAGCAGGACTGGATTTAGAAGGTACGCTGTCACTAAATCATCACAATTCAATATTCCAGCCTAACACAACTGCTATTAATAGAACGGACTCCATGTTGTCGGTGCTCATGGCGTTCAGCATCAATACTGGGTTGCTGACAAGGTGAGGCTCTTTTTCCTAGAAAATTCGAATCGGTTTATTTAATCAAAATGAAGTATCTGTGCCATTGCATGTCTTGTCACCGTATGTATATCATTTTCTTGACGCGTGTATAATCACCTAAACTTCCTTTCTCGCCGGAATACAGTACGCAATCTGGCCTCAACGATTTGTTTTCATAGGTATCTTCTTTTCTCTCAGCAAGCTGTATGTGAACTCTCTCCTTGCATCACTTAATGCAAGGACCGTGATTCGCACTTCTAATGAACTCAGTTACGATACCAGTTTCGGTATGAACTCCTCTTCCGCGCCGGCAGCAAAAAGAACGGAGAACTTCTATGCGCTTCCTACGGTAAAGGGAAAATCGGGCGCTTCTGATTCCTCTGGAACAGCTGTAAATTATGTAGACATGCCATGATTTGGTGGTTTCGAGGTTAAAAATTAAACGCACAAGGACTCGTATTAAACAAAAATTGTTGTAGTATCTGATCATTATTTATGCCCTTAAACAATTCGTCCTAATGAATGCAGGCGCTTAAGGCACAGCCACGGCGTAGACGCCGAGTCATGACGAATTGGGAGGATGACATCATAGATTTTCTATCTCAACAGAAGCCAGTATCATAATCGACCCCTTTCGGTTTCTCTTCCTCCTTCTCTCCCCATCCCAAGCCTTTCTTGCCTCTCCCTTTGAATCCCCACCCAATCTGCCTGGCCATTGCAATTTTGACTCCGAGTTCTTCCGCAATGTCCCAAACCAATCCTGGGTTTTTCTGGAATTGCCTCCCGACGAAAACGACATCGGCCTTCCCTGTTTCCAAAACTTCATACGCGTCCGTCGCCACGTGAAGTCCACCAACGGCAGAGACTAGCAAAGTCGTGTCGGATGGCAATGATGCTTTGATGGCCGCGGCAAATCCGACTTGGCATTGTGGCCCAGGGCGGATTTTTTTAGCGAGAATCGATTCCTCCCGCTGAGACGTCAAGTAGATCAACGCCAACACTAGCGAGAAGAGGTGCTAGGGGGATAGAGTCTTCACTTTGCCAAGAAGGAAGAGGAGAGAGGAGTTCGAGCCATTCTGTAGCGGATATCCTACAGAATCCCGTCAGTAATTGGGTAGGTAACAAGGAATTTACTTGGGAAATAACGTCGAAGCTCACCTGACAAACAATGGTGTGTCCTTCGGAATAACCCTCCTCACAGACAACGACTTCCAGCAACAATTGTGTCCTGTTCTCAAAGCTCTCGCCCCTGTCTCCTTGATATGAGTCTTGGTCAATTCCTTTGGAGTAGGGCTCCAATATAAGCCAAGAGGAAGATTAAATACAACAGATTTACCTAATCAGAGTTAACCACATGGGGATGTTACTGACATCTTCGCTGTCGTCCTCATCATCACCGGCGAGCAGCGCTACAAAGGTACCAACAACAATGATGGGTACAGGAAGTGCAGTAACTAAAATCGACGTGATACGCCATAACCAAAGCTCCGTAAACGAAGAAAACGAGGAAAACCACGCAATGCAATGGATTGAACCAAAACCTATGCCAACCACGATGGTGATGATGTAGCTTATGTACTCACTCTCGGATTTGGGGCAATAAAATGTCGGTACTCGTGTGGGGTGCTTTTTGTTCAACTTTATACAAGTCAATGTATCAATGATTGAGAGGCTGAATTCTAGGAGAGGTTTGCAGAGTATATAAAGGACAGCCACGATGCCCCCAGGAACGCTAATGAGGGCAAGGAATATGGCGAGGAATGTGGCGAGGAATGTGGTGATGATGGTATCTGTCCACATTTGTTGGTTTGACTTGGACGAATTAGCAGAACTTCGAACCAGTGAGGCACTGTCGTGTTGGTTGCTGCTGCGGGTGGATTGGGAATTCTTCCCAGATTCTAGCGGCAGGAGCTGCATCTCTATATCCTGGGGACTTGAAACGAGCGGCTGATCTTCTGGAGTGAAAATAGGCCGTGCATCCGCGTTTTCTTGGGATTCCAAACGCTCTACTTGGTCTGTAGATTCGTGGGGACCTGCGCCATCTGTGATTGGTACGCCGTCTGCGGTAGGCGTGCCATCGGCTGTCGGTGTGCTATCGGCGGCCGAAAAATCATCGGGAGGGCTGAAAACGCTAGAGTTACAGCCTCCAGCTCCGTCAACACCATGTGTTCAGCTCCGCGAGCAACAACTTGCGCGATGAACCAACAAGTCTGGAGGACGACGACTCCTTTCGAGAAGTAGTCACCTTTGCTTTTATCCTTAATCTCCTCTTCTGTGATGATGGGCCAATCGACCTTCCCTTCTGCCTCCAGGTTCTCCAGTTCGAAGATGTCCAGGGTTCGTACGAGCTTGCCGTTTCCGTACAACGAAAATCCGCCCATGATGACGAAGAATGCATGTGTTTTGGTCCATCCTCGAGCTAGCTAGATATTTAGGTACCATTTATGCTGGGTGGCGACTGTAAACACACCTTTATGTCTTCTATAAATTTCTCTTGACGCAATGTACTGCCTTGCGGTCCACGTAATGACAAACTCGGGTGCTATCAATAAGTTTAACATGATGGCTAGACGTCGTCCAAGAACTTCCAGGGCGCTATCATTGGGAGCCAGGATGTTGGGATGCACAGTTATCCATGTGCAGGCCAATATTCTTGCGAAGCATCCAGAAACAATACTCCAGAATGATCTGATATTGGATGAATCTGCTGAGGCTTGCCGTACGTCCAAGTCAGATACTGACGCAATTGCCGGTTGTACATATCTGAGCAGGAAGCAGAGGATTATCATGGACAAGCCCACGATGATGGTGCTTTAGCAGAATGGACATAATGATAGACGTTCATAAACGAGTTTAGAGTGAGGTGCAGTAACCTGCACTTTGAAGTTTGCAGCCCTTTTGTCGGCGGTCGCGCTGCATCACGCTTCGATACCTGCAAATTTTGTTCTCACGACCACCAAATAGCTGTGACTGGGTCCGACTAGCGCCCGGCTTTGCCTTTTACTGAGCGTAAACCCGAACATTTTCTAGCCAACATTTGGCACAGATGGCTATCTGAACACGTCCTTTTTCATGTTATTGAATGACCTCCTACCCATCTTTCGCTACGCAATCCATAGATCCTCAACACTAAGGACACTTCAACGTGTGCGATTACTTCGTTCAACTTCCAACTTCGGTACATCCCCTATCGCAATGGGCAAGAAAAAGTCGTCAACACCAGGAGAGGAGAACCTGCTCCTACCGGAATCACCCTCGAAACTATCGATAGTTGATACGCACACACATGTGGCATCAACATTCGAGTTTTATCAGCATCGATACAAGGAAGGCAAGCACGAGAACGTGTTTGATTTCGTCAAGGCGATGTATGAAGGAAGAAATGTGGAAGCCGTTGTGGACGTATGGTGCGAGGCTCCTGTGCGCAAATCGTGGAAGGAGTTTGCGGACGCTGCCACGGACAAAGAGAAATGGGGAGGTTTGGAATACTGGTTCGTCATGGGTGCGTTCGTAACCCTGCCAATGGAATTGGCATCTGAATATTATTTTAGGAGTTCATCCGTGAGTCGTTGTTACTCGATGATGAAAGAAGGGAAAGGCTTATCGCCAACCACAGACACGACGCGAAATCATACACCGATGAAGTGGAAAATGACATGTATGTCACCCCGCTCGCTTCACGCAGTACTCATTGACCTTTCCAACAGTATAGAGGCCATGAAACACCCACGATGTGTTGGCTGGGGTGAAATGGGACTTGACTATCATTACGACAATTCCCCTCGCGAAATTCAACAAGCAGTATTTGCTCGTCAACTCAGACAGGCAGTCAGGCTCGGTAAATCGCTTACGATCCATACACGAGAAGCAGACGATGATACCGAGAGAATACTAAAGGCTGAAGTTCCTACAGACCACAAAGTACGTTTCTCGTCATTATCTCTATCAAATTTATTCAACGCTTCATAGATTCATATACACTGTTTCACCGATTCCCCAGGATTCGCACAGAGACTACTAGACCATTTTCCCAATCTCTATATCGGTATCACAGGTACGTTTCTCCCCACATTCAAGGTTTCTATTCAACTTATTGCGATCCACAGGCGTGATAACATACGCCACGAACCAGGACACGTCCACCGTGATCCGGAATATGGTATCTCCAGGGACCGCAAGCCCGCCAGAATCGATTCTGCGAATATTGCTGGAAACGGACGCGCCATACATGGTCCCTGCGAACTTGTACGATGACTTGCCCGCGATTAAAGGCAAGAAACTCCCCGTTTGCCATAGTGCGATGGTCCCTTGGACAGCCAAGTTTGTCGCGGATTTGGCCAACGGTGTGAACCCAGATGTCAACACAACGGTTTCGGGAGGAGATGACACAGCAATTTGGACCGCCGACCTCGTCATGAAAATAGCTAGAGACAATGCTCGGAAGGTATATGGAATTTAGAAGCTTTGGGCGATGACCATTTTGATACTACAGTAATAGAGGTGGTTAGTCGTCTTACAACTGGCACCAGTGCTGAGAATGCTGAATCTTTACCCAGTATGCCCTGACTCGATCATTGCATGTAAATTGTTTGTAAAATACCGTCAATTCATGTTCCAGAGGCCAGCATGCACCCATCATTTGACCCCCAGAGAAAGAATACGAATCCCCGCCAAGTCTATCAGGCTCGTCCATTACTCGTCTGCCTACCAGTAATAAGGCCTTTCATCTGACCTATGGAACGCCTCGGAAATATTTGTCGGTTCCATAGTTACAACATGAATCTCAAGTCAAAGCTTTTCATTTTCACCAATACGGTCGTACACGGTCAAGACGCTGGTTCAGCTGCAGGACGCGATTCGCGAATCGATATTCTACACGTATGCTGAGGTCGGTTTCTTATTTAAAAAAAGCCGAAGGCCTCAAAGCTCAACTTCTTTTACAATTACATGCACCTTATCCGATTTTATTAGCTTTCCTGATCTGCACGTGATGAGTCGCGTCGCGTCCCTGTTTATCTATTTTTAGTCAATGCAAGCACATCCAATCCGGAGAGAAAGACATCTTGATACCGTTCATATGACTTCGTCAACTGTTTAAAGCATATAAAGATCCATTAACTCCTATGACATACTCAAAATCCTACTTACTTGCAACGCAAGATTAAATTTGCTCTGTTTTTCCCCCCAATTTCGCACCTTAACTTTACGCGAGGTGCGTGATCGCGGGATTCGACAGCTCGGCACCTATAGTGGCCGGTGGCAAGTTTCCTGCGCGTGCGGTTTGAACTCGTGTATGAACATTTATCATTATGTCCACTCTGCTAAAGCACCATCATCATGGCCTTGTCCATGCTAATCGTCTCCTTCCTGCTCAGATATGTACAACCCGCAATTGCATCAGCATCTGATTTGGACGTACGGCAAGCCTCAGCGGACTCATCAAATAGCAGATCACTCTGGACTATCATTTCTGGATGCTTCGCAACAATATTGGCTTGTACATGGATATCTGTACACTCTAACATCCCGGCTCCCAATGATAGCGCCCTGGAAGTTCTTGGACGACGTCTAGCCATCATGTTAAACTTATTGATAGCACCCGAGTTTGTCATTACGTGGACCGCAAGGCAGTACATTGCGTCAAGAGAAATTTATAGAAGACATAAAGGTGTGTTTACAGTCGCCACCCAGCATAAGTGGTAGCTAATTATCTAACTAGCTCGAGGATGGACCAAAACACATGCGTTCTTCGTCATCATGGGTGGATTTTCATTATACGAAAATGGCAAGCTCGTACGAACCCTGGACATCTTAGAACTGGAGAAGCTCGAGGAAGAAGGGAAGGTCGATTGGCCCATCATCACAGAAGAGGAGATTAAGGATAAAAGCAAAGGTGACTACTTCTCGAAAGGAGTCGTCGTCCTCCAGACTTGTTGGTTCATCGCGCAAGTTATTGCTCGCGGAGCTGAACATATGATGGTGACGGAGGTAGAGGTTGTAACTCTAGCGTTTTCAGCCCTCACGATGATTATCTACTTTCTATGGTGGAATAAACCTCTGGACGTCGGTGTGTCGGTACCCGTTCACTTGAAAGATGGTTTCTCGATACCTTCGGAGGTGGCCTCAACAACCGCAGATGATACACCGGCCATAGATAATACACTCGCCGCCGATAGCACACCGACTGCAGATGGCCCACCGACTGCAGATGAGACACCGACTGCAGATGGCACGCCTGCCCCAGATGGAACACCGACCACAGAAGGCATACCGACCACAGATGACCCACTGGCAGCTCCCCACGATTCCACAGACCAAGTAGAGCGTCTGGATTCCCAAGAGGACGATGATGCACGGCCTATTTTTTGCCCAGAAGATCAACCGCTCGTGTCAAGTCCCCAGGATATAGAAATGCAGCCTCTGCCGCTAGAATCTAGGAAGCATTCCCAATCCACCCGCAGCAGCAGCCAACATGACAGTGTGTCGATCCGCAGTGCTGCTAAATCGTCGAAGTCGGTAGACGCTGTAGAAGAATATACATATCGACAGATGTGGACAGATACTATCGAGGTATTTCGTGACATCTTCAAAAAGCACAACTTCATCGTCGCTATTTTCCTCACCATTATCGGCGTCCTCGTGGGCATCGTTGCATTCGCCTTCTATTTACTCTGGAAACCTCTCCAAGAATTCGTGGTGGCAATTAGCGATATGATGGCTTGTAAAAAGTTGAACAAAAAACACCCCACACGAGTACCAACGTTCTACTGCCCCAAATCGGAGGGCGAGGACACAATCTACGTCATAGCCATCGGGGTTGGTATAGTTTTTGGCTCAATTCACTGTATTGCGTGGTCTTTCCCGTTCCCTTCCTTCACCGAGCTTTGGTTATGGCGTATCACGTCTATTCTAATTACTGTAGCCCCTATGACCGTCCTTGTTGTTTTTGGTTTCGTGTCTATTCTGCTGAAAGGTGATGATGACGACGACAGCGAAAACGTCAGCAACATCGCCGTGTGGGTGACTATGATTGGGATGATGTTTGCTATTATATTACTTGTCGTCCTCGTCTTGGCTTATATTGGAGCCAGATTCTGTTTACTTGTGCTCCCTCTCTATGCACTTCGGGCATTACCAGAAGGAGCATACGACGACGTAGATTGGACAGTTTTCCTACCTCATATTCATATATAATTTTTTCCGTTAGTGCGTTGTGATCTCGTACCTCCGTGTAGTCTATCATCTCTGACTTTTGTATTGCGTCTATTTAATTTATCAGATTCATCATTGGTTTCTCCAAATATTACTAATTCTTTTTCCATCAGCGTTTTCAACTCTGGCCAGGATCGCACAGCGGGAAAGTACCCCTCGTCGTCTCTAAATTTGTGTAGGAGCTTGTCAATTTGTAGTTTGGCTTCTCCCACATCGGGAAATTTCACATAAATAAATTTATTGTATCTTTTTCTAGAAGCTTATAGAGACGTTCGTCATATCATGGGCGATTTATCGTCGTCAGGGTTGTGCATTGGCACCCCGGATTAGTTATGAACAGTGCCAGACTGCCTGCTTCCATTCTCTGGGTTCAAGTGCTCCTTATGATGCTGTGAGAGGTTCAGAATGGTCTTAACTAACCAAAAAAAAAAACGGATAATCAATTGGTCATATAAGAATGCTACATTTCTCCTGCTGGAGTAAATATACTATCCTAGATATATAGAGGAAACACCCTCAAAATCACGCTAATTATTGTGTCAGTATCCAAAGTATAGTATCAAAATAGGCGCTAAAACTTGACTCACCTTGAGAGCGATGATCCTTTCCTCTTCCATCAGTATACCGTCATATCTATATTCTGGAAAGCCCACCAGAACAGTCTCGCTAAATGGTAAACTCCCACGAATGGGATACCGAAAAATATCTTGGACACCGAGGAGAACGTTCTCTGCTTTGTCAGAATTATATGACCTTTGCCGTGGAAATTCAGCCATTCGTGCTGATTCCGTGCCGACTACTCGCACGGAAAGAGAGGCATTGTATCCATCTATCCGATTGGCCATGTCCCTTACACGAGCGGGATTAAAATCTAACACGTGGATGGTGTTCCGTGGTCCCATATCTTCCTCGTCATCGGGAATATCAGACACGCCTTGGTACCCAGGAGGATTTTTGAGTAACAGAAGTCGTTGGCCGAAGTGATTAGGAACATAGTCCGTACAAGTCCGTTCAGTCTCAAACCATCGCGTTTCAGGAGGTCCCCATGTGTCGTAAGATCGAGCAATTGAGCCAGAAAGAAAGGATTCTTCAGACTGGGCTGTTCTCCAGCCGATGATATCTAGAAGAGCGTATCGGTGGATAACCATTATGAAGTATCGCGAAGGGGGTTCGATATCGTCGTCGGTTCCATTGAAGTATTCAAACGTGAATGCTAGAATCGCGTTCATAGGATCTTCGAAGTAAGGACGATTAGGGTCGGGTCGCGATGTCGGACCGGGTTGAATCCGACATTTGGCTTCGCAGAAAACATATTCTGAGAGGAATTCGGGAAGATCAAGGGAGTAGAAGTGGTGAACTGGTTTCTGGTTCTCGGGGATAAGATAGAAATCGATATTGTTGGTCAAAACATTGGGATTGACAAGGATGTTTTCCCGTATAAATACAACATCGCTGTTGTGAGCCGGCAGTGGATCCTAGAGCATCACTATATGATTAAATAAATTACCTGAAGATTGTAATAATCTCACTGTTTTTCTGTCCCCAGTTTGCCAGTCGAAAATGAAGAGTCCCCCGAGGTCTTCAGCTGTTGCTACAACAGCTAGATGTCGACCACATATGTCTATACATACGTAGTCAAGTTGAGCATCGTCCGTAGCTCTGAAGAGATCTAACGGTGGATATTTTACAGTCGCCTCTCCACTTTCTGGATGCTGTGGAATTCGCGTTAATTCGACCGCTACTCGACTCGTGCTAGGCCCATCGTCCGTCCTTTATATAGCGTACAAATTATCAATTTCTCATGTGAAAGATGGATTGTACTAACAGGATTACTCACAATACAATGCAAGCTATCATAAAATCTCCGCTGTCCATTATGGTAGGTTTGAAATCAGCGATGCTCTTTCCTGGAAGAAAATTTCCCATGATGTTCGGAATAATAAGTGCTTCACGATTAGGTCCTGGTAAGCGAACGTAGTGGAATCCACGCGTTTGGCCGTCTTCATCTTGTTCCGAGAATATGAGAATTCCCGGTGCAAGCTCATATAGCATCGGTGGCCCTGACGGGAAAGGAATGTCCTGAACGGATTTCAAATCTAAAGATGCCCACGCAAGCTCTCTTTCTCGTAGCATCTGTAATCGACTCAGGAGAGGTATTGTACATTGGGGATTATCTTTCAGGCCAGCCTTCTGAAGCTCTATCAGATAATTTAATGCCGGTGATTCCGAAATAACGTCCAAGAAAGTACGGCAAGTCCTCTGGCATGCGAAGATGTCTGGAAAGTAGAGATTAGAGAATATTTCGATGTGAAGTTCTGTAGGTAGTTTCAAAATATGGGTCATAGGGAATCGAGAGTCAGAGAAAGAGCAAGAATTGTGAAAGAGGACGTTTATCTTGCTACCGGGATCACTGAAACCACGTGTTAGAAACACAATTGGCGGAGGCTCAGGAAAGTTTCAATCTTGTGCAGAATCAATCCCGACCAAGGCCGATAGAGTACACCCCACAAAAAGGTCGCACTACAGGATACACTCGAATATCTAGACTCTGAAGAATATCTCGTAAATGATACTTTCATATTTTAAATTTACTTGGTACAACGTGAATGATAAGATGATGCAGCAACGGCTATAGATAAGATAAGATGTAGCACCGACTATCGATCAAATTTTTTTTCCAGTTCCGAACATCTGATCCTCCTTGTACATTTACCATCATGTCCCCCCTCTCCCATCCCTCCATCGTAGGTAAGTAGTTGTTTTATCCTTTAATGCATGGTACAATGTTCTGAGTTATGTTTTATAGACGGCTGGTTCCGCGAAATTTCATCGCAATGGCCAGGACAGGCAATGACCCTCAAGGTCAACAAAATCCTCCACGTTGAGAAATCGCTCTACCAGGATGTCCTTGTCTTCGAGTCGGAGACATTTGGAAATGTCCTCGTCCTAGATGGTGTCATTCAGTGCACTGAGAGGGACGAATTCTCGTGAGTGAAACTGGTGTTATAAATCGAACATTTGTCGATAATCCTTTAACAGTTACCAGGAAATGATTGCCCATCTTCCTTTGGCTAGTCACCCGAACCCCAAGAAGGTCCTTGTTATCGGAGGAGGAGACGGAGGAGTCGTTCGTGAAGTTCTTAAGCACGATACCGTCGAAGAAGTTGTTCTCTGCGACATTGACGAGGTAAGCACATCGAGCAGTGAAGAATTCGTACGAACAATAATAATTTTGTATAGGCTGTCGTTCGTGTCTCCAAGACCTACTTGCCTCACATGTCCTCTTTGCTTGCTTCTCCAAAAGTAACCGTTTACATCGGTGACGGTTTCAAGTTCCTTGCTGATAACGAAGGAACTTATGATGTTATCATCACGGACTCCTCTGATCCCGTTGGGCCCGCCGAATCTCTTTTCCAAAAGCCATACTTCCAACTCCTTCACGACGCTCTTACTCCTGGAGGTCACATCTCAACCCAAGGAGAGTGTCTCTGGATCCATCTTGATTTGATCAAGAACCTCCGCGACATGACCAGCACCCTCTTTGCTGTATCTGAGTATGCTTACACCACCATTCCCACCTACCCATCTGGACAGATCGGCTTCATCGTCTGCGCAAAGGCACCTGGAAGGGATCTCAGGACCCCAGTCAGGGAGGTACGCGGCACAAGATATTACAACAAGGCTTTGCACACCACCGCCTTCACTCTTCCCGAATTTGGAAGGGCTTTGTTGGAAGAGGGAAAGGATTTGAGGCCCAAGTTTGGTCGTGAATTGGCCAAGGTTACCCAGACAAAAGCCGAGAAGAAGGTCCTCCTTCTCGGAAGTGGCTTTGTCGCAAGGCCATGTGCTGAATATATTGTCAGAGATCCTTCTAACAAGCTTACCATCGCTTGCCGCACTCTGAAGTCTGCAGAGAGCTTGTCCGAAGGTCTTCCTGCTACCAGTGCCGTTTCTTTGGATGTCAACAACACTACTGCTCTTGAGGAGGCTGTCGCTGCTCATGACCTCGTCATTTCTCTCATCCCTTATACCTACCACGCTGCTGTCATCGAGGCCGCTATCAAGGGAAAGACTAACGTCGTCACTACGAGCTACGTCTCCCCCGCCATGCGTGAGCTTGACGCCAAGGCCCGTGAGGCTGGTATCATTGTCATGAACGAGATTGGTCTCGATCCTGGTATCGATCACTTGTACGCCATCAAGACCATCGAAGAGGTCCACGAGAAGGGTGGAAAGGTGTGTTTTCATGCTTTCATGAATCCGTAGAAATTAATATTCCATCCATAGATCAAAGAATTCCACTCGTACTGCGGTGGACTTCCTGCTCCTGAATGCTCTGATAACCCTCTTGGATACAAATTCTCGTGGTCTTCGCGTGGTGTCCTCCTCGCTCTCCTCAACAGTGCCTCCTACTACGCTTCCAACCAGAAAGTCACGGTCACTGGAAACGAGCTGATGGCACATGCTAAGCCATACTACATTACCCCTGCCTTCGCTTTCGTCGCATACCCCAACCGCGACTCCACTCCATTCAGAGAGTTCTACAAGATTCCTGAGGCTGAGACCGTTGTTCGTGGTACCCTGAGATACCAGGGTTTCCCAGAGTTCGTCAAGGCCCTCGTTGATCTCAAATGGATGGATGCCTCTGCGAAGGAATGGCTCGTTGAAGGCCTTACCTGGGCTGAGGCTACCCAAAAGGCCACTGGAGCTGCCGATGCTCAGGAGAGGTAAGATCCCAACATCCCGAGAGAAAAAAATCCGGCTAATGCTCCTGTTTTATTTTAGCACCCTCGTCCAACGCATCAAGGAGCTCTGCCAATTCCCTAACGATGCCGAAGCCAACAGGATCATCTCTGGCCTCCGCTGGATCGGCCTCCTTTCCAACAAGCCCTTGACTCTTCGTGGCGGAAACCTCCTCGATACCCTGTGCGCTCAGCTGGAGACTCTTATGGCGTATGCCCCCAGCGAGCGTGACTTGGTGATGCTCCAGCACAAGTTCATCATCGAGTGGGCTGATGGCACCACCGAGACCAGGACCTCCACTCTCGAGGCTTACGGCGCACCCACTGGCTCTGGCCACTCCGCCATGGCCTTGACTGTCGGTCTTCCTTGCGGTATTGCTACCCAGCTCGTTCTTGACGGTGTCTTGAGCGAGCCTGGTGTCCATGCTCCTTACACCAAGGCCTTCTGCGATCCTTTGAGGGAGGTTCTCGAAAAGGAGGGGTTGGGTCTCGTTGAGAAAATCCTCTAAGCCGATGGAAGAGAAGCTAAATCTAAATCTTATCACATATGTCATTCAAAACCAAAATGTATTTTGCCAGAGTGCAGTAGAAATATGAGAAACTCCACTTTTATCTGTTTTTGATTCGACAGCTGGTTTTTGGTATCGTTCCCCGTTGAATAGAAATAATTTTAAATAAATAGGTACAGCCTGGCCCTCTATACTTGCGGAAGAGAGTACGCTGTGTGTCTTTGACTAGATGCAGATGGCGGAAACGTCGATGGGTCGCTTGGATCCTGTCAGTACAAAAAAAAATCAAAACTTTTGAAACGTCTCAACAGGAAAATGATGCACTGACGTAATACTTCAAAGGTGCATAGTGGTGTGGTATCTGGCTGACATTGTAGCTTTCTACAGGTGTTGGTGGAGTAACCACTGGTGGTTCGAGAGGTTCATCGAAGAAGGGTCCAGCGAGTGTGTTTTTCTTCTTCTTTCTCTGCACGACAAAATAACTGCACAGCCCGATGACTATCGCAAGGCCGACAACTCCTCCGACAACTCCTCCTGCTATGGCTCCAACGTCTGAGTGCTTTGCGCCACTACCGGCACCAGTAGTAGCAGAGGTAGGCAATGAAGGTCCGCTGACTTCTGGTCCACCTATGAGTTGAATTTAGAAAGTTAGTCGATATGGCGGTGTCGGTATCATGTTCGAAGAAATTATTTCACCTGCGGTTTCGGCCAAACTGACATTAAATAGATTTGTTGCCTGTACAGAAAGTTCGTTAGATGTAATAAACCAGAGTAATGGTTTCACGCACCGTGACATCGAGATAGGCATAATGCGGGATGTCAACACCAGCAGGTATAGGGGTTGTATAACTGTTTTTTTTTTTTAGAAAAAGGAGGGTTTGAATTGCATCCCAGAATCTTGAGTATTAATAATAATAAAAACTCTTACCCTCCTACTACAACCTTTGTACAATTTGCACTGAAGGTCGTCCATCTATCGAAAGCGGTCAGATTTGAAGAGCGTAATGGAAGGAGGCGATTGACTGTAAAATATGATGATTCTGACAAATGGCACAAGCACTTAATAGCGAGTAAACAACGGTGTTGCAAGTACAGATAACATCCTTCCCCGCTATCGGTCCGCCGTATGTATGATTGATATCCTGATCCAAAGGGGGGACTGGAAAAGCTGGAATGATAATGAACAAGTGAGCTGCCGATGGCACTTTGTCTTGAAGGAAGTATGGGTAAGTACTGACGGGTACCGCCATCACAAGGGGCAATTAGAGACGATGCAATGCTGCAGGGACTTTGACCCAAATCATTAAAACTCTGTATACGCAGATGTCAATATCAGCTTTCAATCTTTAAACACATGAAAGAAAACGTACCCAGTCAAATCCAGGCTGACACGTTGCGAGCGGAAGTTGAGCTGTGGCGTAATAAGCTAGGAGGGTCAATAGGCAGACTATCTCCAGAGCAGCAATCATCGTAAAGGTGGGAAAGGGAAACCGGCAGTTTCGCATGCCCTATGGTCTTTATCGAGCCCGCTTGGTTCTAATACAGAAGCACTGCACTGTCAGAGACTTCCACAGCTTCCATAGCAGGTGACATACAATTATGCGACATGACATATTTTAAAATATCTCGAAGTGACCGGTGGAAAGGCGGCCAAGCTGACTGTTGCGGCATGTCGAGCTTTTCCAGGCGTCTATGAATGAAGCAAAAATACCAACGAATCAGGCATGACGAATAGTTGCGCTTTGATGTTATAAAAACTATCTTGAGCTTGAGTGACGATTGAATTGCAACATGATTGTTCCTAACCTGCTGAACCGTGTGCTACTCCTTCCTCTAGGACGTATATTGTATAAGACCGATGGCGATGGAAAAGGCTGGAGGTTACACCGCCTGGAGGGCATCTGGTTCTTACGTGATTGTCAATGCAGGAATAGCCGAGCACATGGCGAATGTTCGCAGCAGGCGATAATAGGGGGGATCATCATACTAAGTCAATGATTTAGAGTAAATGATTGAAAGATTCAATTTTCCACGAGAGTTTACCCCGCGTCGTGAGGATTTCAACGGTTTCTAGAAATACACATAGGGGATCAGTTAACGTCAACCAGCAAAAGCACAGCAGCAGCAGAATCTGGATAATAATGATAGAAAAGGAATCATATCATGATACAGGTGGAAACATCCATTGTCACACCCAATGCAGCAGTCTCGTGGATAACCCTCGTCCGCATCCGCAGATCATCCAGCTCTTTTTCTAATAGCTTCGTACGCTCGCGTTCCTGCATCCGCAGTTTGACCAGGACAGGCAGCAGCTCTCCAACATTCGTCCATAATTCACAGCGTTTTCGAACGGTATCCGAGAGATCTTGTCGCACTTCCTTTGCCTCATCCCATGTGATGCCACAGTCAACTTTACATCCAAGAGGAACAATCTGGCTGAGATATAGAGCGACAGAAGTATCGTCGTCGATGACCGATACGCCCGTAGAAAGACGTTTGAGACTATCGAAGTGGACAGTTGGTATAGCCAACTCGCTTGACGTTGCGTCGACGAATAGTCCGAGGTGTGTTATTTTGGGGCAGTGTTTAGCAAAGGGGAGGAATGCTTCCAGAGTTAAATTCGTTTGTTTGAGGAAAACGGGCTCAGTATTCAGCAGGAGGGTTTCGAGTGATGGCCACGACGAAGCCAGCAGCTCAATGTCCCGTTGTTTAAGGGAGAGTGGGTATTGGTGCACGAGCTCCAAGGTCGTCAAATTTGGAAGTTTCAATGCTGGTTTGATGTGATCCATAGTGATGCACATTTCGGGGTCAAACTCGTTCTCAGCTATAAAAGAGGAGCTTGCATTGCGTAAAGATACCAGGGCAACAAATTTGAGGAGTTGACAATTTTCCGCGATAACGGAAAGCACGTTACGAATGGAAGCTGGCGATTCAATTATGTCCGAGTCGATGTAAAGCATTGTGAGATTTACAGGGGAATAAGGTAGGTCGAAGAACCTTGCCGTGTCATCATATCGTACCGTCATGGAATGGTCCCACAATGTTGGAAAAGCTCCTTCCTCCAGGGTAGGGGCAAACGGAGTGATATCCTCAGCACTGCCAGCACCTTGCTCGATGAGATACTGAAATTCGACGACTCCTAGTTCGTCAAGCTTGGAAAGTGCTTCTGCTATATTCGTGGTGAGATAATAGCGGGGAAAGGTGATTTTGTGAATCTTGGGCAATGCTTCGAATAATTCGACCATTTCGGACTCGATGTCTCGCATAGGGACATAAGACCTAAAATCGAGGACCCTAAGATTGGGCATACGGGCGGCTAAATCTTGGAAATATGGGCGAGGAGAGGCGGTCCTAAGCTCGTTGGGAAGGAATACAGAAAAGTTCTTGACGCCACTGTGCATGAAAAGAACGCTAAGACTTAGCGGCCCGTTCCAAGACAAACTGTGCAGGTTCGGTAGGATATCAAGTCGTGTTCTTGTCCTTGCGACCGCATCGAATACACTTTGCTCGATACCACCTACACTGGGGGCGCTGTAGGTCAACCGCCTCACTCGCTTCCCGTATTTTTCGAATCTTTTCCAATCAGTGGAGTCTGGCAGACGCTCAAATTCCTAGGAAAATGTTACAGGGAAAACATGATACTAGAAATATAATAGACGCACCCATGCATTTTCCAGCTCTAGAACAGGCTCTAGTGGTGCTAATAATTTAAAAAGCTTTTGCAAATCATCCACTTCCTTCCACAACGAATCCAAAGCAATATCCGACCATAATTTGCATACACGCGCATTTATAGCGTTCGAGTCGGGATCCAAGTACTGAAAGACCATATCCAGAAGTTCTGGGATGCAAAGAATCCGATGCGTTTTGTCCATGGCAGAAGTTCCCATATACTTCAAATTTCTGGATTCTGCCATTGTGAATGGGTGAGTGGCCAAAATATTCGACGTGTTGGTAGTCTCGTTGGTGTGGCCTAAGAGGCCGTCACTTTTTGACGAAAACTTGAAAGGATTAGAATTATGTAGAATTGCACAAGAAATAGAAACGATTCAAATGTCAAATGAACATTAACAACGTTTGTATACGTTATTTACATTTATTTGGCTAGTACTTCGTCCCGTGACATTGACGCGTCGCGGTAGCGGGAGGATTTGACGCACGCGAAGGACAATAAGTACAATATGATGTGGGGTAGAAATATTTTGCTGAGAAGATATCGGATTATATCAAAGCAGCTTGCTTGACACGACAATTCTCCTTTCAATTAACAGGATAGACCTCCAATCCCTCGCAAAATACTAATTTTTGGCAGTCAGGGCATTTCCGAGTTGTAGGTGAGTGACGAGTAGGCCTGCCGCGAGCGTGAGTTATGACAGGTCCAAGATTAAAATTGTGCAAAAATATTACCCTTGTACTTCAAAATGATTCTTGTCAATTGAATCACTTGAAACTATTCGAAAGAGAGGATCAATTCGTACTTATATCTGCCGCTCCAGACTACACAGCCCTTGCGTGGCTCGCCTGAGCTGTAAGATACATCAACTTCTCTCGTTTTTTTCCCCCTTATTATCCGGTGCCCTCGAAACAGTTCAGATGTATATCGCTTGCAATTGGCCAACTAGAGTACATTGAATAAGTTAACGGCACGTAGCGGACCGCCGGACCTTGAGAGTCCGTCGTTTTCAGAGTCCAGAGTAGGTACCCCGCATTACCGACTGGTAGTTACTCCGCAGACCATTCTGTGCGCTTAGAGCTATTGAGTGATTGTTACCTTCATCGCATGTTTACTATTTGCTTCCGTTTGAAAAACATGCGGCCGTCCCTTGATTGAAGATATTCCAAGCGTGATATCGTTTGTCAGGTGAAGATCGTGGTATGTTGTGGAGGTTTGGGAGATTATCGATTATGAGTAAGATGATGGAATATTCCAACAGCATCACCAAGTGAGAGCTAAAAGAGATATGTACTATTTCCACTTCGAACGTTCAGCTAATGTGTACGACTCAGTCCAAATTTGACTCTATGCATCATACATATGGACCCCCAAAGAACGCATTTTTTTGGCGACAAAAGAAGGTCCGAGACAGAAGGTGACTTACTCTGGTCTTTGATCCATCTCTCTTTATAGTGATCCTGTCCGGACGTGGCATTACCAGGACTAGCCAGCCTCCTCAATTGGACGTATACGTATACATACGTACTCCGTCTGGCCTCCAGTCCCATATATATAGCTTCTTTTGTGTATTCATAACCTCATATCTTTCATCATCTCGTACCTTATCATCGAGCTCTAATGAATATGGCCACTGTGCTGACGCGTATCCTGGTTTTGATCAGGGGTACCTGATGCAAAAAGGAGACATTGAATCATCGTCTTGATTAAATTTAATCACCTCAAGCTGCGCAATAGTTCACCATGTGTACTGTTTGGAATATAATATGAAATACTGCCCTTTGGCGATTTCTGCAGGATAAATTTATGATTTAATTTGGGCGCTTGAGTATGTCTTGGCAAAAAAGAAACAAGTCGATCATCGTTCGCAATGAATTCTAGATTCCATAAGCTTCGCGCACTGTGTCAACGAAATGACTACCAGAAGTATAGAATAGCTCAATTTGGTGAAGATGGAGGTAAAAACGACAGCGGTGTAATGAAACCGATGCCGATGGAGTGTCCGTTCTCAGGCTGTTGGATGGGACGGGCAAAGACTTTGGTAATTCTCACACTGGTATAGAGTAATTGGTATGATCTACTCCCTCCACACCGGAGCTCATCTTTCCGCATATGGTTTATGATCCATGATTTTCAGTGCAGTTTTAGCTTGAAAGCTTTTAAACACTAACATTTTATACGTCCTCATGACCATAATGGACTTATGTTTTGAGATCACTTCTATGTAATGATAGGTTAACCCATACACGCTTGCTTGGATAGTCTCTATTTTCTTAATGGTACACTACTGTTTCTCCTCTGGACATAATTGTCCCATACAGAATATTAGCATTTTAACCGTGAAGTGGAGATTTCAACAAACATACACAGATTCACATCTATTTCTAGCGTCACTTAACCCCACAATGATTCCCCGGACCGTCACGGCAAGCGAAATGTTCGGACCCCACATTTCATGTTGCTCCTTTCTAACATCGCACAAGCACATGGCCCACAAGTGATGATGTGTGTGTGAACCTGACAAGTTTATAAAGTCGGAAATGATGACCCGTGGCGGCATATAAGTATGAAACCGGAGCCAACAATGGTTCTTGTCGCTCCTTCCCCTGTTCTTCGTACCCTCAGACCACAGTCCCACCTACAGTGACGAAATGAAGGACCTCAATCCTGCCATGGATTTCAGGAATATCCGAGTATACTGTAAGTAACCCTTTCATTTATGGATAAAGTATTATTTGACCACTCAATTGTAGGGCTTGCATTTATCGCATACTGGGGAATCGTATTGTTCGGATACGACACGTATGTCTATTTCCTCGACACCTTCGTACTTTTTTGCTGATTTGGGGTTTTATGTAGTGGAGTTGCGTAAGAAACTGGCTCCTTCATCTTGATGCGTGAACACTTACGATGATGCGGCAGTGGTGGAGTTGTCAATTCCCAAGTGTTTCAGTCCCACTTTGGCTTGCATGGCAATACGAAGAAGATAAACGATGTATCGTCCAACGTAGTGTCCGTCCTCCAAGCGGGTGCTTTCTTTGGCGCACTAGGCAGCGCTCCTATATCATGTATGTCCTGCTCAACCTTTTTGAATCCAGTACGTAGTGATTTGACGTGCCGGAACTACAAGCGAAAATAGGACGCAGGTACACGCTAATAGCTTTCACCGTTGTGTTTACGATCGGTGCAGTTCGTAACTTTTTTCGTTGACTTTTAGTGATCATTGCTAAGAAGAAAACAATTCAATAGATCCTGACCACGGTTGCGGATAATCTAGCAGAAATTTACGCTGGCCGAGTAATCTCCGGTATCGGGATTGGTGCCATATCAGCTGTTGCACCAGCCTATGTGTCTGAGTGCTCACCGAAGGATGTGCGAGGAAGGATAACTGGGTTGTTCCAAATCATGGTCTGTATACACGGCTTCGTATTATGTCATTCACTGATGCATTTCATAGGTCGCATTTGGAGTCATGATTTCATACTTTGTGAACTGTAAGTTAACGGGGCACAGTCTTTAGTGTGATTCTTATATTCTGTCTAGTCGGTGTGAGCGAACACATCAAAGATGGACCCGCTATTTGGAGAATACCGTTTGGAATCCAATTGGTGCCCGCAGGGATCATGTGTATAGGACTTTTCACCGTTAAGGTAAGTCTATTATAATGACAGCTTACAGGCTCTGCCAGTCCCTGGGTCTAAAGTCTATCCTTAGGAATCTCCCCGGTGGCTTGCATCCGTAGGCAGAAACGATGAGGCTCTTGCAAACCTTGCATATCTACGACACGATAGTCCCGGCTCTAACGACATTCTTCATGAAATGGCAGAAATAGAAGCTGCCATTACCGAAGAGCGCGAAGCTCGACAAGGCTTGGGAATCAAGGAAGCATTCTTCGGGAAAGGAAACTTCATCCGCTTTGTGATTGCATTCACTATTTTCTTCCTTCAACAATGGGCTGGGCAGAATTCAGTAAAGTGAGTACCTGGGCTATACAGAGGCAACATAGGCTGATATGAAATTACCTTCAATTAGCTACTATGCACCCCAGATCTTCTCCTCGGTGAGACGATATCTCATACCCGGCACGAAGTGTCCTGCTGACTCCACTTTAGATAGGATACACAGGAACAACACCCGCTTTATTGGCCAGTGGGATCTACGGTACGCTCTTTACTTACGCAATCCATTTTGACTCTTCCTCATCAATCAAACAGGCGTCGTCAAACTGGTCGCAACTGCCTTGTTCATTTTCTTCGCCGTTGAGTGGCTGGGACGTAAGATGTCTCTTTTTATCTCCGCAATGGGGATGGGCACGCTGTTCTTCATTCTTGGTGCTATTCTGAAGACACACCCTCCTCCTGCTGCCGCTGCGACCCCTCCCCCGCCATCGCAAGCCATGGCTGCAATGCTATATATCTATGTCTGCTTCTATTCGATGGGTTGGGGTAAGTTGATTTGATTGGAATGATCTCTGTGAAACTTGTAACTTAAGATTCTTTTTCGTAGGACCTCTACCGTGGGTATATGTGTCCGATATCTTCCCAACCCGCACGCGTCACTATGGCCTAGCACTTGCCAGCGCCTCTCAATGGCTTTGGAGTAAGAGAAATTTATCGTGCTTTGTTATTTGTTCTGACATGCTTGCAGATTTCGTCGTATCCAAGGTTACACCGGATATCCATACTGCATTGGGCTATAAGATGTTCTTCATGTTTGCTGCGATCAATATTGGAGGGATGGCAGTCTTTTCATTGTGCGAATTTTTATATTATTTATATCGTTGCAATGATTGACAATGTGCAGGATAATTCCCGAGACCAAAGGTCGCAGTTTGGAAGAAATGGACGTTATATTTGGATCCATTACGCAGGAAGAACGACAAGCTGGAATCGACAAACGCGAAAGAGGTCCGTCAATCGCATATCAAATTCAGGGGGAAACTAATATTATTACTCACAGAATTTAATCGCTTCTCGTCCCGTCACTCCTCAAGCGAGAAAGTGGAGGTTGAAAAAGTGTAATGTCGCTTCAGAGCATGACTCCTTGTCTTTTAGCAGTTGTATATTAGTATCACGTTGATGATTTGTACGACCCGCATGATTTGCATTTTGCTACCACCTAATTTTTATTGCTGTCCCTTGTCATAATTTTCGTATGTTAGGCTCGATCCCATTGATTTTTCAACCTCAGGTACGATTCAATACAAAAATGATAGCAGACCCTCTTCCTCTTTCTAGTACTGACATCTTTAATGGTCTTCAGGAACGGACATGACATGTAGAGCAGCCCTGTTCTCTTTGGGGAACTTTAAGGGGCGTTATGCCGTACTATGCCTTACACAACGCTAACAAGTATATATTTCACTCGGACATTTAGTGGGCTCGGTTGTTGGATAATAGATAAAAAGGGAGGGAAATAGCATGCATGTCTGCCCACATCCTCTAAGATGAATTTCAAATCCATCATCGTCAGTTTTGGCTTTCTCGCAGCTGCAAATGCGCAAGCCGGCTCTCTCGTAGATTCTTTGCCCCCATGCGTGAAAACCTGCGCTCTTCAGATCATTTCATTGTGCAGCAACACGTAAGTGAATAGTCACTCTGCGAGATCATTTGGTTTGAGGTAAAACACTTACTTGTTATTTGGTAGCACTGTGCCTCTTGCCTGTCTTTGCGCTTCTGCACCTGCATTTAGGACCTGTGTTCTGTCTTCGTGTAGCACGATCCAAGGTTCTGATGCATCGGTGACCGCTATTTTACACCAATGCAGTATGTGGCCTTATAACCCCAGGCCTGAGTTCATTCCACAGGAAATATGATGCTAACTCCAACTATTTAGCGCTGCAAACATGATTACTCATAGACATCGTGCACAAGCCAGCTGTTTTTAGCAAATATCTCACTATAAATAAAACATATAAAGTTGCTTGAGCGAACATTTCATCTATGATCTTATCCTGCGCTTTATGCCCTACCCAAATTATGGGCGCCGAAAACGGCGTCTCTGTCGGGACTTTCCTATGTTCTGACATCCACGAAGTCAGTGATTGCATTTACTACTGCTATATGACCATATTTCACAATCGACTCCAAACGAGAACTCCCGATTGCTCTGGAGTAAGGGATAGTCAAGACTTGAATATCCGTGCACAAAAACAGACTTAGTGCCTCGGATGGCGCTTGCAAGGCCTCCGTCCAAAGTATTGATATAATGGTTGCTATCCATTTCACCAGAGATTTTCTCGGCCATATCCCACTTCGGCGCAGCGGAACTAAAGTGGATATTGTTTAATGCAGAGGAACTCCGCTCAATGTTTAACCAACACATTACTCTGGTAAGACTTGTTGCCTCAATGACGTTCATATATTTTTTATGTTCTTGAAGTTCAGACGTGGGCGTGTCTGTCCCGGCCGTGTGCGGCATTTGAAGGAATTAAGGGTGACCAGTCAGCCCAAAGTCCATAGAAGATGGATTTCGGCAGAATTCCAGAAACTTCGCGTGCCGACGCGGCTTAGGGCCTGAAGAACAACTTTTCTGCTGAGTACGGTAGCACCCGGATTGGCTCACCCTCCTTTTACCTGTCTCTATTTCTGTCCCTACTCCCAGTGTACATACAAACTTAACTCGTATAGGACCTGGTTAAATATGGCAAACACGACAGTTCGTGCTCAAGGTCATTGATTTCCCCTTCAAGCCGACAGTAGTACTGGAAAATATCTTCTTCGGTTGCGAGCAAAAGTGCACGGATGAGTGCTTGACGCTCAGATGGAACAGGCATTGTAGATGGAATTATAAAATTTGGTGGGCACAGGCAACACGATGGCGGTAAATAAGAAAATTGGGTCTTACATACCCCACTTTTCTGAAGACGTCGGAGGTGGGGGTTTCACAATCGGGGCTCCAACCTTTTGATTGACTTTTCGGAAATTGAAAGAAAAGTTGACCAGTAAGTTGGGCTGAAAGTTGTGAAATTTCGGCTACTTTGAAACACCCTATTAATTATCAATTAATTGTGTAAAATTGAGTCGAGGCAGAGCCCAACTCCGCGTCAAAAAAAAGAGAAAAAAAAGAAAAGAGGTTCAGCGAAACTAAAAACCGGCCTCAGCAAGTGGCGAACTCCTTACTTACAAAAAGCTTCGATAGATGCAAGCTTCAAGCAACATTCCAAATACACCAACAAGTCTTCTTGACACATCCGGTTGCCGTTACCGCGTCGGATGATACGTTTCGCTAGATTAACATGGTGGGGAGTTATTGCAGATATCCCAACATATTTTTCTTCTCGGTACCCAAATACTGTTCATTGAAAACTCAAGCCGTGCAATAGTATAAGAAGAATACCTTATTTCAAACAGCTATCCACCTTGGCCAATCAGGTAAGGATGGCCCAGCGGAGTTGGATGTATTGGCAAATGCCGAAAGACGCTGAGTCTTCTACAGCGGGATTCCCTGTCACGTCGCGCCAAAGAAGCAGTTCTTCCAACAAATGAGCGTGGGATTGTATATCAAATACTTTGGGCAAACTGGGTTTCAGACCTTCAGGATTTGATTGACGCCACACATCAGTCCTTGAAATTGACCGTCTTCCGAGTCACCACTGTTCTCACCCACTAATCCAATAACCGCTCCACAGACAGCGCCAAACTCCGGAGCCAACTGGCATCGATCGTATTTGCGGTGTTTATAAACGAGAATATTTGTACAAAAATTTGGGGTTTTTTATTGGCGTAATTCCTTTGATCGTACTTCCTAAGTTATATTCCTATACCAGTAACCACCGGCGTGAAACCAGACGCCATGATGCGAGTGCCAATCTTTTAGGCTCTGGATATCGATGAATACTATTTTCTACTAATCACAGCTTCTGTAGCTAAGTATGATATTTTTGGTGCTATAAGTGTATCCACATGGGCATGGTCCTTGCAGCTAGCAGTTCGACAGTCCCCAAGAAATGCAGCTGTGGTACTACATTACATCCTTAGTACCTGTGGTTAGAACCCTTCCAGGACGGTACCATTTACGATCCTTTCAGGATGGGGACTTGGTGATGAAAGTAAACCTTTCAAGATGAAGATAGGCTGTATCATGGGCGCTATATGTTTTGGTGCCACTGTGGTCTTGATAGCTACACGACTATGTTCCCTTGCTGTTCCCTCAAAGTTCTAGCCCTTATTTCTCTTGGAGGATGTGGTTACTGGTAGAAATTTGAAATTAGACCCGTTTTACTCCTTACGGATTTTTCGCTTTTACTATTTATAACTTCCTTAAAGGCAGTCCCTTTTAATTTAAACCCCTTTCGTTGTTGCCATACACAGCTTTGATTATATAATTAGTATTACGGCCCAAAATTTACCACTGCGGCACAGTCGGGACTCGGCCTAGACATTTTTAAAGCAGCAACGAACAACACCAAACGATGACCTTAATCTATGCCCCCCTGCAAAGGACACAGAAAATCAAGGAACGGGTGTCAGGTGTGTAAGAAGCGAAGAATAAAGGTGAGTTGGTATTTTCATCCTTCTAACTTATCCACTTACATATTTCAGTGCGACGAAACTCGCCCAGTATGCAAGAACTGTTCCCGCCATGGGTCGAGTTGCATTTATGACAATTCCATTCAAGTCCATCCATCCGCAGACCCATCATCCAGTTCCTTAAGTGTGCCATCAACTGGGACAAACTGCCAAACATGCGGTTTGACCCACACTCACCAAACGCGCTTCCCGTGGCCTACCGACTTTCCAGGTGCCCTGCCAGCGTGCACGATCCCAGGTTTACTACGAAAAACCACCTTTAACTCGCCTTCTTCCATCCTTCCTCCTTCTGCATTCAGTCTTTCGACTATAGACCTTTCTCTTTTGCACCACTTCACAATATCCACATCTCAAACATTCTCTCCCTTGGCTGAAATCAAGGACCTTTGGTCCCGTGTCGTGCCTGGCCCAGAGATAGGCGCGCGTTGGAATTTTGTCCTACATGCATGTTTAGCCGTGGCTGGCGCCCATCTCAACTCGTCCAACCCAAATTTTGAAGGACTTGCAATGGCAGAGCATCATTATAAAGCTGCTATCACCTTGATGAAAGAGCAAACACGTCAGATCAACGAAGGAAATTGTCATGCATTATTCGTGGCCGCCAGCGCATGCAACGTATTCCTGCTTGCCCGACGACTTCAGCAATCGCCGTCTTCGTCCCAATCTGTGGTTGCGCGCTGTTCGGAAGCTCCCAGTACTGAATTGGATGTATCATGGACCCTTCTGATACGAGGAACGTTTGGTATCTTGCAGCAATCGTGGCCGTGGATATTGAAAGGTCCCGTCGCACCGCTTGTGCGGCCCTATCCCGTACCATCCATGACGGCAACAAGAAAACTTACGAAGAACACTGACGAAATGATGAAGAAGATGAACAGTCTGGCGGCAGAATGGGGGTTCGGTTTGGACGGTGAAGAGGAAGAATTGGGTGATGTGGAAACTGCTACGGCTTATTTCGTCGCTGTGTGGAATCTGCGGAGGATATGGGTCGTTTTGGAATATTGCCTGGGTGCTTCGCATTGTAAAGTCGATTCGCCGGCGACCGCTACAATTGACGACGAGTATGAATCGGACAGTCATTCTGAACGCGAATTTCCACGCAGAAAACGCAGGGAATTATGTCGTCCAGATTCTCTCAGCTCCTCCATATTTCAATTCGTCATACGTACCCTTCCTCGATTTTGGGAATGTCTGGAAAAGAAACGACCGAGGGCATTGATTATCTATGCTTACTTTGCCGTATGCTGGGAAGCGCTGAATTATGGGTCCAGTTCTGG
Source organism: Agrocybe praecox (assembly GCA_964017145.1). Taxonomy (NCBI): domain Eukaryota; kingdom Fungi; phylum Basidiomycota; class Agaricomycetes; order Agaricales; family Agrocybaceae; genus Agrocybe; species Agrocybe praecox. The sequence continues at coordinate 3,355,463 of OZ024849.1, forward strand.
CGAGACGTTAGCGGATGTATTGGGATATAAGAAACATTCGCGGTCTTTGCACGCAGAGGACAATGACATGTGGTGGGCGAAAGGCCGGGCTGAAATGGATTTACAAGTCATCGAAGGAGAACTGTTACGACTCGACTCTTCCGGTGCGCTATGGAAAGAGTGGATGGACGGCGCTCGTAGATGTCATGATGGATTGAAGCGCGGATGGTGGTTCGATAAACAAGTTGCCTCGATCGACCTTTTCGAAAACTCCAATACAGGCCGTCAGTCACGGACACCAAGTCAAGAAGACGACTACCAAGTACCACCTGAGGTTATCAGTGAACCCTTTGGTCCTGCTTTTGACCTGGGCTTTAACGAAGGGTGGATCAGCGATATCCAAGGGTCCAGTTTGAATTTTGGAATGGACATGGAATCGGTGATGTCGTTAAATGGACCAGGATTTTTCTGGGATGGAACGTAGGAAAGAGCTGAAGCTGCATGCATGTATCTATGCGATTGACTCCAGTGGTTTTACCAATGATCGCACCCAGTCAGCAGCCAACAGAGGGTTACGATGTTAAACCCCGATACAATCCCAGCAATAATATATACCTTTTACTACTCCGAGTCCTTAAGCGCCCGTTATTATTTTCGCGTATTATTTTCTCCCCCGAGCTATCTGAATGGGTCAAACTGGAGCCTAGTAGTTCCTGTTCATGGCCATGGATACAACCCATCAGGGGAGAGATAAATCCGGGGAAGGTGAAACTTTATTATCTAGTTATTATTTTCCCTCTTTCTTGCCTCGTACCTCAATGTGCTTGATAAATGAGATACGCGCCCAGCGGACACGCAGGACGGCAGTTGCGGTCGATTGAAGGCAAGGTGTATTCGGCTATACGCGTCATGCTGATACAGGTGAACAGATCTAATCCAATCTATACTTACAACGGATCGAACAGTTGGTCCCGCGGCGGCGCACAAATGGTTTGACTGATGATAGATGTGCGAACGGAATCCATGTCTGTGGCATGGCAGTTGCAACGCGTGAGTATATGCATTACCCCACCTAAGACAGGGTGAAGTTCCTGAGTCAGACCTCTGTTAGGTACTATTTATGTGACGGGAATAACCTACCTAAGCTAGGCTTCTTTATTTTACGTATTCATACCTTCTCATCACTTTCCAACTCTGCGGTCTGCACTTCTCCTTGCTTATCTAGATTAATTTATCTCTTAATTGTGCCAGATTCGGATCTGTGGCTTGCCACTTGACATAGTCCTTAAACCTTGGAACTTTGGACCAACTTCTGACATCGTAAACCTGCTCACTGCATTTTATAAACTGCTGGATGAGCGTCTATCAACTGCTACGCAATGATTAAATACTTCTCAGATCATAGCCTCTTCATATCTGTACTACTGACTGGCCGAACTACGCGGATGTCTACTTTCCAGGATCGGTACCGGCCAAATCTCGGGCATTTTCGCTCTCGGGCGTTAACCAACACTCTCGGGCGTTGACCGCTACTCTCGGGCGTTGACCACCACTCTCGGGCATTGACCACCACTCTCGGGCGTTGACCGCTACTCTCGGGCGTTGACCACCAGGCTACTTGCCCAATGACGACCGATTATCACAAGTAACCGATACTCTGCATCATTGTATTAATTTACTTTTGTCTACTCATTCCTGAGAAACTTTTCCAAAATGCCGAAAGACCTATCTCAAGCTCGAGCGAAGCAACCATATACTGCTATTGGGAAAGCTTTCTCGGGAATTGGGAAGATTTTTGTCAGCCCAACGAAAAAACGCGACTCGAAGAAAAAGAATCTCGTGTCTCCAGTAGGACATAAAGAACGCCAACAAGGACTAAGAGATCGCCTCAATGATCTTCTGGGAGAAGGGAGCACAAAACAGTCGACAAGCAACGATCAGGAACCTATGGTGATAGAAGACGTACCGATGGATATCTCTCCTGAGGGAAATGAAACCGAAACAGCAGCCAACGGCACCATTCAGATAGAGGAGGGTACAACAGAAGGTAATGATCAGGGTGATACTCTGCAAGAAGAATCGGATCCTGGAGATAGGACAATACCTTCCAAAAAGCCAAAACGAATAGAACCAAATAGTGAACAGACGCTCCTTTATGATAAATGGATGGCTGTTCTTTCAGAGCTCGTGGACCCCCTGATCTCTTATGTCGAGTCAACCATTGGCATACCTGTTCCACCTTTAAGGTTAAATGACGATGATGAATTGAAAGGCTCTTGTCGTGATGTCAAAAAATGCGAATACAAAAGGCATAAGGTGCTATGCCTATTCTTCGATCGTAAACAGATAACCATTACTCTTACAAAAGCTCATACTAACTATTGTCATAGATTTCAAGGAAATAACGGTGATATCCTGTCAATGCCAAGGGTTTCTACCGACCCTTGTCATCAATGGCTTATTTCCAACGTCACCTCACCGACCTCGTATGGCCCTCTCTATTGACCTACTGGATTTTTATAATGCCTTGTTTGAACGTTCGTGTGAAGCGGTGAACGCCATGGCTAATGCATTGAATACTTCATATAACAAAAGAGGTTATGTTCTTTTGGATACCAAGGTATGATTACTTATACGTTAAGATACTTATCTGAACTACTGTTTCTTTTATAGGGAAATCCTGTTGACGATGGTTTTCGAAGAGGATTGGGATATGCCATCCAGTGGTACGATGGGCTACTCAAACAAGTTCGAACATCAATACGAGAGGCTATAAATTGTCTGGAGGATGAGGTTATACCTGCAGAAGAGGCTATCTTTGAATCATCGACGCGTCCAACCCCAACGTCAACTCCTAAGTCATCGAGTTCATCTACGAAGGAGAATAACTCAGAATTTTCGAATAACAAGCAAGGAAGAGAATGTGTAGATATCTTGCAAGAACGATGTCCTGCATGTTTCGGAGGTGTAAAATTTGGAAGGTCTTGGGACGAGTGAGTTTTCACCTACACTCTCGAAAGTTAGGTACTAATCATGAACGAGAAGAGGGGGTGATATACATATAGCAATTGACGGAAACTTCAACCACCGACATCTCAAATCAGCAGGGAATTGTCCTCCCTTCTATTCGCCTGATTACTTCCTTTCCAAAGAGGAAGTGGACGCCGTAGGAGATCACATAGATACTGTGAGGAAGAAAAGGCCTAATAAAAAGAGATCGAAGTCAAAAAAAACACCCGACGTTCCTGATGAAGCTATCGATGAATGTGAAAATGGTCACACTGCGGGAAATGGAGCGAATGTCAAAACTAACATGGCAAAGTTTGATGCAGGTGGCTTGATGGCAGCCTGCTGTCGACATGACATTCCTCTTCTACTGGCTAATATAGATACACCTGGAGAGCAGCAGAAGTATGCTGTAGCGCTAATCCAGCATATTTTTACTCTCATTCCAGAAAATGCAAATGTAGTGATACTTTATGATGTTGGTTGTGTGCTAGACCGTAGTTTAAAGCTGGTAGGTATACGTTATTCTTCTTTTTTGACCATTTTTAATATTTACATCACGGTCAGTACGACATTATGCCTTTCGATATCTATGAACGATGCATGTTTGCAACGAGTGCGATGCACTCTTACGCTCATCAATGGGCCTGTCAACTTGCGTATAATCCTAGGCTTATCATAGGATTGGGCCTATCAGACGGTGAAGGTGTGGAAAGAACCTGGGCACGTCTTTGCAAATTGATTGGAATTACGAGATACTGTGCAGTAAGTCCTCTATCAACAATTTCTTGAAGCTACCTGACGCAATCAGTAGAAGTTAAAGAGAATCTGGCTTCTTGATAGACATGCCTTTCTTATAGGCTCTGAATTACGAGACGATCTTGGAAAATGGATCAAACGAAAATTTGAGAAGGGTGTCACTGTTCAAGAAAATGAGGCACGTAAAATACTAAAGGAGTGCGGCATTCCAATATCAGATCTCAGAGAGCAATGGGAGCTTCAAAAAGCCAGTCAACTATCCATAAAAGCCCGTATGTTGTTTCTTTTGTTTCATTTGATGGGCGCTCAATAAGCGCTTATCACATGAGATTCATGAACTACCATTTACTGATTTATCTCACAGACGCACCTGCTAAATTGAAGAAGGATATTGACGCCCTTCTCAACCTACAGTCTGACCTGGAGAATCTTGAACGTACCATCAAAACCGCTTTAGGCTCAAGAATTCATCGTACACAAGACACCGAAATAGAAAAACAATATGAAAGGACAAAACTAGAGGCGGATAAGCTTTACTCATCATTAGAAATCCCAGAGCTGCCCGAGCTGGATGGAATAGATCCTGAGTTCATAAAACTGCTTTTATTAGCACGTACGCTCAAAATCAATATCAGAAAACGCGCCATCGGAAATTTCTTTGAATGGGATAAACTTGATAGAGCATCCGGTGGTAAGGACATAGCACTGGGTAAGTTCTATCAAGGCTCTCTATACAAAATTTTAACCTGATATCTTTCTACTAGGGACAAGTCTCCATCAAATCACAAGAAAGGCTATCCAGAACCGAACTGGGCCTCTTATGACCTCTATCAAAAAATTCAATTCATATTGTGTCCAACTATCAAAGCTATACGATTCTTCCTGGTCTATTCCCCTTCCAGATCCTCTACCTGTCTCTCTATCATTACTAAAAAAGGATCCTCTCTTAATGCAAGATATCTGGATTAGTAAATCATTCAATGAAATACCGAGATGGATAACGGATGAGGACGTACGGGACGGAATAAGGGCCATGCTAAAAGTAGATAGGTGCTTGGAAGAAAGAAAGAGGTTGGGCATTGAAGCCGACAACCTCTGTCGCTGGTTTGGACGACAATATCTATCATACGAGATCGCTTTATCTAAAGAAAAAAGTGAGCCACATGATTTTTTAAAGTTAATTTGTGTCTTAAACTCTCTTAAACAGATCAGCGTATTTACAATCAGTTACTACAGCGAAAAAACAAGCTCCTACGATTGAAACGATCGTGGACAAATCAATTCGTACAAGAATCAAGATTCGACTATCACATTAATAACGCAAAAATAATAATATCTGGGACGAGCCCCCCTCTTTATCCTGTTCAAAGGCTTAGATATGTCCACTGGATTCCAAACGACGTATCCCAAAGTGACGAAGATGAGGCCAACCAGATCACAGAGGACGAAGAATATGACATAACACAGCCACAGGAAGAAACGGAGAACAGAAGTAACCGTACTATGGCGGAACTCACAGAAGAGACATTACTCAATGACATATTAGCTGAAGAAGATCAAAACATTGCGGATGTTAAATCCTGGGTTATTACTGGCATTGATAGTCCAATAGCGGATCCAGTTTTGAACGAAGAAAAGGTAGAAATTACTTTATAATTACACTAATAATTAATCGATTTTGTTATAGAATTATCCTATCATCAAGGAGCCAAAAGATAATCTTCTTGTAATTCTTCAGAAGAGTGTCGATGAATACGTTCAAATTCTTAAAGGTCATTTCCCTCGAAAAATCGACTTCACAGGATTTGAAGGGAGAATATTATATGACTATCTTTATCATGGAGATCTCGAGAGACTGAGCAATAGGACGAAATGGTTGAATGACACATGCATCAATAGCAGTGCAGAAATACTCAGAAATTTTTTCTGTAAGGTGCATCCAGAAGGCCCGGCAAATATCTGCGCTATCTTCTCAACCCAGGATTTCCCAATGGTGAAATACAATATTGCAGACGAGACATTCTGGAAAAGAACAAAGCATGTGATGTATTGGGAAAAACCACTGTGGATAGTTCCTATCCACAGGGCGTCAGAATCTCACTGGGTACTTGCTATTATAGTACCAAAAGATCGACAAATTTTTCTATTTGACAGCTTTGCTCAGATCAAGCCTTGGAAGAGGGACCTTAAGGTAATGTGAAGCGTATTTTTCACACCATTGCCTATTTATTGACAGTTACCTACTATCAGGACATCATGAAATTCATAACCCGGCTTGTGCTCGTGGCTAATAAAGAAGGTTTCCCTTTACGAGTAGTAGCCGAGGAAGGCTGGACCGCTCAATTATTGGAGGTTAGCGTATGCATTCTTTCGTCCCAAAAGGCCATATTATTCACTTGATTTTGTAGCATGATCGTCTTCAATACAATCACTACGATTGCGGGCTTTGGATATTGGCCACCATAGGGGCAGTCCTGGCTGGATATCATATGACGAGCATGGAAGAAGAAAATATGGAGTATTTTAAGAATTTGTTATATTTGTCGTGTTTAGCATTGCCCAGATTGTAAAGAAAACATAAAGCAGTATATAATACAGTATAAATATGTCAATAGTATATTATCTCACTACATAGCCAACCTCTTGTAGCTTCCTTTTATCGACATTCTAATTATGACCAGTTTTAGTACGAGATCATAGACGGTATGATTGAATGTACTTGTAAGATATATAGGCATTGATTTATCAGTGTAAAGTAAGATGCCGTAGGTACCCTGCACGAGAAAATATATCTCGTTTCTCATTCATGTCCCTGGCTTTCGCAGCGCAAATTATTACCTTGGTGTGGGGTTCATTTTATCTTATCTTACTTTTCACCTCACATGATATGGCGGATCTTATTTCGGCTCCTAAATTTAGCAGGTTCAATCGTTCTCTTCTATATTCCACATCCTACCATGCAAGCAAGTCAATCCTATAATTCAGCGATGAGCTCGGCTCCTGGATAGCCACCCTTGGGCTCAGAGACGACGGTGTTCAGGCGGTCCTCATAGGCATCTCCAATGACTGGCAAGGAGCTTTCTGATGTTAGCGGCAGGTACTACCGACAACGACAATCCAAGCCCATCTCATCCTTCATGTCTAGAACCTTCTCTTCCTCCTCCTCCTCCTCCTCAGCAGCAATGGCAGCGGCAGCGACACCTCCAGCATCTCCAGAAGGAACCTAAATAACACCATATAAGCCGCAGGCAAATTCAATTGTGGACCTGAACGTACACGTAAGACCTGGGAAATCTTGGGTATGGTAGCCCTTCTTTTCAGCCAGGTTGATAACGAGGAATGGTAGAATCACCATGGCCACTGAAAGTTTCGGATTCCAAGCTGAGATCAGCCAGCTCCTTGACTTGATCATCAGTATGCTCTCTTCGTCGTCGTCGTCCACCCCCAGCTTACTGACTGCCTTCGTGAATAGACACTTTCTACTCCGACAAGGAAATTTTCCTGCGAGAGTTGATCTCCAACGGCTCTGATGCCCTTGACAAAATCCGTTATGCCTCCCTCACCGATCCTTCTCAGCTCGACAGCGAGAAGGACCTCTACATTCGCATCAACCCCGACAAGGAGAACAAAATCCTTTCCATCCGTGATACCGGTATTGGTATGACCAAGGCCAACATGGTCAACAACCTTGGTACAATCGCCAAGTCTGGCACAAAGGTTCGTCGCCATTCACCTCTGTTCCCTCGATACTAAACCCCGTTCTTTCTAGGAGTTCATGGAGGCTCTCAGCTCTGGTGCTGATATCTCTATGATTGGTAAATTCGGTGTCGGTTTCTACTCCGCATACCTCGTCGCCGAGCGCGTCCAGGTCATCTCCAAACACAACGAGATGAGCAATACATCTGGGAGTCTGCCGCCGGTAGTACTTTCACCATCACTCCTGACACCATCAACCCCCATCTTGGCCATGGTACCGAGATCCGCCTCTTCATGAAGGAAGATCAACTCGAGTACCTCGAGGAAAAGAAGATCAAGGAGATTGTCAAGAAGCACTCAGAGTTCATCTCCTACCCCATTCAACTCACCGTCACCAAGGAGGTCGAGAAGGTAATACATTCCTTTTATTTTTCCCCGGTAATTTTTTATCTGACATCTTTTGCAGGAGGTCGAAGATGATGACGAGGAAGTCAAGGAGGGCGAAGACGCCAAAATCGAGGAAGTCGATGAGGATCAGAAAAAGAAGAAGAAGAAGAAGACTAAAAAGATCAAGGAGACCGAGACCTCCAACGAGGAACTCAACAAGACCAAGCCTATCTGGACTCGCAGTCCCTCAGATATCACCACTGAGGAATATGGCTCCTTCTACAAGAGCTTGACCAATGACTGGGAAGACCACCTTGCCGTCAAGCACTTCTCCGTTGGGGGTCAACTCGAGTTCAAGGCTGTTCTTTTCATCCCTAAGCGGTAAGCACATTTTGCGACCATTTGTCTTGAAAACTTATACTTACTAAGTTGTTTATTCTAGCGCTCCCTTCGATCTATTCGAGTCCAAGAAGAAACGCAACAACATCAAGCGCTACGTTCGCCGTGTCTTCATGCACGATTGCGAGGACCTCATCCCCAAGTACCTCAACTTCTTCAAAGATATCATCGACTCTGAGGATCTTCCCCTCAACATCTCCCGTGAGATCCTCCAACAAAACAGGATCCTCAAGGTCATTCGCAAGAACCTTTTCAAGAAGACCCTCGACTTGATCTCCGAGATTGCTGAGGACAAGGACAATTTTGCCAAATTCTACGAGGTCTTCGGCAAGAACATCAAGCTCGGTGTTCACGAGGATGCCCAGAACCGCAGCAAGCTCGCTGAATTCCTCCGATTCTACTCCACCAAGTCCGCTGAGGAACAGACCTCCCTCAAGGGTACGTCCAAGTTCTACTTATTTTAAACCTTATTTTGATCATTAATACTAATTTACCTTTCTAGACTACATCACCCGCATGCCCGAAATCCAAAAGAATGTTTACTACCTCACCGGCGAGTCCCTCGCTGCCACCCGCGACTCACCTTTCCTTGAGGTCCTCAAGAAGAAGGGCTTTGAAGTCCTCGTCCTCGTCGACCGCATCGATGAATACGCCATCGCCCAGCTCAAGGAATTCGACGGCAAGAAACTCATCTGTGTCTCCGTGATTCCTCGATGTCATCATACATGGCCTCCAAGAAGACTCTTGAGCTCAACCCCAACAACGCCATCGTCAAGGAGCTCAAGCGAAAGGTCAAGGAGGACAAGGCTGACAAGTCTGTCCGTGACTTGACTTATCTCCTCTTCGAGACCGCTCTCCTCACCTCCGGCTTCACCCTCGATGAGCCAACTTCCTTCGCTAAGCGCATCTACCGCATGATTGCTCTCGGTCTTGACGTTGATGGGGATGGAGGAGATTGATTAGGTGATTGTGGTTGACTGATGTGGTCTTTTCTTTTGTTCTTCTCCCGCTGTCGGCTTATCCTTCACTATCTTTTGTCATCGTGTACATCATCTCTCTCTTGCGTTGGTCATTGTTTTCGGCACACGCATTTTCTTTTTTCTCTATTACTCACGATATATCTACTTACGCCTCTGCTTAATTGCAAGCTAAAACATAGGCCACACCTATCACAGACTCTCGTAATTATGTAATTGGTCATTCGATAGCATCACGAATGGTTCTATAGCACTGCAGGTGTGAGTGGTAAATGTGCAGCTCGCTGTATCGCTTTCGAAACCACCACCAGTATACTCGGCAAATTGTGCGCCTTTGCGTTTCTTTGACTCTCGCAACTTGGCATCACAGGAACCTTGTATACATTGCAAGAAGGATATGATACATTACAAGACGGATATGATACACTACAAGAAGGATATGATACATTGAAGAGAGGTGAATAGAGGATTGTATACTATTATAATGAACAAGGGTATAAAGACGGATGTCGTTGGCGAAAGTGTTCGAACAGGGACGGAGTAGTCGAGGCTAGAGCAGACGTTGGTCATTGCATAGGTGTGTTAAGCCACTGCATTTGCCTAGTCGTCAATGTTCATTCTCAGACATTGTTGTCCTCTGAACTTTCGTAATTTTTATGCCCGCTTCGTCCTTGCCAGTTCGGATGCGGTAAGTTTTGATTAGCTTGGAGATTAATGGGTGAGCTCAACATTGAAGGCACTGGAGTTGGCGGCTCATAGTAAGTTCCAGACGGTCCTGGTTGGGGGGCCATATAAGGAGATGCATTTCTTTTGTCGTAGTAGCTTTGAATTTGAGCGCTGGAATTTTGAGTAGAGGGATATGTTTCGACGAATGACTGATTCTGATGGGATGGATGATAGCGCTGTTGCGGCTGGTTCATAAACGGCGATTGAGCCACTTGATATGGCATGCGGTAAGAAGAATGGTGATGCTGGGGCATAGATTGCACAGGCTGCTGGAACCTATACGAAAGAGGCTCTCCAGAATCTTGCCTTGGTGCCAGTGGATTGACAGCGGGCAAATCTTCCAATTTGAACACCATTTTTCGAGAAGGAGGGTATGCAGGTAGACGTGAATAACCGAATGGTGGTGGATGAAAGTCTTTTTGATTTGATACATCCTCTGCCATTTGTTGCCAATCTTGAAAGAAAGGAGGTTGCGAGTATTCGAGTTCCTGGGATTCCAGTGGCATAGTATTGTGTGGTGTTCTCGCCTTTTTGAGTGGATTTGGATTATGCGATGGATCCAAAGAGAGGACAGGACGCTTTAGTGTTCTTGGTGGTCCAGCATCCTCTCCGAATCCTCTACTAAAGCCGGCTTCGAATTGTTGACCACCGGTGAATTGTTGACTACCAGTGAATTGTTGACCACCCATAAATCTTCCTGCTTGTCGATAGTTATCCATTCCATAATATCCTTCACGGCCCATTGCTCCATAGCCATAGCCAACGGATTGCGTGTACTGACTATGTTGGTCAACCGGCCTTCCATACATGTCTTGATGCTGTTGCTGTTGTTCCTGTACCTCTACTATGTCTTGACTTATCTTCTCTGGGGAATTCATCGGTTTGAATGAAGCTGTAGCTGCTGCTAGTGTCTGAGATGGCCCAACGGTTGCTCGAGGCACTGTATCGATCATCAACTTCTTCACCTCGTTGTTTGTAGAGATGGTTGGCCTCAGTTGCTCATGAATTTGTACCGCCTCCGATGTCTCTTGGTGTTGTTGACGAATTTCTGACTGTATCTCTGGTTCCTGAACTGGCACTACTGACTTCACCTTTTCTTGAACTGATTGGTGATTTGATTGTACGACTTTTTGCTCAGATCTTGAACGCGGTGGAGTGACCAGATTGGATAAGCTCATGCTGTCCTTTCTCTTTGTTGGAGAACCATCCTCGATAGGATCGATTTGCATTGCGGTAGGGAGCTTTGGTATCGGATGAGACGTCAGAGGCATTAATTTCTTTTTGTGATCGTCATCATCAAAACGATGGGCTGAAGACGTAGGGGCTATAGCTGGATTTTTGGAAGTCTCGAAACCAGGCCCGATGGATGTTTTGTCGATGGATCTCTTCTCGATCGTTTTGTCGATCGTCCCCAAGGTAGGTGCAGACGCAGCAGCAGACGCAGCAGACGTAGGCGCTGCAATTAACTTCTTGTTGGATGCAGCACCAGGCGCTGCTACAGAGGCTCGAGGTCCTGCAATGGACATCTCGTCTACATTGCTAGTAATGGAAGATATCTTGACGTCGGGAATTGATGATGTCATGGTATTGGACGACTCAGACCTATCGTCACTGGGGATGGAAGATTTAGCCTGGATAGCGGTAGCCTTGGGGTTGGACCTCTCTTCACTGTGCTTTTTCCTTTTGAACCCAAATTTTGAACTACATTCTTCGATAGTTCCCGAAAGAAAGTAAACACGGCTGTACTCGTTTTTAGAATCTGCGCTTGGAGCACCTTCAATAAATACAGGAATCTTGTTGCTGATTATATCTGTTCAATATAACATAAGCTTCAAGTCTGGTATAGTAACGAACGACATACCATCTTTTTTTGCCGCTCTGAGATGAGGTGGATGGTTGGATTCAAAGGCTGCTATCAACTGTTCTATTCCGCTTGCGCCAAGTATTTTAATACCTATCTGGGTATTATGCTTTCCTGGCTTCGTTTCACCAGGGAATAAAAGACCTATAACCCAGTCTACAAGCTGGAAGCCTAATTCTGCTGTGTGCCTTGCTATTTTGTACCACTGGAAGTTCTTGTGCTGAGGGAGGCTAATTCCTTCGTTTACTGAAAAGGTTATATTGAGATATTATGAAGTTCAAGTATAAAGCTTGAAAAGATGATGCTTACTATACATTCCAAAAATGTATGTTTTGACGCGTTCTTCGTCATCAGATTTCTTGCTAAGTTTCATCGGTGTTTTAGTTAACTTCTTGCTATTCCCAGCTGGGCTGTTGTCCTTCTTGCTCCTGACCTCTTCCACAGCATCATTGGCTTCATCGATTTCGTCGGTTGCCTTAGATATCTTTACAAGGTGATTTTGTCGAATTTCTTTAGAGATATGGGAGCTATTAGCAGAGTATTTCAGCTATCATAAACTTAGGGATAAAATTAAACGTCATATTACTGTGCGACATGCTTTAATTGAGCTGTCAAGGTATTTTCGTCGTAATTTAGATACTCGATGGCCTAAAATGTCATAGATTAGCACGTTAACACCATATGGAACAAAAGTAACCTATTTAGGAAACTCACCCCAGTCACTCCAGGTGATTCATACGTAGCTCCTAAGGCAACGTCTTCGTGTATAGAGCTCCCTACTAAGACAAAAATTCCCTCGATGTTGGCGGCACTAGCCTGATTCATCTAGCATAACACGATCAAGAATAACACGATCAATCAGTCATTCTCAGCAAGAGTAAAAGAATATGGAACATACAATGCTACTCATTTTCTTTACAAACAGTGAGAACGTTTTTGATCTCTGTCCTATGTTCGTATTTGCCATTGATTCGCCCGCTTTAATCTCCTTATGAGTGTTTAAAATATCTTCCCAGTTATCGTGTGCCTTAATGAAGGATTTGAAACATTCTGAGGCTGGAATAAATTGCCGAAAACTTGAATATAAAAAAACATAGATAAAAGATGAGAATCTCACCAGTCGCTTGCATGTTGCCTACTCTCATCCTCTCCCTTTGAGAATTTAGATTCTTATTATCCATCCCAGGGTCATGGAAATAGGACTGATATAAATTCCAGTTACTACTGCCGCGAACTTGCGCTTCTTTTCTCTTCCAGAATTGCTTGATGCGTTCTTGGGAAAGATTTGTGGCAGTGGAGACTTCCTGAAGTATGTCGCTTTCGGTTTTCAAGTGTAATTCATACGCCTTATCTATCAAGTCTTGATTCTCGGCTGATATACGTCCCTTTGCCTTGGTTTTATCTCCAGTAGGGCTAGGAGAATGACAAGAAGAATTGTCTTCATTATCCGTGTCCATGTCGTAATCTGTAGCTGTTCGTGCGAACATCCTAGAAGTATCGATATCGTTGGATTTTGAAGGTTGAGAGAAAATATTATGAGTAGCGGCGCCAATGCCGGTTTGCTGATTGTTTTTTACTGGCTGGGTGGGTGTGTCATCAGCAGGCTCAAAAATTTGATCGATCTCTTGCAAAGAAGAAAATTTCCCCAAGTGCGTCTCCACGTAATTTTTTTCAGAGATGGGCAATGTCAAAATTGACATTGACGAGGAAGAGGAAGAAGGAAGGTCTTTGACTAATGGGGGCTTGAAAAATGCGCTGATGCTTGGCCCGGTATCCATGCTCCTGTATAGAGCAAAGATACTTGTTTTAAAGAAAGAGTAGGTAGGAATATACAAGGATAGAGGTGAGGAAGTAAAGGTTTGTTTATACGCGTGATTTTTCTTACATAAAATAGTTTAAAGTGCTCTTTCGTTAGCCAATCAGATGGAGGGGTATAACACATAGCATTACGAAGAAGAACGACGAAGAGGGATTACAGGATACATAATGATATTATAACAAAAAAAAATACGATTATACCATGGCATCTGCAAGAAAGAGAAAAGACAAAGAGTATAGAACAGAACAAGAAAAAGGGAAACAAAAGAAAAAGAGCAAGACGATCATAAAAAGAAACAAGAAAAAAAAAAGGTACATTACGATGAGACGATTACCAATGGCATCTGTGGACTACTCTCGACTCATGGCCGGAGCACCCATTTTCTCTGCTACCCCCACATCGGTGAGAGCACCTATTTTCTCTGCTTTCTCTGCTACTCCCACATCGGTGATCCCCTGAAACATGACAATCCCTAGATGTCCCAGACGTATGTACACACGCGCATCTTGAAAAATCACCCTCAGATACCGAGGGTGAACATTGGCGACATTTGGGAGAAGGGGATAAACATTGTCGATGTTTGAGAGAAGGGGATGGAGTTGAGGTACTCCGAGTAGTTCCCGTTGGTGATGAGGGCAAAGGCAAAGAGGGGAATAAGGGCGGAAGGTGGGCGCAAGGTGCGTGATGGTTATGAGGATTAGGTATGTAGGGATTGACAAAAGAAGGATAGTGTGCGCCGGGGGCATTGGCGTCTGCATTGGGGGCATTGGCTTCTGCATTGAGGGCATTGGCATCTGCACCGGGAGCATTGGCGTCGACGTTGGGGGCATTTTGCTGGGAGCCCAAAGGGGGATGACATCCATGTGCTGAAAGATGCAAGCCTTTGTGAATTTGAAGAGATGCCTTGTACAAGTCTTAAATACAATAAGATGGTGAACATGTTCTATTGATTATCAGAATCACTTACAATGCATAACGTTAATGCCAACGATTTCAAATTCCTCTTTCGTGAGACTTTCCCCAGCTTTGAGTTATCGTTAGCACATGGCCTCGATTTCTGTGAAATACCGTTGCTTACAAGAGTTTGAGGTGGCCATTGCTATTACTTCCTTCCACGTAGTAAGTAAATCAGCGGCCTGAATCAAGGCATCGGATGACAAGGTTATAAATGATAAGGCTTGTTCAATGCTTGTTTGGGGTTGAGGTTGGGCCATGGAAGATACGTGTAACGCAAGGCGAGGAAGTAGGTCAATGGTACTATGATGGCGCTATCGAGATGTTGAAACGTTGGTTGGAGGATGTCACAGTCATGTGGTTTGTGACCGGCAACCGAAAGAATGACCTCTTTCGAAGTTCGCAGGCTCTGGCGAATCAGGTAAATCCACCATCGTCAAACAAATGAAGATCATACACCAAGATAGGTTCAAGCCTGAGGAACTGGACGAGTACAGACCGGTGATATACAAGAATGTCCTGGATTCAGCGCAGCAGGCAATCATTTACATGAAGAAAATCGGGCTGGAATGCGTCGAATATTCGAATAGGGTCCGTATCTATTAGTTTTCCCCATGTTCCTCACGCTAACCAACTTCCTATTGGGCCTTGGCAGAAAAAGTGCTCGACTACCGCCTCGACTCCTCCAGCGCCTCACACAACTTTACATCCTCGTCACCCTATTCACAGAGCAACACCGCAAATGGTACCCTAACCTGTTTGTGCGGACTTGCGGGGTTGAGTGCGAGTGCGAGGAGGCGTATTATTTTATTTCATTTTCGACGTGTGCTGACCTTTGTTTTTGTCCCTCTTTCTATGATTTTCTTTTCGTACACCAAAAATAGCTTCTTCTCAGAAGTCCTCCGCATCGGCTCACCAGGCTACAGACCTAACGAAACGGATGTACTCCGTGCGCGCTAGAAAAGCGTAGGCATCAAGGAGACGAGGTTCTCCATGGATACATTGTCGTGCGTATTCTCTTCTTTCTTTTCTTTTCTTCTCTTTTTGGTTTTGTCGGTCTGCGTTGGTTCGGTCTTTTTTTTTTTTTTTTTTTTTTTTTTTTTTCTGTTGGGAACAGAGGCAGACGGGCGGTGGCAGGAGGACAGGCTGCAGAGGCAGCGGTCGCAGGCGGAAAAGAAGGAGCATGAGGAGGAAGAGACGTTGTATGTGTTTTAGAAGCAGACAGCGGTGTTTGGGCTTCGAATTCATTGTTTTCTTTTTCTTTTTCATTCGCATTTTTTTTATGTTCGCTTTATTCTTCGATGATTCTCTTCCCGTCCGCCTCTGTTTGCGGAGGCACACATCCAACCTGGCCAACAACCCCCCTAAGCCTTGGGAACACACAACGCCCGCCTGAGCCTTCCTTCTTCATCCTCAGGAACTTGGAATTCAATTTCCTTTGGGCTCGGAGAATCCTTTGACTTGTTGACACGTTACTGTTGACGTTGACGTTGAACGTTGACGTGCTGACGGAGGTGGTGAGGGTGAACTGTTGACGCGAACGTCGTGATACTGCTAATTATTTTTTTATTTACTTTGCGATTGGGGTTCTGGCGTCGTCCTATTTTTAATCTCTTGTTATTTTAACGAAAAAACCAAATACTAATCTATCCTCCTTTCAGAATACACATGTTTGATGTCGGCGGCCAACGCTCAGAAAGGAAGAAGTGGATTCACTGTTTCGAGTCGGTCACACCGAGTACGATCAGGTTCTGTTGGAGGAGAAGACGCAGGTGGGCGTTTCTCCTTTTACGAGGAGGACATCGGACTGATAATGTATATACAGAACCGAATGCTAGAATTTCTTGTTCTTTTGGAGTCCGTCATCAACTCGCGATGGTTCCTACGGACGTCAATAATTCTGTTCTTGAACAAGATCGACGTCTTTAAGAACAAGTTACCCTAGGTATGTACCCCTTTCTGCTTCGTATGTCCCTTCGTATCTGACGATACGATAATACCAGGTTCCTCTAGAACGATATTTCCCCGAATACGCTGGTGGACTGGACATTTACAAAGCGCGAGGAAAGTGGGCATGGTCACCTCTGTACAACATGGTTTATAACATGAGTTTGAACATAGAGGTGAACGCAAGAAACCAGGAATGTGAACTGGAATGAATGGAGAAGGCCGGCATCGGGCAAAAGGAAACTAAAAATGGATTAGATTGACATGTGACGTCAAATAATTGAGAGATAAGATAAGGATACCTAGGATGTGTACCATCTCTTAATGTCCTTTATTCATCTGGATATCCACCTGTTGACGTTCGAAAGTAATCTTTGTCTTTTTAAACGGTGACTATTGCTACATACCGGCCTTGACGACCATGGTAAAAGAATTGTGGAATAAGCTTTGATTGTTGCCTCATAGTTTGTCAGCTAACCCATTGACCTATGCTGTTTTTTTCTCTTTCTTCCTCCTCGTTTGGCACAATCACCATGAGTAATTTCGAAATGTGCGTATCTTCTCTTTATTTATTTTTTACATGCTGAATGGATTATACAGTCGTGACTATCCAGTAGCCCAAAAGGCATTCTTTGCGGCAATCGCACCTTACTATGATCAGGCTTTGAAGAACGAGGAGATCGATGTTTTCCTCCTCTCCGTAGCATTTGTGTTCAGAAAAAAGTGGACTCTCGACCCATTGGTGATATACGGTGATTTGGACTCCTTACTCATGGTAAACCTTCTCTACATTATCCGAGATTCCACTTGCTCAGTCTCTTTTAGTACATTTCCAACCAGATATCCTCAATCAAGGGTATCAGGAACATTCACTGGTCCTACTTTTTTAAGGAAAATACAACGGTGAGGAATTTATCATCTCCGTAGATAGGCTGTTGTTTCTCTTTTCTCATAGTTTTGTAGGCTGCTCATCTCTTGGACACTCCATTCTCCAGAGAACTGTTGATGCCAAAACTTGAACGCGTATTTGCGGCTGAGTACAACCTCAATTTAGAAGATATGGGCAACATACTATCAGGATTCCGCAAGGCCAGTACCGAAAACACGGCCGATGTGGACGAAAGTATTACAATGGTCAGAAGCAGCGGCAACCACAAAATTGACGACCTAGATGGCGACACCTTAGACAAAGACGACAACAACAACATCCTCTCAGACGGTTCCGAGAACGATACCGAGAACGATACCGAGCTCATTGACCTCAGTGGGCCTCTAACTCGGCGTGGAATGGAAATTGAGAAGTTCTTCAAAGATCCTCGAGGTGACGCATGCACAAAGGGATGTATTTGCCCATTTTGTGCAACAGGAGGCATACCGGTGGGGTACCTTGAGTGTTGCGAGACGGAGATAATCAAGGTACCAAAGAGAATGAAGAAAATAATCAAGGGGAACAATGCGTGATATATTCTATTTTCTGAAATAGTCATGATATTTTCAAATAGATAGATGTCTTGTAGAGGCCAATTTCTTTCATCCAGTTTCTTTCATCAACCTTTGATGATCCGTCGAAAGACGGATCGGGGGTGGAAATTCACAAAAAATCAGTTGTTCTAGATCCCCAAAAAATCAACTACTTGTTTGTTAATGATGTTCCAAGTTGCAATATTGACGGCGTACACAGGCAACTTTATTGTTAGTTATTGTTGAAAGAGTACTGCATTTATCATTCTCTAATGACAATCAGCTTCTTACGGTACTATCAAACTATCTAGCTCTAGTCTTTCTCCTCTCCCAGTTTGAATAGTATTCTACCATATTCCTCAAATTGCAAGGCAACTCGTCGCGCGTCGCGTTGGATGTGCACGTGGTCGTGAATTGTTGTTGATTCACGTGATTGATTGATTCGTTTGCCAATTGAGGATTGATTGACGACGTTCATCCCCCTTGACCTTGTTCTTTTTACTCGCCATTTCCTTTCCACCATTCATCCTTGCGCGACAAAATTTCTCTCACAACAACCTCAAAAACAGGACACAGGAGCAGCTACAAATTAGCAACAAATTTCCAAAACAACGACGAAACTCAAACGAAACGTAAAACCACTGGAAAGCTAGCATAAAGGCGTCTATCAAGATATGATATGTTCACGCTTTATCTACTCCGTGGAATATCCTGCTTAACCTTGTCCAATACCCTCGTTCCAACACAACTGGATGCATATTACTGTCCTTTCCCTGAAAACAAACATACATATTCCAAATATTTCTCTTTTCACCGCATTAGACAGCTACTTAACTTACACTTGTATCTACTAATTTTATTATTGCTTATAAATAGTGGAATTGATAGAAACTCAGGAGAGGAACAGGGAAACAAGTATTACTGCTACGTAGTTCTAGAAACTTGCGTGAAGCCTACTCAGTAGTACAAACCGAAACAAGTATTACCGCTACCGCTACGTAGTCCTAGAAACTTGCGTGAAGCCTACTCAGAAGTAGAAATCGTTTTCCAAATTAGGACTTTGGTAAGGCGACATGAAACTGGAAATTACCTTTTAGGTCAGTTTGGGTCGGCAAAAGAATAACCCTTTCAGGATGCACACAGTTTCAAACTACCCTGCCAGCGGTGCATTACCCATAGATAGTATCTGCCTTCCGTTTCCTGAGAGCCGAGACATGTAAGCAAGGACGGTGGTTGAATATCGCCTTTTTCCTCACACTATAATACTAACAAGCTTGAGAAGGGATGGTCTGCAGTAAGTATTTGGGCGTCTTTTTTGGCTTACATTATATCAAAAAGTCGAACCAAAGCACAGTAAACTCCAGGCAGAGCTTTATTATCCCTGACTATAAATTGGTATGACCCTCGGTGTTCGGTCATAATAGTCTGGGGCTCCTTGAAATAGAACGATTACTGGTTCCCCTGATTGTCCGGTAAATACCGGTTGGCACTGGCAGTCATCAAGCGATCAACAAGCGATTTTTATTTTTATCACTGTAATTGCAAGATAACCCGTCATCAAGCTGCGACTTGGGCTTCTTCTCTGAAAACGAATCGTTGCATCGTTTAAATGATCGCTCAATACCTTTATACGCTATCTCCACCATAGACACTCTCAACTTCATCTAACTTCCTCGTCTGATCCACCGTCAAGGTGGACTCAAGCCACACTTAAAAGAAACCACCTGAGTATCCTCGTTTTTGATACTTCATTCTGCCCACTAATCCCGGAAATGCTGAATCATTTACCGAGATCGCTGATTCTTATTGACTTGAATCTCTCGCCCTTTGCAGACGGTATCTTTGTCGGTGCGTAGGCCTCTTCTTCGGGCATTGTGATCATCGATATCCTGACAGTGGATCGACAGGCTTCATTCTTTCAACGATGTAAGGAAAGTTTACGGGGGATGCACCAGTAAGATAGAATACTGAACTTGCCTAGACTTACTGGGGTCAACCTCCTTCAGGCATGGAACTACGCGCGTAGTAACAATGACGTTTGGATACTGAGGGCTTTGGTATGTCTAGCAAATCAAGTCACCTATCAAACACCACTCACTCCGACGATGGAATCTAGGTTACGACTCTGATGTGCATATCCTTAGAAGCTATACAGTATTCGCCCAGGCTTCTCTGACGTGTTGATCTATTTCTAGTGCGCTCGACATCGCTACAACTATCAACAATACTGTTTTAGTACATACCTACCTAGTACGCTAAGTTTGTCTTTCGTAGATTCAGTTTCGCTCTTGATAGTTTTTAAAATTATAGATCCGACATTTCGGAGACTTCCTCGAACTGACAGTCATCAATTCTGGCTTCATGGTTGAGCTGCTACTGACGGTGATAGTTGTGTTCTTGTAAGTCGTTAATTTATTCATCCGTGCTGGAATACTGAAGTGGCGAAAATCTTCAGGGTCCAACTTTTCTTCGCTAGTCGAGTCTATCTATGTCATTAAATTTTATCTTACATCCTGAACACTTTTTGATCGTCTTCTCATACAGTGAACACGAAAGATTACTGGATACCCGGCTGTATCGTGAGTGCATTACATGCCTCAATGACGCGATGGTATAAGTACAACGTGGCAAATATGCAGATTCTCGCTACTTTACTCGCACTCGGTGAGCTGGCTTAGGGGCTTGGTGTTTCCCATACGCTTACAATGTCAACCTCATTAGCCGTCAATCTTTGTACGTTCCAGTATATGAATTTGGCCTAGATTCGCTTTCTAATTCTCTGGATGACCACGAAAGACAATGTGGCACTTGGACTGCAGCATACAGGCATTTTCGACCTTCCCGAACTCAAATACAAGGTCTGTATAGCTATAATATATTAATATGTATAATTGCTAATATTGTTCAATAGATGAGCGTCATATTCGGTCAAGTCTTTACCACTATTGCCGACGGCATAACGACCACTGTCCTGACCTTATATTTTCTTCGTGCTCGGTCAGAAAGCAATATTAAAGGGTGATTATACACTATTTCCTACCCTGACGGAGGGTGCCTGATCTTTCAATATAGGACGATCACCACTCTCCAAAAGCTTTTAGGTTATGTTGTAACTCGCGGCCTCATGGTTACTATTTCGAACATACTCTATATGTCTCTCTATCTTTTTAATCCTTTGAAGCTTTATTGGTATGCAGTCTTTCTTTACTTTGCATTGTCGCGCAATAGTTCTTGATGTTGCTTTAGGATGCCAATCCAATTCACACAGGCTAAATTATACATATTGACGATGAGTACGCTTCAGGCTGCCTTCATCAACTTCATAAATGATGACAACTCCTATACTGATCCCATCTTCTCTGCAGTCGTCATGCTGAACGCAAGAACCTCATATAAGACATCAAGCCATAACGTTGTTACTTCATTTGACAATGTTAACTCGTTTTCACTACGGGTAGCCTCATCGCGTCCAACAAGAGAGCCGGTCTCTCTGACTAGTGCTATGAAACTATCTTCACGTACGGAGGTCTGTATTTATGCCTCGTAACGCATTCTAGTTTTAAATCATTACGTAGAGTCACAATAACAGTGGTATTCATAACGGTCAAAAGGGTAATAACTCTTGTTTATGCCCCTCCAGTTGAACTCACAATGTTGCGTGTGTATCTAGCTTACGAGACTTCCGATCCAAGGGGGTCACCCATCCCATGCCAGAGCAGCTAGGTCATTCGCCAAACCTGAGTTATTCAGTAACACCCCGTTATCTGGCTGATCATACCAAGATCGTATCCATATCAGTTTTCGGTGTAGACGACTTTCCTGTATGTATTCTGTAATTATGGTCGATATAAGTGTCCAGCGCCCACGTCAATTGTCTGTTTAGATG
This sequence comes from Agrocybe praecox, assembly GCA_964017145.1. Taxonomy (NCBI): domain Eukaryota; kingdom Fungi; phylum Basidiomycota; class Agaricomycetes; order Agaricales; family Agrocybaceae; genus Agrocybe; species Agrocybe praecox. Next base: position 3,377,320 of record OZ024849.1, read on the forward strand.
AGGAGAGTGGCAGGCAATTTCGATTCTAATGGCGTCTGTTCTGGCAACTTGAAGGGCTGTTGCAGCGGGCCACGGGATCTGCGACGCGGCTCGGGGCCATGCGCGCTAAATTCAAAATTGGCGCTGGATAGTAAATGAATATGCTGATGGCAGCTTCGAGCTATACTGTAAACTCATCATGTCCGCGTTATCTATGCACAGATAAATAACCGACCTGGATCTCGCTTATCTTCTCGTTTAGTTTCTTTTGCTTCCTCTTCCATAAGCGACACCGTCTGAGGTAAGCAAAGATAAAGAAAGATCCAGACCGAGAAAATGTAGTATATAATAATAGGAATGGTAATTGCTAGTGTTCCTGTTGATCGTAGATTCACAGACCTAGGATACATTTGATCAAAATGAAGATTCTGGCGCGGCAGAACTTGTAAGCTTCTCTTCGTAACTTGAAATAGAACGATGAGCCATACCATTGTCGTCTGAGGATATGCATGCAGGAGAGAATAAGGGACGCTGGCACTCCAAATAAATGTGGGAAATTTCGCAAAAAGGAAGTTTCAGCGCTTAAAGCTTGAAGCTGAATTGTTGAGTCTAGGGTTACTATCCTCCCATAAGCTCAGATAGTAAACTAGCATAGTGAACTTCAGAAAAAAATACTTTTTTGATGAGACTCATGAACTAAAATATGTAGTTGTGCGGGCTTACTAGGAGTTCCATGAATATATATATATATATCAGCAGTATCTGCTGTCTTTGCTCCCACTCCGATGAGTTCTGGAATACTGCTATGATACACTTTTTCTGATACGTATTGCGTACTGACGAGGAAAAAGAGGAGTATTGATATTGTTATCCGAAGCCATCGAAGATTGAAGAGAAACATGTTACATTCCCTTTGTCAAGTGGGCAAACCTCAACTGAACTTCGCTCTGCGTACGAAATTCCTTCGATGGATAGTCTCGTCTCCATCTGTAATACCCTGCAAGATGCTTAGGCGTACTACTCCAGAAAATATCAACCTGCTCGATGTTCGATTGAAGGCCGGCGTTACCAGCGAATAATCTATGGGCCAACTTTTCACATTGTTCCAGTGTCAGGTTATGCCTCAGGCACCCTGAGCGACTGGGAAATCTCTCTGAAATGACCAACTCGCGCAAAGAGACAAGTTCACAAAGTACGAGCTCCTCCTAGGAGCATGATTTTGACGTCAGCTCGGTCTTATGCGTAAAAATCCATTGTTCTAAAGGAGCCTTACCTCAGGATACAATCCAAAAAGTTGCAGTACCTCAAGTTCCTTGAGATTTTGCGCGCCAATGCTTCTGAGTGATAGCCTGGATTCGTTAAGTCCGAACGATAGAAGCTTTACAGAGGAAAATGCCTTAGCCGCGAGGAAGTCATCGGATATCGACAATATGCCCCGGCGTTGTCCCCACCCTACCTCTCTCACCTCACTTCTTCCAGGGAGGATATCCTCAATGGCATAGCAGCTCCCCGCCAAAGTTATAAGATTCGGACAGGCTTCTGCAGTGAGAAAGTTCCCGGCGCGCGCGCTATATTCCGGAAGATAGAGTACCTTGAGGCTCTGTTGTTCGACCAAAATCTCTCGCAGCACTTCTTCGTCCGAGCAACATCTCCAAACAAGTTTTTCGAGTTGGAATGGAGCGTGCAGTATTAATTCTGCACAGGGACCACCTCCTGTGGAAAGAAAGTCGAGAACCTTGAGGTTGACCATTTTGTGCAGCCCCGATTTTAGTAGGTCCCAATTTGAGCCTTCTTTGCCTCTTATAATACACCAACTCTGGTATTCTTCGACCATTTCTGCGAGGCGCTCGTTGTGCAGTATCGTCTTCAAGAGGAGTACGTTTACCAATGTGCTGTCCAGTGTCAACTTCCGATAGAGACGACGTTCCGCCTCTGATTGAATTATTTTGCAGCTTAGACATAGATTCCGAAGAGTTGATTTGTCCGAAATGTACTCCAGGATTGGCCTATAGAGCTCGGGAGGTATTCGAGGCGGGGAAGCCATAGTTAACTACTAATGTTAAGCATGCCAATCATGGGCAGAAGAAGAGGACTTACGGACAGGTGGTAGGGGAAGGTGGCGGTGAGAATCAAAAGTCCTGTCGCCCAATCCAGCGAAAATATAAATATAAATCAACTAAAATACACGGGTATTAGGATGCTGCGCGTTATCCTCTATATCAGTCGCTCGTCCTTTCAGAATCAACATTTTATTTGGTAATAAAGAAGTCACCCATCGTCGCCGATCCGTCAATCCAGGAGTTGGGCCTCCTCGCGGCTTGGCAGTGGCAGGTTCGAGGGCACGGCGGCTATCCATGATGGTGTGATACATGCGAAGGATGCTCGCTCACGCGGGGATGATGTTTCAGAAGGACATGGTGTTATCAGACTGAGAGTCTGAGGTCCCTGCGAGCCTAATTAGTGGCTTAGCACCGGCAAATGTCAAAAATTATGACCAAATTCTCTACGAATTCGGTACGTATTACGAACTGCCGTTCAACGCGGTTAACACGGTTAAGGTTCATTACTACGTACATCCTTGCTTTCTTTTCCTCTTGACTTCTATGTGGTCTCTGTACTCTCGACCCTCCAAGCGACGACGACGACGATGACGACAACGATATGCCACCACGCAAGGGACACAAGAAGACTAGGACGGGGTGTGTGATGTGTAAACAGCGGCGTATCAAGGTGTGATATTCATTCATTACATATTTTATCGACTCTCTGTGTGGTACTCTTACACCTCAGTGGATTTACTTGAAAACTAATGCTCATGACGTTGCATTTTATCTGAGCCAGTGCGACGAAACCCGACCAGAATGCAAAAACTGCACACAGCGCGGTGGGAAGGTGCTGCTTTGCACGTACAAGTACCCCAGTCCACGCAGACAAGCACAAGAAGGCGGCGGGGTCGTATTACCCCAGCAGGGGATGTTAGCCCACAGCCAGCTTATTGCCTCCACCGAGTCCGAGTCGGCCACCGCCCTCCCGAACTTCAGTGTATCGCTACCGCCTTCCTTCAACCTCAACCAGGCAGAAAATTCGATTTTTCGATTTAGCACACATTCTGAGTCGATGGTCACTCGTCGTGAGCTATGCCCGACGTGTGGATGTTGGCATGCGCGTATCGGGCGCTTGCTCTTCGCTGATCGGATGCCGGGGACGTTGCCTGGGTGTGCGCTCATTGAGCTCTTTCCCGACGCTCTTAAGGATGAGTTGCGCGGGGCTAGTAACAGCAGCAGCAGCAGTATTGTCCTCAAGAATAATAACCTCGTACCCAACTACTCCGAGGCGGACCTGTTTTTGTTGAATAGGTTCATATCGCATACATGGGAGACACTAGTCCTGTCTGGTGACGAGGATACGAGGCATGTATGGGCACAGGTGGTGCCTACGCTTAGTTTGGCTCATCCTTTATTGCTCCATTCAATGTTGGCAGTGACTGCCGCCCACCTTGGCCGTACTCCCACTTCTACCAGCAGCACCAGCAACAGCATAGACCCTCGCCCCGACCGTCTGCACACAGACCCAGCGGGCCTCACTAAGCTCGAAGAGACGCATTTCACCGAGGCAATGGCCTACTTTGGACAAGAGATCCTCGACGGGATCGACGAGCTAAACTGTCATGCCGTATTCGTGGCTACGTCCATACTTGTCCTATACCTCGTTTCTCCCCGACGGCACTCCGCTTCGATCTTGCGCCCTCTCGACACATCATGGGCCTTCTTCCTCCGTGCTCTCTATGGCGCACTCCAACACTCCTGGAACGTCCTCTCCCGAGGGCCAGTTAGTATCCTCGTGGACGACCTCCTCCCCGCTCGGACGTCCACCCAGGTGTTGAGTCAAAAAACAGAGACGATCCTTGGCAGGCTGAGTTCTCTCTGTAGCGATTTTAACATCCTCGGTGCCGGCTGCGCAGCGGAAATGGCGGATAGGACGACTGCGGGGGCGTATTTTGACGCGGTGTGGAATATACGGATGACGTGGGCTGTATTGGAGTGGTATTGCGCTTCGATAGATCCTGGAGCGCCCAGTGGTACTGGCCAGGCGGACATAGATGGATCACCCCTTCCGGTGGATAGCGCGGAGGTGCTATGTGCGCTGTTCCAGTTTGTGCTGCAGACTCCCGCACGGTTCTGGGAACGGTTGGAGATAGGGAGTCCGAGGGCGTTGATTATTTACGCGTACCTTACCGTGTGCTGGGAGGTGTTGAGCTATGGCGCTGAAAAGGAAAATGTACACGGAAAGGGTGAGAATATGTGGCATCGGTGGACACGAGGACGCCGCGCGGAGGCTGATTTGAAGTACGTGGAAATGCGGTTGGATCATGTCGCGAGGAACGAGGAGGAAAAAGAGGTGTTTAAGCTGTGGATGGGTGGTGCGTGGGATGTTTATATGGATTTGAGGAAGGGATGTTGGTTTAAGAGCGCTAGTGAGTCTGAGGGATGAAGTCGTTAGGAGCCGTTTGTGTATGTACTTACTTGTACGATACTCTTTAATTGACGCGTATGTACAGGTACAGGACGCGTATGGATGTATATATTCCCAAAAATAACTACATACCAAGGAATGCCTTGATCTAAATATAAACCCGGACCGTTCAGACATGACTGTATATTACCTAAGTATATAACATGTTGCCGAGATTGTCGGTTGGTTGCTGCGTTAGGCTGCGTGTCCTTTCTTACTTAAGTACCAACATCATCGACATCCATGACAGTTCCAATCAGCGTCTGCATTAATCATGGAACGTTTGTCTTCTAATTGACGTACTGCGAGTTTCTTCAAACCTCCAACACCGAATCCCGAACGCTACTTGAACACAACTTGAACACCGAACACCGAACACTGAACATTGAACTTCGAACTTCGACAATCACCATGCTGCCGTGAAAAGGCCACAAGAAATCGCGAAATGGATGTGTCATGTGTAAACAGCGACGGGTGAAGGTACGCTTGTCATATTTCCTTGTTTTTAGACGTGACCACTGACGACGATCCCAGTGCGACGAGATATATCCCATATGCAGGAACTGTACGGCGCATGGAGAGCCGCTGCCTTGTGTGTATGAGCCTGTGAAGTCGGGGCGGGGTACACCTATCGGACGTCGTCCAACCAAGTTTGCCACAGTCTCTGCGGTCTCCGTGCAGAACGAACTTGTGCTATCATCAACAGTTTCTGAAGTGGATACGAACACGACTGCCGTGGGCTCGTCAGAACCAGAGGAATTTGAGGGGCGCGGGACCGGTGTGAAGGTGGTGTACAACCGATTTTGCCCTGGGTGTGGGCACTTCCATCGGAATGGGATGAGCTATACGGTGCAGGAAGAGTTCCCTGGCGGTCTGTCTGGGTGTAAACTCATCAATTTGACTACGTCCGAGTTGAACTGGAATGCGGTTACAGCGCTGAAGGACCTCCCTCCGCTGTCTAACCTCAACACCTTCGACAACCTGGGCAGTACGATGCGCATGGCATTCCGCGAAATTGGATTCGACATCTCCTCGAAATGCATCGGCGTATTTTGCCGCGTTATATAATTTGAGGATGATCTGGGTCTTTTGGAGGAATATTGCTCCTCATTCTCCTCCTCGTTTTTCTCCCCTTCTTCATCCTCTTTTGACATTCCAAGAACCACCGACATCAACACCAACTTCGACTCAGACGGCAACCTGCACCCTTTAGAAATAGGCTGGGAGGGTTTTACCTACCATTTGCACCTCCACCAGAACCAGCCGCAGCACCACCGGGTCAATATGATTGGCCATGGCCGACTTTGATCGTGCATCCTCGCCCTCCACCTCATCTCTGCCCATTGGCACCCCAACTCGATCCTCCGCCCTACCAATAATGCTTGGAATACCTTCTCGTCACGGCACCAGGAAGATGTCGACGCCAGCGGCATGGACATCTCCCCACCATCTGCCATCCTCTCCTCTCGACGTAAGCAGGTCTGCACCATCCTTAGCGTGCTCGTTACGTGGCATATTGCCTGGACGGCAGGGAGACGATGGCCAAATAGCGTCGCTCCGATGGGTTCGAAGGGGATGGATCGTGGAATGAAGGACGTCGGTGTGAAAGAGGATCCACGCGAAGAGACCGTCGCTGCACACGACGAGCGGTCTCGTTCGTATCAGAACAGGGGTCGCCTCTATTCCACGAGGATCGAAACTTGAAACTCGAGCCCAGTAAGTCTCGCTCGCTGATTTAGAAATAAACACAGCTCACGATGCCCTTTAATTCATCCAGCAGCAACCACGAGCGCAATAACGAACAATTTCGTTCGTGTCGAACACAGTGTGGACCGGTATCCTTCAAGCATTACCCATCGAAAGCTTAACATTGATGCGTCCACCTTTCAACGTTACTCGACGACGTCAGTAAGTTCCCTCGATTGTTCGGAAACACCAAGAAAACTCACCATTTCTCTTCACCCAGTGTACATGACTATGATATCTTCCACTCGTCGATTCGAGGCTAGCCAATTTGTCGAGGAAAAGATCATTAAACGTTCTCTGTTTCGAACAGGATCGAGCGTTCGTACGAAAACAGTCAATAAATCTCAATTGATTTTCGAGAAACACACAATACTCACATTTCCTATGTGACCAGGCTGTGCGTTATCTATCAATGCTTCCTGTTAGTGAGGAGTTGACAGTTTCGAGAGGAAATGTCACTTACGTCGTAGATTGGTGAGTGCTCGTCGTCGAACAAGAACAACGACAATGGCCGTAACCGGCGGTCGTCGTTGCTCACAGTAATGGATACGAGAAAAAGAATGTAGAGTATAGAAGGAAAGAGAAAACAAGCTCGGAGGAGCTGTTGTTCTTTCCAGTCGAACTAGGGCACCTTATATACGTATTTTACAAACTCATGTATTCGGTACTCAGTGAATCAATACATTTTGATCTGGATCCAAGTTTGCCGAAGTCTCGCGAAATCAAGATCCCTCGAATGTATTCTTCATTTACGAGTCTTTTATCACACTCGCCGCTATCGCAAACCAAATATCTTACAGATACTTACATGCACTCTTCATTTCTCATCCACGAATTGGTAAGAATGACAATATAATCGATTTTATTGGTGAAATACTAATGAATTAACGCCCATAGACATTGTTCTAATAAACCCTCACCTCAGGATACAATCCAAGAAGTTGCAGTACCCCAAGTTCCTTGAGATTTTGGGCGCCAATGCTTCTGAGTGATAGCATGGATTCGTTAGGTCCGAACGACAAAAGCTTTACAGAGGAAAATGCCTTGGCCGCGAGGAAGTCATATCTCAATGGCATAGCAGCTCCCCGCCAAAGTTATAAGATTCGGACAGGCTTCTGCAGTGACGAAGTTCCCGGCGCGCGCGCTATATTCCGGAAGATAGAGTACCTTGAGGCTCTGTTGTTCGACCAAAATCTCTCGCAGCACTTCTTCGTCCGAGCAACATCTCCAAACAAGTTTTTCGAGCTGGAATGGAGCGTGCAGTATTAATTCTGCGCAGGGACCACCTCCTATGGAAAGAAAGTCGAGAACCTTGAGGTTGACCATTTTGTGCAGCCCCAATTTCAGTAGGTCCCAATTTGAGCCTTCTTTGCCTCTTATAATACACCAACTCTGGTATTCTTCGACCATTGCTGCGAGGCGCTCGTTGTGCAGTATCGTCTTCAAGAGGAGTACGTTTACCAATGTGCTGTCCAGGAACAACTTCCGATAGTCATAGATTCCGAAGAGTTGGTTTGTCCGAAATTTGCCGTATAAGCAAAAAAAACATATATTGTGATGTGATGGCATAAAATGCCAGCTCGCGCGACCATGTTGGGGGTCCACTGGACTATACTGAGGTTCGAGTCCCATACCAACAGATCATGGTTTCGTCGAAGTCAAAGCACCAGAATAAGCACTCGACTCTTTCGCGGTAGGATCTGCTTCCTCCAAGTCAAACCACCACACCCTCCTGAGGCCGTCCCAGATTTTCCACGCTCCTGCGACCCAGTCCCTCCAAATGTTGATTATCTCAAGAGCGCGTAACTCATCCTCCACACAACGCAGGCCGCTTTCGACCCTTCCCATAATCCATCGAGGTGGCTGTTGTATTCTCCGATGGCGTCCGACTCGGATACGGCCACGAATTATGAGTCAAATGCTTGGATGATATTTAGAGCTTCAAATCTCGCCACGAAGTATGCCTATATGACCAAGGCGCGTGGTTTCTTCTTATCGAGACATTCCCATAATTGAGGAAGAACGAACTGGAAGATGGCGGAATAGAGTGCAGCTGCTTTCTCCAATGAATGTGTTCTTTGTCTTCGTAATTCGTCTGAGTGCGTGTATAAGCTGTCGTCGTCGTCGTCGGAGTTTATTGAGGATTGGGGCGACGGCGGTAGTCTTCCAGGACACCCCAGACTTTCCTCAAGTTCCATATCGAGGCGAAATACGCTGTGGCTGCCTGCACGTCTCCCAGCTCCTCCGCGACTCTCTCAATGTAGCCCTCACCACACAACCTTAACAGCTCTGCCAATATCGCTTTGGTACGCCTCGAGAGTGTAGGCATGCCTTTTGGGATGGGAGGATCACGATGGGGGGTACAGGAGAAAGGTCGGACCAGTGGGTCCTTTGATGACCCATTTCCACTTGTCCAAAATCCCAAACGAGGCCCGTTTTTTTGCGCCCCACTCGCCGTATCGAGGTATCCACTTCGGTTCGCTGAGAGGCCGTAGAACAAGTTGGATAGATTTATAGAGAGGAACAAAGCATAGCAGTTTTTCTCCGTTATTCGTCGAAGACTATCCCTCTCTAGCTCTTCTGGATTCTGTCCAACGCCTCAGCGTAATGATGTTCGCCCATTGGCATATTCTCTTCTGTGTTGATGGGCTGCTGTTGTTGCTAATATCGCGTGCATGACGAAAGGTTGGGATTGTCCTATCTTTTCCAGACTCACATCATCCGTACTGACGTGACCCTCCGACCGTGCTGCTGGATGCACCGATATTTGTATGCGCTTCGTCTGGTGGTTCTTTTGAGTGAAACCCGAGAACGTTGCTGACCCCAGGCTCTGACTCTCTCCGATGAGCCTCCAATCGTACTTCTGAATTTCCTTCTGCATAGATTCTTGTATGCGCTTCATCATGTGTGTCCTGAATTTTGGAATGGTCGGAAGTTTGTATTCCTCCATTCTTCCTCGCCCAGACTCAAGTCCATGTTCATCCAAAAACCACTCCTCTTCCCCCGACTCGCCCTCAAGCTCGAGTTCCCATCCCACCTCCTTCAACCCTCACGCCCTCCACAGGCACACGCACATCCAAGAGTTTATTCCATCACAAAAAATAAAGCATCGTCATCGTCAGCACCGAAAACGCCGGCCAATGTCGCCACCTCTAGCTTCGTCAGTACCATATCCCTCTGCCCCTCTTACGATACACTGCGCGACGAACCAGCACGTCGATGCCCTTGGCGAAGTAGTCCGATTTACTCTTGTCATTGATCTCTTCTACTGTGGTGCGCATGCGGCCATTGAATCTTTTGTGCTGCTGCAAGATGCTCCAGATCGGATATAAACGGTATGCGTATGTGCTTCCGTTTTTTTTTGTTTTGGAAAAAGTGCAGAAGAATCGCCGGCCGATTATAGCGAGAAATGCGTGGGTTTTCGTCCATCCTCGGTCTAAAAGAAAATATTAGCTTTGAGGTTAACTCGAATTTATCAAAAAGAAGATAAACACACACCTTTATTTATGCCTTTTATAGATCTCCAACGACCCCAAATACTGCCTCGCAGCCCAAGGTATCACAAACTCGGGCACGGTCAGCACCGAGAGGACCTCCTCGCCAGGCGCAGGCAGTGGCACATTCAAGTGCACGACAATCTACGATGATGCACATGCGAAGATGGTTGTTGGGCGCGCGAAGATGATGTTCCAGAGGGACAGGTATTATCGGAGGTTGAGGTTGAGGTCCATGAGAGAGAGGTTGCTCGAGAGACGGAGTCGCCGGGGAGTGCGCACTGCGAAGAGGATTCCTGCATTTTGTTCGGTACTCGTTCTCGCGGTGTGGTAAGGATGAGGATGGAGGTGATGTTCCTAGGCTGTTCCTATGCGGGAGGAGGAGAGCTGAATAGATGAAATGAGTGATATGGGGAGAATCATTCAGGGAGTTGGGTACACAAGGAGGACGCGGCGGCCTTGATCAGGCGTAGCCATGTACTTGGAGGGCGAAGCTTTGAAGAGTAAAGACCACTGGATTTGATCGAGGGACGGGATAACTTCCTAAACCTGGTCCGTTTTAGATTATTGGCAAGAACGTGACGGCGGGAAATATCGCCTTCCAACAGCTTTCTCGAACAGAAGTGAACCACGAAATCAAGGAACGTGCACGAAATGAACCGGATGAGAATAATCTTCGCAAAGTAACCGCCCCATCATACGCCAGGACAGCTATGTTGACAGTCGCGTCCGCGATGTCGATGAAGTTTTGAAAACTAAGAGTCGAAAAATTGAAATTGTAGGCACACATTGCACAATACACTGATGAATAAAATACATGTTTAAAGTCTATCATTATACAAAAGCTTAGCATACGCACTAGAACAACAACACACCCCTCTACGTCCATTCCCTAAAACCCTCTCACCAACAACTGCCCGTGAATGACTCCTCCATATCCCAATCCCATCGTATCTCCACCAACACCAACACCATCAACGGTATTAACCCACCAACCCCCTCTCAGCCCCTCAAATATGCTCCAAGCGCCCCCCATCCACTCTTTCCAGATTGCCCTCTCCAAATCATCACTCGCCAGCGCTGATAGCTCCTCCTCGATGCCTCTCAGATCGGTTTCGGCCCTTCCTTGGGTCCACCACCTGCCTAGGTTGCTCGTCTCCTGGTGCGTCTGTGTATGTATGTCTCCTCCTCCAACGACGCCCGACGACCCTTCACCCACCGCAGACCCATACGCGAACCCCTCCCAACACGCAACGTAATACGCGTATATAATCAACGCCCTTGGACTCTTCTTCTCGAGACAATCCCAGAAATTCGCCGGCGTGCGCAGGACGTAGTGCATGATCGCGGCACACAGCTCTGCGGAGTGTCCAATATCGAGGTTTGGGCGGGAATTTGTGTGTGCTGACTCTGGAAGGTGCAGGTTGCCGTCTGAGTCGAAGTTGCTGTTGGTGGTGGTGTTGGGAATGTCAAAAGAGGGTGAAAAAGGGGAGGAAGACGAGGAGGAGAATGAGGAGCAATATTCCTCCAAAACGACCCAAATCATCCTCAAATTATACAACGCGGCAAAATACGCCGACGCATTCGCAATAACCTTCATCTCCGCCGCACACCCAACACCCAGGATATTAAAATCCACGCAAAGCCTGTTCAACCTCTCAAACAACCTCTCCGTGTTCCCACACAGGGTCTTCGTGCTCGCCTCCGCCGAGGGATACTCGTATACGAGCAATGACACAGGCCCACGCATGACCATAGGCCATAAACCATGAAGGGCTCCGCATGTTCCTCTTACGAACGAAATCCACGAGAGGTCAAGGTGTCGGCGTATGGGCCCAGACTGTGGATTGAAAAGCGAGGGCCGCTGAAGGCGCGAGACGAAGTAGATGACGCATACGACGAAAGCAGCGAACGTCGCATGGCAGTTCACCTCGTCGATGCCATCTACAATAGCCATCTTGAGCCTGCGCATCGCTTCGACGTAGTGCCTCTCCTCTACGCGCTGCATGTCGGCGGCCTTTTCGAGCTGCTGCGTGGTGCGGTACGTATGTCCCAGATGCGCAGAGGTGATTGCTAGGATGGAGTGGAAGAGGAAGGGGTGGGCTTGGCTGAGCGTCGGGATGACTTGGGACCAGACGTGTCGCGAGTCGGGGTGTCTGGAGAGTGTGAGGGTGTATGAGGTGTTGCTCGTGAAGTGGTTGAAGATGGACAAGTTCGAGGAGGTGTCGAATCCAATTTCGCGGAATCCCATGGGCATCCTGTCGAAGGTGTTGAGGTTAGAAAGCGAAGGGAGGTCCTTCAACGCCGTAACCGCATTCCAGTTCAACTCGTATGTAGTCAAATTGATGAGTTTACACCCGGACAGACCGCCAGGGAACTCTTCCTGCATCGTATAGCTCATCCCATTCCGATGGAAATGCCCACATGCAGGGCAAAATCGGTTGTACACCACCTTCACACCGGACCCGCGCCCTTCAAATTCTGCTGGCTCTGACGAGCCCACGGCAGTTGTGTCCGTCTCGATTTCAGGAATTGTCGATGATAGCACAAGTTCGTTCCGCACGGAGACCGCAGAGACTGCGGCAGACTTGGTTGGACGACGTCCGATAGCTGTACCCCGCCCCGACTTCACAGGCTCATACACACAAGGCAGTGGCTCTCCATGCGCCGTACAGTTCCTGCATACGGGATGCGTCTCATCGCACTGGGATCGTCGTCAGTAATCACGTCTGAAAACAAGGGAAATATGACGAGCGTACCTTCACCCGTCGCTGTTTACACATCACACATCCGTTTCGTGATTTCTTGTGGCCTTTGGAAGGTGGCATTGGTAATTATCGATATTCCACGTTCAACGTTCAACGTTCGGTGTTCTGTTGAGAGTTACGGTTTGAAGAAACCCGCAGTACGGACAAGCGTTCGGTGATTGATGCAGGCGCTGATTGGAACCGTCGTGGATGATGTTGGTACATGGGTGAGAAAGGACAAACGCAGCAACCAACCGATAATCTCGGCAACATATTCTGTACAGTGTTGCCAGAGCTCGGTTCGGTCCGGTTCTTGGCCCATTTTGAAGAACCGAGAACCCGAACCGACTATCACGTGCCCGAGATGAACCCAAACCCAAACAGAACCATTTAGAACTGGTTTGGTGGGTTTGGTTTGGTTCTATGAGTTTGGTTTGGTTTGGTTTGGTTCTAAGATCCAACTAAAACTGTTTCATATTGTAAAAACCATTAAAAATACAGTAAATGTTTTTTAGTAAATGAAAAATTGGTGAAAAATATATTCAAATATATTATATTGCTGCAAGAGAAATATATTTTGGTTGCATTATATAAGAGGGTATATTTAAAAGAACCTTGTTTAAAGTGGGCCAATACTGTGCATGGCATATATGAGTCCGTTTTTTCTATCTTTTTATTTATTTAATTTTTATTTTAGAATATTTTTGGATCCTTTGAATATATGATTTATTTATTAGATTGTAATTTATCAATATCTAAATAGGAGTGAGCACACCCCCTAAACCATGTATAATTTTTTCAAACATCAAAACAATATTGAGACAAGTCAAATTATGTCAAACATTGATCAAAACTGTTGAAATCGTGAAGTTGATTGTGGCTGTGACTCATACCAAACCAGTTAATTCTTATATAATCTGAGAGATGGCAGCCTGGCCTTTAAAACAGGACATTTCAATGGCAGAAGTTAAGTCTGGTCAATGGATATAAAAACTTGTCCTCCTGATGGAGGACTTGTAAAAATATGCAGAATATATAACAATAAATGCTACTTAGTACAGTACAGTGTTTCACTAGCATATGATACACAAAAATAGCATATATATTTGAGTCAAAAATACAAACATACATTTAAAAAAAAGGCAAGGCAACTATACAAAGGTCTATAGAGTAATATGGAATTTAAAAAAAGAAGAGAACGGCACATGAGAGAGCAACAAACGAAAAAAGACCCCTGGTGGCACAAAATCCAGCCACCACTAGTTGATACAGTGCTGAAATTCCCAATAAGGAAATCTGGCCTGACCATGTTCAATTGTCCTCATCATCATTGTCATTGTCATTGTGCTTGCTGGGGGGCTGGCATTGCACTCTATGGGCCTGCTGTCATCTTCATCCGACTCCTCATCATCTTCTATCTGCTGCTCTGCCAAAAAATCCTTCAATGTTGGCTTTGGGATAGCTTTGAGAATGAGAAAGGGAGTGGGGAGTTGCTCCTGGAATGCCCTGTGCTTTTTTTTTTGCCTTGGTTGCCTGTTTCTTGTAATTTTCAGTAGCCTTCTTGTTGGCTGCCCTGGCAGCAGCAGCATCTGCATTCCGCTTGGCGTTGTTGATGGTCCATCTCTCCACAGCCTCCTTGTACAACTCTGTAGCCCTCTTTCTTGCCTCTTTTCCTAGCTTCTCAGCCTGCACCTCAGCCTGTTTCTGCTTTTCTAGCTCGAAGAAATCATCCTCTGTTAGTAAATGAGGGCAACTATCACCCACCGACTTCGTTTTTTTCCCTTTGCCGGTTGATGATGTCGGCAGCTTGCATTTCATAGGCATGTGCCTGAACCTGCTAAGACAGGGCTTCATACTGCTTCAGTGCCACGAGGAGGTAGAGTTTGCATTCAGTGCATGGCTCCATTTTGAGCACATGTTTTTGACAACAAACAGGATCTAATGCTGACAGTGGAAGCCTGGAAGTCTTCCGAAGACAGGTACAACACAGTATCTGACTTGGCAAGGGTGTATGCCTAGCACAAACTGTGTGGGATTTGAATGGAGGAGGGAGACGATTTTACCATACATATGGCAAACCTATATACCAAACACAAATGCACAAACACGGTTGGTGCACGCATCAAAGATAGTGACTTCGAAGAAATCATCCTTACATCCCTTCCACCTTCGTGGGACATTATCATATCTTCTATCCACCCAGCGGCTACCTCTGTTGAAACTATCATCCATCTCAACCAGTACTGGAGCAGGGTTGGCTGTAATACCAAGGTCAAGACATTGAGCATATCCACAAGTTATTGTCAAATTCATTCATGACTTATCCATAGTTGCCTATTTGACTTGATGCATCCACGCCCTTAGTTATCCATTGGTCTAAAATCATATGTCCAGCCTGTTGACTGACTGACTGTGACTGTTTGTGACTTATCACCTGATAATCATGTGTTTGTAATTGATGAGATCAAAATCTATGCACATGACTTTTTGCTTGCCTTTATTTACATGTTTGGGCTCCATTCATATGTTTATATGGCCTCAAATGCAAACAAATAATAAATAATAATGTTAGCAGGCAGGGGCATGCAGGATACAAAACAAACAGAGCCTTTGAGTGTTGTCACATTCAAACAACCCAATAAGGCAAGAGGACTTTGGACTTTGAGCTTTTTGAGATAAAGTCCTTTGATGCATAATAGATGGGACTGAGATAAAAGAGGATAAGATAAATCTTTTTTTAGAATACTCTTAAATTTGCCAAAATGAGACTCAAATTTATTTTAGATCACATCTAAATTTTTTATAGAACAGTTTCATGTTTTGAGGATGAAATAAATCTATTTTTAGCTCAGATTTATTTTTAGAACAAATATATTTTAAATAGTTTTGGTGGCTGTGCACCAGATCACATGCATATCACATGCTTTTCATATGACTTTGGCCTCATAGTCACTGTCAGTCACCCTGATATATGATTTAGGCAAATGATTAACTAAGAGTGTGGATGCATCAAGTCAAATAGGCAACTAAGGGCTCTTCATCAAGAAATTTGACAGTACAGGCTGGCACATCAGCCATTGCTCCGAAGGCCAACACACAATCCAAAGCTTTTGTTCAAAAGGTGTGCACTAACCCAAACTGCTAGCACAAAGGCCATCTCATAGCCGATTGCTACTGGAAAGGAGGTGAAAAGAAAGGTCAATTCCCTCTGGGTTTTGGTCAGTGAGAAGGATCTGCGAGCACGGCTGCTAGTGTGGTAGGAAACCAATCAACGCCCCAATATGCACTCAATGCCAATGTTGCAATTGTGGAAACTGCATATGCTCTCATGACCAACTTCGAACTCCAGGATGTGCACATTGGGACCTCGACTCAAGTGGATGTGATGGAATATGTTGTTATTGCAATTCTGAGCAAGGAAATAGTGGATGAGGTTTGGGCAATGGCTGCAGGGTAGGAATCTGGGCTAGATAAGATCACGTACGCAGACTCCAGAGCAAGTAATCATTGCTTTGCAAATAAAACTGATTTTTCCACCTACAAAATTTTTGACACACTGAGAAAAGGACAAGCAGCCAGTAGATTCTCAAAGTTTCGAATACATGGAAAGGGAACCGTAGTCAAACAATACAAATTTGCAAACAAAATTATGAAGCTCACATTCACAAATGCTCTACGAGCCGGGATTATGTGAAGCCTGTATATTCAGAAAACAAACAAACCGACCATACAATAAAGTCGTTGTATCAGAGATGAAAGTACTTGAGAGAGTACATATGGATCTATGGGATCCAGCTCGTGTGAAGTCGTGAGGAGGAGCAACATATGTGTTGATTATATTATCTATGGAGAAAAACAGGATTCCTTCAAAGTACCATGTTCTATGTCTTCGAATGCAATTGCATTTTTATTGAGAATCAAGATAAATTGAAACAGTTTTTCTTTTTCTATTGATAGAAATCCTTGTGAATTTATATTTAACTCAGCCATACACTCTAGTATTATCTTGTTTGTGGGTGTAATTTTTGGTGGTCAGATAGGTAATTTAGTTAATTTTGGAAGGAGATCTTCAGGTATTTGTCTGGTTACATGACAATCTTCTGTAAATGTGGTTGATATAGGATGAACTTTTTTATCTACATGTTTATATGCTGTAAATATATTGACAGTATCAAGTCCAGGTACAAATATAAGCTCACCACTTTCTTCTGCAATGTAGGTCTGTCCATTGTAAGGGAAGATAGTGTCAAGACTTTGTGCAGGGAACATGATAGAGTTCAAGTTTGACACAAACAATACCTAGTTGTATACATAGGTAGTTATGCTACTCAAATATACAGCTTGACTGAGAATACTAAGTGAAACAAATGTGCAGAGGTAAGTTTTGTTCAAAAAACAAGAGGAGTAGATACCATTTATATTTGCATCAATTTGCATCACCTCTCCTTCAATTGCCATGGCCAATAATGTTTTATGTGCAGATATGTCATGTGGTTCTAACGTGCCTATTATTATCTGGGTAGCATAATAATTGCATGCACTGCACCTCAATATATAGGGGGTGTTGGCTAGAAAAAGTGCTCTTTGAGAACAATGATGCAGATACTCATCCTGATTTCTATTGCTGTCAAATTCAATTAAAAGGAAGTTATCCATGATTGACAAAGTCTGGTGCAATGGAGAGGTCATAGGAGTATTATAGAAGTAATTTTTGTCAAAATTCTACTTCATTTTGGGATAAAATGTCTTATAACTCCATTTGAAATATGTTTCTTCCAAATATTTTTGATTTAGTCAATAGAATGAATCAAAGGGCAAGTTCTGGCCAAGTTTGAGACTATTTGAGCAGTGTGGAGTAAAGATATGAGTTTCTGAAATTATAAGGGAAGGAGGAGGAGTCCAAGCAAGGTAGGAAGATTCTAAGATACGGTACTGCCTCACATAACCAGTTATATATGCCTTATCAAAGGATGATAGATATAAATCATATATAGCTATACAAAAATAGCAGGTATTGTCCAGAATAACTCAATATAGAATGATATCACATGGGTGCACCAGGCATATAGAGTGAAAATACCTTGACTAAAGGAATAGGAATAGGAAGGGTAGTTGAGTGGATGGAAGGGTATACAAGTAAAATAAAATGAAAAAAAATGGTGGAAGGCTTGTGTAGATATGATGGAAAATCCTATAGCTCATATTAATATGATATAATCTCTTAAAATATATTTGTTCAAACAGAATTTCAGGCCCAACTCCTTGTCCTCACACCCATGGCCAATGCCAGAAAGAGTGGGAGTTAGTGTCTGCTCCCCATCATTGTTGACCAGTCCCTCTTAGTCTGAGTACCTGTGCTGCACTGTGTCAAATTTCCAAAAACAATTTCTTTAACATCTCTGCCTACAAAGCGCACATGTAGGCCTATTGCACTCAAAAGCATGTGGATGCTATATCAGCAAGACTTCTTTGTGAGCATAAAAAAGCAGGTGCCAGGCATTGTGGATATGCTAGGGAGTTCACTTTCTGGAGGCGCTCCTGGACCAGCTGATGATGATGCTGAGGAGCCCTCTCTCTTGCCTCTTGCCAACACAATTCTAATCCCAATTACTCCTTCAAGCCTAATTGCTTCTGACAAGACCGTTTCACAAGATAAGGGAAAGGAATAAGCAGTCGAGGATGAAGATGAGGATAAGGAGATGGATCACAAACATGAGAATGCTGAGGGTGTTGGAGATGGGAGGCAAGATAATGACGAGGCTTATGTTAGAAAGTCTCATTGTGGTAGAAGGCAATTAGCACTGAAGAAAGTTGCAATGGAAATTGGGCTAGAGACAGAGGCCAAGGTTTCTGCATTAGCAAAGAAGTTCAATATATCCTTCATGGTTGTTAACCAACTTGCCAAGTTGGACTACAAGCCCCACAGGGATTCAAATTGCTTCAATGACTTCACCCTAGTGTATGCCAATGTGAAGCCTATATTGAAAGGCAAGAATGGTATATCTTTTCCTTTTTGATTTTTCTATATTATATAGCTTATTCGTCTTGGGTACCTAGCAAAGGATTATAATGCCCAGATTCAGGAGGCATACCTTGATGAAACCAGGAATATAACACAGTCCCAGTTCAAGGACTTCAAAGTGTGCAAAAGATTGGAAGTAGCACAGATGTTCAAAGATTCATCGAGGTTGAAGCTGGCTGTCACATGTAAGTTGCATGTGGAAAATGTTATGATGAAAACTGTATGTCTTTCTTTTTTATTATTTGTTTATTTTCAATCTTACAATAGTTGCTGATGGTTCACATATTGAAAGTAAGCTCAGTATGTGTAAATGGACTGTATATTTTGTAGTGGTAAATACCTATTGAAAGTAAGCTACAAATATATGTAAGTAATGTTTTTATAGTAAGGTAAATATTGTTGCTCACCTCAGTACGTGTAAACGGACTGAGAGGAGCATTCTATCAAGTATGAAATTATATATAAGAATGGTTCAGAATTGCCAAGAAAATATAAACAAATTAAAACATATGTGAAACATACTGAAAACATAAGTCCGGGCTTGAAGCAACCATAGCTGCCGTAATGTATACAGACGGTTTATTATTCCAACATCACATATGTTGCAGCAATCCTGCATCAGGAAAAAGCACATGTGATTTATATTGTCCTATATATCTTTAGATCAACCTATATATCATTAAGAGGTGTTGGGATCAAAAATGATGTAACGCTAGTCATTTCTCCCAGGTATCATTGGGAGAAAGGTGTCCTGTAGACCAATGAGTTAACGCGCGTTAGCTTGCATTAAATTCAGCTAATTCAAACTAATTCTGGCAAATTTCTATCAAATACATGTATAATTCTGGTAATCTCGTCAGCATAGTTTCATATTCTTTCGTAATTCTCATATAATTCTAGCAAAATATTTTTCAATTCTAGAGGGACACTCTCAAAAATGCATAAAAACCAATTTATTCATATCTAAAATAATACATGTATTTTATATACTTATTAAAGCTAAGTAAGGGGCATAGGAGGGTGTAGAGAGAAAGTGTAAGAGAAGAAAAGAGGGGAAAGAGGGAAGGAGCAGAAAAGAGGGAAGGGACAAAAGGAGGAAAGGTGGAGGAAGAAGAGAGACAGGGCAGACAGAGTAAGGAGGCAGTTGGAAGGGAATATAGAAAGGGGAGGACAGATGGAAGAGGAGATGTGAGGGGATAGGGCAGAGAAGTGGGTAGGGAGGAAGAAGAGGATAGGTGAAGAGGGACAGAGGGGCCCAGCCTGTGGACAGCGGCAATGAGCGGGAAAACAGAGTGGACAGGGTACTTACCTTGTTGTCGCCCTAAATGTCCCACCTCTCACATTGCCACATCACGCTGTCAGACATGCTTTTTGTTTGATATAAAACCAGTATGTTTAAAGCAAGAACATATACATGTATAACACAGAAATTATATTTTATCATGAAACACTATCTTTCTTTGTTGTTATAGTAATAGTTGTCTTGACGCGTTGGCATAGTGCTATTCCTGCCCTTGCATAGTGATACACTGTTTCAACAAGTTATGCACAGCTTTAGCACTCTTTGTAACCATACACACAGCCCTGTGTAACCTTGTGAACCATCACACCATCGTTATAGTAGCGCATAGCAGTTCTGTATGCTAATTACTTAAAAAGAGTATATAGTTCCCACATTCTACTTGTTTCAAAGTCATAGAAACAATTGGGGCTGTGCTCAAGAAAAGTATAAAAGGGCACCAAAATTTGGAACAAAGAGAAGAGACATCTTATTTTTTCCTTCTGATTTTATTACCAACTTAAACACTAGACTCTGTGTCTGTGTACCTCTGCTTATATCTTCAAGTTGTATAGAATACAAGCTTGGAATATACACTATCTACTACCTGAAATACTGCTGTCCATTTGTTATTACTTAAGCAAGAAGTCTGTCTTCTCAATCCAAGTATGTAACCTTTAGTCTCAATTAAAGCTAACAAGATTCCACCTCACAGAAATTCAACATTCTGTCACAACTTTGCACATAACACTGTTCAATCTCGAATTGTGTTACCACTTCAATTACGTTACCAAATCCATCGTCACATAGTCAGAGTCGTTAATATTACTATCTACGTTAACTTGTACTTTCCCCTCAACTCAGAACAGTTGTCATATACCTCTTTTTTTTGGGATTATAGAGTGTAGTTAGGACTTCCCGAGCTAACTGGAATATCCCAAAGAACATCTCTTTTGGTAAACCCAGGTGAATAACTTTTTCATGTTGACATAATTGGAGCCCACCACGAGGGAGGTTTCTTTTATAACTACACATATCCTACATTTTATGAACGTATCTGATAACCACAAATACCAAGATAACAATCCTCATTATAACCTTTCTGACGACGAAGGTATAACATCACATACACCACAAACAGAGCCTAGCCTATTCAGAAATCATACACCCAGCTCGTCTGAGCACACTATATCCACCCCTACAACATTGAATTCAACAACAACAACATCTAGCCTTTCCGCAACTCCTTTTGTCCAATCTACAAATATAACTTCAGCTACAACAGCTTCAAGCTCTACCGATCCTGTCATACAACCTATATCAAACATTACTCAACGTACAACAACATCTCCAAACACTATATCACAGGCAACAATTGCCTTAACAGGGTTAGCTAATATGCCTGTACGAGGGTCACGTTCAGCACCAAGAACTTTCAAAGGCAAATATACTCAAGTTGAACAATTTCTTAGTCACTATAATCATCTTCTTACACGCTACAATATTACTAATGAAGGCGAGAAATGTAAAGCACTTCTGGAGTATTGTTCTGAACATGTCATTGACTTCATCAAAACCTTGGAACATTATATAACACCCAATTGGACTTCCCTCGAGCTGCAAATTAAGCTTTATTATGATGCAGATTGTAAATTAACACGCTACCGACCAATGCATCTCATTCATTTTCTTAAAAGGCACCAGAAAGGATCATGTGAAACATTGTCACAATGGAAGCGATACTTCCGAAAATATGCAACTATTGCTGGATTCTTATTGGCCAAGAGTCACCTTTCTCAAAGAGACTATAATGAATATTTTTGGTTTGGAATACCAAAAGATCTATGAGATGATCTTGAAGCAAAACTTCTCATCCAACAACCAAATCATAACATATCTGATCCTTGGACGGTTGCTCAAATTAGTGCTGTTGCGGAACAGTATTTCAAACGAGACAAATTCTCCAACATGTTACTTCATGCAGAGCTAGTCAAACTCGAAGATTCTGATTTCACAGACTCAGATACAAATTCTGATTCTGACAGTGACACAGACAACGAAAGTGAAGACGACTCAAGACACAATAGGCGTAAACACAAACATTATAAGAAGGACAAATACAAACTTCGTGTTAGTAAGCTCGAAAAAGGAGAAAACAAAATACCTTCACCAGCAGAATTGGAACGCACGCACAAATATCAAGGAACATCAGGCGAGATTAAAAGTATGATTCAGCAGCTTAATACTATGTCTCTAGACGATCCCAAATATGGACATCTTTATTATAAAGTCTTATCTATGGACACGACCAGAATAGCTGCTAAGTGTATATACCGTGAACCACAGCAAGTTTTGCAAACTCATAATTTCTTATCAAACCGACCACAGTATAACCCAAGTCTTAGACAAATACCTCCACACATGCCTCAATCAACTCCACTTACTTATCCAAACAACATACCTATATATGGAACACGAATGCCACCAAGAGATAGACTCGGAGATGCACATGTGGCAAATATTGAACGTCCACCGTTTAACACCCAGAATAACAGATGTTATGGATGCTTCGACTCAGGACACATGTTGAATGAGTGTCCAAAAATAGCTGAGCTTGTACAAAATGGCTTGGTTGTTCAAAATCCAATGACACGCAAGTTTACTATGGCAAACGGTCAATCTATTTACTGTAGACAGGGTGAAAGTATTGTTGATGTGGTTCAACAGGAATTAGCTTCCGTACCTCAGACACATCTGATGACTGTTGGTGAAGAAGTTGATACTTTCTATAGCCAAGAAGATTACGATTCAGATACAGAGGAATCAGACATGGACTCCCATGATGACGGCCCATATTGGAAATATGCGCATCATGCACAAAGACAACTTTATAACCCTCAGAGTGCTGATGAACAAGTCAATAATACCACCACATATAACACATTTCCAGTTACCTGATCTGAGAAACAAACTACAGAAGCTCGCAAAGATGCTACTCATACAACAAGAAAGGTTTTAGATGGAGTATTTCCACCAGCTCAGAAGAACTGTCTCAATAATGTAGATCAAGGAGTTCCTAATAAGGCAAGAGGCGGACTGCCCGGAATACGATTTCCAACAGTGAAAGAAAATCTACCTCCCGTATTCCAAGAAGTAAGACCTATTGATGTAAGAGAAGTACGATTTCCGGAAGATAAAGACGTTGAAATGGGAGGACCTGAGAAATTGAAAACTCATAAAACAAGAACTACTGGAGAAGCAAGGCAAAAAGTACAGGGAAGCCAACCAAATTCTTCAAACAATAAGGAAAGTCTAGATAAGACTAAAGTATTCCGAAGATCTGAAATCTCCAATCAAGTTGATGCTCAATCCGTAGTACAGGAAATATTGGATACAGAAATTGCCTTACCATTACACAAGATATTAGGAACCTCAAAAGAGTTGTCAAGCACCCTCCAAGAAGTTATACAACTCAAGAATAACAAGCCAACTACGGTGCAGTATCCAATAGCAGCAGCTGCAAATGTTCAAGAGTATCAAGGATCAAACCATTATGATGTTTTGATTAAGCTCAACATGACTTACCGAGGACAACCAATACAAGCCATAATTGATACAGGATCTCAGATAAATGTGATATGGGACGACATTGCTGTTAAATATCTACAACTTCCAATTGATGTAAGCCGAAAGCTTCAAATGAAAGATGCTAATGGAGGCTACAGAATACTCGATGGGCTTGCAGCAGATGTTCCACTTAACTGTGGAAATATCCTTACTCAAGCTGATCTCTACATTGGAAGTAAGGTACCGTTTGAATTATTACTTGGACAACCATGGCAGCGAGGCAATTATGTTTCAATTGATGAACGTACAGATGGAACCTATTTAATCTTCAAAGATGCAACATCACATAAGCCAAAGTACGAGATATTTGTCACACCTGATCAAATGACATCCAAACAAACTGGACCAGATACCAATCTAGCAAAATATTCCTTTAGTTTGCAAGCTAATGATTATCCAGATCCATCAAAAGCTGGTAAATCACATTCAATACATCGAAGCATTCCAAATTTACATCCAGAAAGTCTAGATGAAGCCCAGAACATTCCAGGAAGCCTAGATCATACACCTTTATATGTAGAACAATGCAAAACCAAAAACAATGAAGAAGACCTGCAAAATAATGATTCCCATTGCACTATGACAACTGATCTACATGAAACAAATTCTCTACAGGAATTACTAAGGCAAAAGTCTTCTCCATTGTTCTCCAAATGTAGAGAACAATGCAAAGTGCATTTAAGCGCCCAAAGAAAGCTTAAATATCACAAGGTTACAAAGCTATTCATAGCTAAAATAGAAGATAACCATGAGAACATAAATCAATCAACAACCAGAGTGATTGATGGCAACCTCTATACGCTACCATCTACAGGAGCACATGTTTTACAAGAAATAACAACCAGAAATGCGAATATTATTAGTTTGGACTTAGAAAAAGGAGAGTATAAAAGCAGAGTTTTGAAAAGACAGAAATCTCATTTAAGTCTTCACTCACAATTTATCCAATCTTCTAACATGGATTCTGAACAAGCTATGGCACCAGGAAACACATCTACAGTTCCATTCTACTCTGTTTATCATCCTATCACAAAGCAACCTCTTCACACTGCTTCTTGCACCCTTACCAGTCCAAATGGAATCATAACCGACATCTGTAAAGACCCAGACACTCTCACACAGCTTTTTGCTCGGGTCCTATTCCCTAAATCAATTCTAACTGCTTTTAACAACGGCATCCTTTGCTCTGTTCAAGGCTGAAGCTTTACATGCTTCCATTTCGACTTGAATGATCCTCGCATGCGAGAGATGGTTGAATGGCTCATGCCTGGAATTGACTACGAAACAACTCTTCAGCACATATGTATTAATGGCCACATGCCTGGTACTTTCCAGCAACAGTTCCCTCGTGTACCAGACGATCCCAGGACATCCCAATCAAACACTGTCGATCATAATCAACCCAGGAGCCTGCCGCAACAACCAGGAACACCATTTCCATGACTCAATACAGCAAACAATTCACCAATCCCTTCACAACGACGTACTCCATCCAATCAAACTATCACTTCACTTAGTCCAATTTTAAACAAATTATCTTTACCTCCTTCATTCCAACAAGAAGTTCATACAGTCTCCAATAATTATCCTTCGCTTTTTTATATGACTGCAAATGATACTGATAGCTCTTCAGATCAGGACAATGGTTCCCCTTCCAAGCTGTGCACTTTTTTGTATCCCCCAGAAACTAAACTTCCACCTGGAGTTAAGCAATCTACTGTTCTGGTCCGATTCCCTGCCTTAACATTCGAAGAATTCACTACACCTCTTACCAAAGATGAGGAGTTATTCTGCACCAAGCTGGAAGGACTTACTGGGACTCATTCCTACTTGGATGGAGTCATTGTTCCTGATTATCTTTCCAAAGGGCAGTACACCAAAATTTCTCCAGAAGGAAAGGTCATGATTCGCTTACCTGAGGCAGAAAAGCTTCTCACTCGATACTGGGCTTCAGCGAGAACAAAACTGAGGACACCAGAGTCACTTCCAGACCTTGTACCATCCAGCTGCACACCCTCATTGAGTTCTACCGATTTAAATGACTTGGAACTCTTATATCCTCCTTCTCCTACCCCATTCCCAAACATTGAATTGCCACCAATCCATAAAGCCCCAGAACAAGCGGACAGATCTACAGAAAGCGTCAAGCCAGAGCTTCATAACGATGTCAACGATGCGGCCGACAATGCTCCGATGCAGGACATAACAGCTCAGTTCTATGAGAAGTCCAAAATCTCCGAACCCTCTGATGCTCCGGATATTCACAAGGCCATGGACACCGAACCCAGTGCAGATGAAGATAGGCCAATCAATGGAGACAAGATCTTTTACAATGTGATGCAGAGATGGTACCCTGTTCTATTTAAAGCCAGCCACAAAGTTCTAACAGCCATGGAGAAATTAGCTGCTATTCAGTTTGGATATTGTTACTCGAACCTCAAGGCTGTCCAATGGAAGCATATTCTCCCAGGACAAACCTTCAACAAGCTTTTCCCAGAGTATATGAATTTAAAGGCCCTGGAACAACATTTAGGCGCACAAACTCGAAGCAGGAGTGCACATAACAATAGATGGCTTCCATACATTCAAAAGCTTCTCAACTGTCGAAAGGAGATCACCCTACTTATCAACACATTCCAGAAATTCTTTATTGCAGCTGGCTTTCCCCATGGACTCAAACAGTATATCAACACCCATTACATCAACCCAACCATTGGATATGACTACAGTCCAGTCCTCCATCATTTTGAAGCTGAATACTTTCAAGTTCTACAAGAGATACTCTGGGCTGAGCGCTATATGGAACTGGCTGCACCTGTTACACGAATCCTTCACTTGTTATTTCCTGAAGGAGAGGACCTTAACAGAGTCCTTTATCTGGTATTGGATAGGCTTCAGCAACCAGCAGTTCAAAATCGACTCTATGATCAGGAAGCTGCCATTGAGGTTGATGAAGGATATCAATCTGATGCCTCAATCGAAATATAGGTATTCAGGTGAATTATGTTCGCTTTACATCCATTCTAAATGCTTACAAAAGATCCCCAAGCTCAACGAACTCGATATTCCGTCTTCTACCAACCTATACCAATTTTCGATCATTTTATGCTATTTTTCTTCAACATGGAAACCTATCTATTCACCCTGTTACATCTCCGACCCTCTTATCTTCACCTGGAACTCAATGGTTGATCCATTTCTCCCATGCTTCTATTTATTCCAGATGCCACCCGAACTCGATCTACAGTATGTTACCTCAGTCTACATTCACTCTACTGATCCGCTCTATTTTTATTTGATCCATACACATCTCTGTTACTCTCAAGGATTTGTCTTCCACTCATTATTCATCCAGGACTCGATGGATTATTCCCCTTTTGTATTTTTTCATTCACTACTCACGGCGCACGGATCCGATCTACAGTATATCACCTATCTACACACGCCTTCCACCATTTTTCTTCATTTTTATTTGACCTGTATGCCCTTCCGTGCACTTAACTATCCTTCCTACTCCCATTCTTTCATTCAGAGTGCGATGAAACTCTATCCCATCATTGTTCTGTCAAGATATTTTTACTCTACATGCCTGGTGCATCCGTGTGATATCATTCTATATTCAGTTACTCCGGACAATACCTGCTATTTTTGTATAGCCACATATGATTTATATTTATTATCCTTTGATAGGGCCTACATGACCAGTTATGTGAGGCAGTACCGGATCTTAGAATCCTCCCACCTTCCTTGGACTCTTCCTCCTCCCCACATAACTTCAGAAACCCATATCTTTACTCCACACCGCTCAAATAGCTTCAAACTTGGCCAGAACTCGCGCTTTGGTTTACTCTATCGACTACACCAAAAATATTTGGAAGAAACACGTTTCAAACGGAGTTATAAGACATTTTACTTAAAATCAGGTAGAATTTCGACGAAAATTACTTCTATAACACTCATATCACCTCTCCATTGCACCCAATGTTGTCAATCATGGATAACTTCCTTTTACTTGAATATGACGGCCATAGGAACCATAATGAGCACATGTATCATTGTTCCCAGAGAGCGCTTTTTCTCAGGAAACACCCCCTATATATCGAGGTGCGGCGCATGCAATTCTTATGCTACCCGTCTAATCACAGACGCGTTAGAACCGCATGATATGTCCGCACATAACGCACCCTTGGCCGTGACAATCTACACAGAAGTGATGGAAAGCGATGGGAATATAAATGGTATCTCCCCCTCCTCCTGTTTTTGGACCAAAACTTATCCCTGCACGTTCATTTCGCTTAGTATTCCCAGTCAAGCTGCATATTCGAGTAGCCTTACCATCCATGTATACAACGAGTCATTGTTTGCTAAGAAGAATGGCTCAAACGACCGAAAATCGAGTGAAACAGTATGATTTTGCTCCTTTTTGGAAACAATATACTCAAGAATGTGTCATATCTCCACCATATCTTCACCAAATTGCGAGATTATTCTTTCTATTTACTGGTATCATTCATCGCCTTTAGAATCAACTCTCGAACAGGGAAGAAACGAGATGGGAAATACAGGAGAAGCGCCAGGTGTAAGCATATCTCTTCTTGCTTACATATCATATTACACTACTGACAAAACCATTACATCCTTCTACAAACTCATTTATCTTGATAGTCCTAGCCTCTACTCTCTATTTAAACAGGTCTGGATACCATACCCATTGTCTCCAATTGTCCATAGCATACAAGTTGACTTTCAAGATTGTCATTTTTTACTACACTACATACTTCCAACCTTACCAAACATAATTTCATTGGATACTCCTGTATCTACTGAATACATACCAGCAATTAAAAGCGACTCAAAGGCTCCTCAACTTAACAGATTATTCAAACCATCCCTCAACATCCTATTAACATACAAAAATCTAATAATAACACAGAACACAGCCACTTCATTAAAAATAGCTCGTCGCCTAATTCAATCTTGTACGTCTGTACATACATATCTAGCAGGACTAGAACTGTATTTCAACATATCTAATCTTATTCAAGTTATATTCAATAATATAAACTTGAATACTATCATGTTCCCTGCGCCATACAACATGCGCATCACACAAAGCACACATGCACAGTCAAACTTGAACACTATCATGTTCCCTGTGCAAAGTCTTGACACTATCTTCCTTTACAATAGACAAACCTACATTGCAGAAGAAGACGATGAACTCATATTTGTACCTGGACTTGATACTGTCAATGTATTTACAGCATATAAACGTGTAGATAAGAAAGTTCATCCTGTATCAACCACATTTTCAGAAGATTGTCATGTAACCAGACAAATACCTGAAGATCCCCTTCTAACATTACCTAAATTACCTATCCGACCACCAGAATTTACACCCACAAACAAGATAACACTAGAGCGCATGGCAGAGTTAAATATAAATTCGCAAGGATTTCTATCAACAGAAGAAGAAAAACTGTTTCAATTTATCATGATCCTCAATGAAAACGCAATTGCATTCGAAGATGTAGAATGTGGTACTTTGAAGGAATCCTATTTTTCTCCATACATAATTCCTACCATTCCGCATTCTCTGTGGGAATACAAAAACATTCCAATACCACCTGGTCTTTTACCTCAAGTCCTTAACGTTCTGAAATTAAAAATGGATGCAGGAGTATATGAGCAAAGTCAATCATCCTATCGCTCCCGATGGTTTGTAGATCTTAAAAAGAATGGCAAACTAAGGATTGTACATGATCTTCAGCTGCTAAACAAAATTACGGTCCGAGACGTGGGATTACTACCTATCGTTGATGATTTCGTTGAAGGGTTTGCAGGACATCAATGTTACACTGTGTTTGACTTATTCTGGGGATTTGATGCACAAAAAATACACCCTAGAAGTTGAGGATTAACAGCTTTTATGACACCATTGGGATTATTACAAATCACGTCATTACCAACAGGATTCACTAATTCGCCTGCAGAGTTTCAGAAATGTATGGTGATGGTATTAAAAGACGAAATTCCTAATACAGCCAATATATTTATAGATGACCTTCCCGTTAAAGGCCCAAAAACTCAGTATTTACTCGAGAACAGTAAACCTGCCACCATGCCTGGAAATGAAGGCATACACCAGTTCATTTGGGAACATGCACAGGATGTACATAGAATCATGCACCGTGTTGCATGTTCTGGTGCTACGTTTGCAGCAAATAAAGCGCAAATATGCTTACCTGAAGTGCTTATCATTGGACAGAAATGTAATTCAAAAGGACGTGAACCTGACAATAAAAAGGTAGAGAAGATACTTACCTGGCCGCAGCTATCCACGCCAAAAGAAGTACGTCAATTTTTGGGGCTCTGTGGAACTGTTCAGATATGGATACCTAATTACTCCAAAATTGTCAGGCCATTAACAGAATTATACCACATAGGAGCTGAATTTGTTTGGGATGAATGTCGTCAAGCCGCTTTTGATCAAATTAAGGAACTAATTTCAAGCAGCCCTGCATTACAACCCATTGATTACACATCCACCCTACCGGTCATCCTCTCTGTTGATTCAAGTAGAGATGCAGCAGGAATGATATTATCACAAATTGATGAAGATGGAAAATATTGACCTGCCCGATACGGATCTGTTCCTATGTCAGAAAGAGAATCGTGTTACTCACAGCCAAAATTAGAACTATTTGGGTTATATCGTGCCCTTCGACACTGGCGACTGTATATCATTGGTGTCAAGCAACTCCACATTGAAGTTGATGCTCAATACATAAAAGGAATGCTGAATGAGCCCGATCTACAGCCAAGCACAGCAGTTAATCGATGGATTCAAGGCATCCTTATGTTTGACTTCAAATTAATACACGTACCTGCGGAAAAGCATAAAGGCCCAGACGCACTATCTAGACGACCACTTGCAGAAGGAGAAGAACCTGAAAGTGATGATGACTCATGGCTAGATAACATCGCCCTTCTAACATTCATTCCGGATCACAAATTTATGTTCAACCTGGAAGAAAATGTCAATACAAACACTGATATTAATTTGCCCTCATGTTTTGCTGCTTGAGCGCAGCAAGAAGAACTTTTAAATAATATTAAATATTTTTTAACAACTCTTGAATCACCCAACATTGCCGACCTACAAAAAAAGCGACGGTTTCTTGCCAAGGCGATGGAATTCTTTGTTAAGGAAACCAAACTCTATAAGCGAAATGGATCAAAGCCACCATTACTCGTAGTCACTGAGCCTGCCAAAAAGCTTATAATCTTAAATCAAGCGCATGAGAATTTAGGTCACCAAGGTGTCCAGGCAGTGCATGAAACTATACGTCATCGATTTTTTTGGCCTCATATGAGGGCAGACGTGTATCATCATGTCCGATCATGTCATGAATGTCAGATTCAAAGCCTAAAAAGACTGGAAATACCACTGACTGTATCAACACCGACTTCACTGTTTGCAAAAGTCTATATTGATATAATGCACATGCCCGAAAGTAAAGGATTCAAATATATTGTTGTGGTTAGAGACGATTTGTCTGGAACATGTGAAGCCCAAGCCTTACGCAATGCAACATCAAAGGAGTTATCTAAGTTTTTTTGGAACATGATCTATTGCCGATATGGAGCTCCACAGAAAGTTATAACCGACAATGGTCCGGAAGTCAAGAAAGCATTTGAAATTCTTCTCAAACACTTAGGAATTCCACAAATTAAAATTATGCCTTATAATCACTATGCCAATGGAGTAGTAGAACGTGGTCATTTTACGCTCAGGGAAGCGATTGTCAAGTCTTGCCAAGGTAATATTAAGAATTGGCCAGATAAGATACCAGAAGCATTATTTGCGGACCATGTAACTGTGAGCCGTACTACTGGGTTCTCTCCATACCAGCTCTTACACGGTACTGATCCGATCTTACCCCTAGACCTTACCGAAGCCACATTTTTGGTTGACGGATTTAGAACAGGACTTACAACCAGTGAATTACTGGCCCTACGAATGAGACAACTTGAGAAGCATGAGAATGATAAAATCAAAGTAGCAGAAACACTTCGAAAAGCCCGATTTGCGTCCAAGGCACAATTTGAACAAAGATTTCATCAGCGAATGACACATGAAACATATAACCCTGGAGAATTAGTACTAATTCGGAACACTGCGGTAGAATCATCACTGGATCGCAAACATAAACCACGTTATTTAGGGCCATACCAGGTTGTAGGACAAACTGAATACAGAGCATACCAGCTCAGAGAATTAGACGGCACAAATATGCAGACTAAAGTAACACCCTTTCGATTACTCCCATACATTTCACGACACCATTCATTCATGAGAGAAAACCACCAAGACAACTCCGAACAAGCAGATTCAGGAACATCTAGTTCTGAGTCCGATTAGTATCCAATAGATTTGTTGACATGATCTAAAAATTCAAGCAAACACATCAGGAAAAACACTTTGGCCAAAAATAGCCTTGAAGTGTATTATTGCAAAAAAGGTGCATCAAATACTCTCTAGGTTACTCCTGTGGTACCCTGAGTAGCCCTAGTACACCCTGAGTAGTCCCAGTACACTCTGACACACCCTGAGTAGCATTCTTAACTCTGACACACCCTGAGTAGCATTCTTAACTCTGAGGATGCTGTAATATTCCTAAATGGTATATGACTATTATGACTTGGACATAGAACCATGACGCAAAGCATATATTGATTATTTATAGTATAAATGTCTAATACAATGTCTGATAGGCATACACACTCTTCCAGTTATTTAGCAAAAATATAGGTACAATGTCCAATGCTGTCTCAGATGTAATGGTTAAACTAACACAAGAACGGTCAGAAAACCTGGGTATAAGCATACAGCTCTGGCGTATAGAGCTAAGTGGAATAATTTGAAATATTGGCTGGGCCATTTTCCTTACCAAGTACATTCCACTGGATTCGTCTGGTCCACTGTTGAAAGGAGCAAACAGCTCAATGTATGCCATCTCTTCTCTTGGCCATTCTTTTGGTACTTCTTGGTTTCCTAGCCCAATGTCAATAGTTTGTGGAAGCTTGAAAATCAAATGAACTCTCGCAGCTTGTGTTCCTTAATTAGTAAAAATTAGCACCATTAGAATCAAAATAAACCCAAAATTATACCTTGTAAACCAACAGTCTGCGCTTCATCATGGATATTAACAATGACTGTATCATGGCGTCCATTTAAATTCTGTGGTGATGGAGGAATAGCTTTTACAGTGTCATTTTTCTCAATATCCTGGCCATCATAGTTTTCGACAAGACTATTCGGATGGAATTTAAACTGGGTAAAACAATCCACATGTTGAAAAGGAAGATTGTAAAGCCTTGCACTAGTATTGGATGTGCAGGAGCCCTTGGTAAGAAATTTGTTCATATACTCCTTTAAGTGCTGAGAGAATAAGCGAGTTCCATGATTCTGTTCAATTACTGTAATAGGGTGTCCAGGGTATGGAGGATATTTGGCGATCTTAATAATAGGTTTCTCTTTCAGTTTAGTCGGGGGCCTTTTGGCAGGTTCGTTCTGGGAGTCCACTCATTCCAAGTAGTTATCAAACATAGAAACCTTTTCCTGTCGTGATAGCCAATTGACCATCTGAGGAAATTTGTCTCGTCGATTTGATGCTCGCCATCCTTCCTTTGCAAAATCAATATGAAAGTGTTCAAATGCTTCTGTGTTGTAATTGTCTGTTGTTCCAAATAGCTTGATGGACTCAACATAGTGGAGTAAGGAGTGGAATTTGGGTATGTTGAGATCTTGATGAATACCAACTTTGATGAAGAATTCCTTATGTTTTTCAAAGCTGTTTAGAGCATCTTCGAGATATCCAAGCGTGTCTGAGTCATGGGACTTATATTGCGCAAGATATGTGAAGTCCAAAAGAGCTTTAATCGCACGTATGCCTTCATTTGCAACAATGCCAACAAGACAGCCAAGTAGTACCTTAGCCATATTCTTTTGCTCAGGACCAGAAATCTGGCTAAGAGCGGAAAATCCATTTTTGAAGTGACGCACACCAAAGGCAGGAGGAAGAGCTCGTAAGCATTTATCAAGCTCTTCAGGGCTCAAGAGCATTTGGCACCAGTTGATTATATACTTGAGGACGCCTTGATAAAGCTGGTGAAGAATATCGGGGGTGATGGCTTTATGAATGTCACAGAATGGAAAATCCTTCCAAAAAGGATCGTAAATGCTTTCTGACACGTCTTGCTCCATGCATTTCTGGTAGAACTGATTCTCCTTTGTGGACATTCTTTTTGCTTCCGCAATCACATCCAGTGTCCACTTTCTGGTACGAAATGGGGCTAATTCCGAATTTTCAAGATCTTTTGCTGGTGCAGTACATTTTGGACAGGTTCTGTATTTTGTGCAAGCTACAAGGCATTGTTTGGGAAAGTCGGCAACATAGCACGCAAGTATAGGGAATACATTTCTGATGTCTCCATTGCCACTTGTTATGTGAATGCCCTCTTTTCCTGCTTGAATCAAGGGCCCAAGTACAAAGCGCATAGCCTCATGGAAGATATATTGATTCCATATGCCAACTTGTTTCTTCTTCAATGCGGCACCCTTTAATTTTGTTGATGTATCGCAAGGAAGATAGGCGATTAAAACGCATGCTCGTTTTGATGGTTTTCGTCGAATATATTTTGGGATATTTCCAAGTGTAAGGTAAACAGGGTATGCACTTTTTCCACCCGAGAAATTTGTAAGCTGGGTTTTATCTGTCGCAATAATTACTGGTGCAATAGTAGCACCTTTAGGAAGCTTGCTCTACATGTCGGAATGAGTGCCATAAACTTGAATTTTCAGAACGTTTTCTTACCTGGACGGCATGCCACCACTGTCCTGTCCATAATTCTGTATATATTCTCTCCTCCTTGCTTGCAGTTTTGAAGATTTTCTGTGGCTTGTAAACCAAGCTGAATGAAAGAGACGGATCCCCCAAAAGACTATGAATGGCATCAATAGGATCCCTATATCTTATTGTATGGGCCATATTGGGAATATCCTGAAAGAAGAGATCCTCGACCTTCCATGTTCTCGCACGATCTGGTATATCATTATCAATTATCTGGTGCAAACTTCTTGTATTAGTATATGAGATTCCTAATTTATCCTGAACCTACTTGGGGTATTAGTACTCAGGTAGAATTAGAAAGAGAGAAAAACATACACCCGGTATAGACAGCAATCTGTCAAGTGATTTGTGCCCAATTCCATCCTTAATCGCCCATCGAGCAATTCTCCAGTCCATCTCACTCGCAAATGGTGCGTATGCATTTCCCTGATCTGGTTGATTATTATCCTTGGACGTATATGAAGCAAATAGCTGCCGCCATTTTTTGTATGCTTGCTCATTCTGGCCAACCACCTCTCCTGCACCATCAAAATCCACATAAACTCTAGCATCTTCATCCTCATCCGACACAAAACCACTTGCTTCTCTGCTTCTACTTCTTTGTGATCTATTTGCAAGCGTTGAAGGTCCTGGTCCTGCTTCTCCTATTTCAACGTCCTCTTCCACTTCTAAAAAGTGATCTAGCTCTGGGTCTTCTATATCATCCAAATCTTGTAAAAGCCTCTTGAGCGCTTTGAAATGTATTGGTTCCTCATCCAAAAGAGGTGGATTATGCTGAGGTTGTAAGGATAGAAAATGGCCTGTTTCATTGTCTGATTCGTCTTCTTCAGAGGCCGTGAGTGTTGGTGTGGAATTATCCATCATCCCATACATCCTTCCCATTAGCTCTACCCTTCTACCCTCACCCCAGTGTCGACAAGATGAATGCTTCAGATGGTAGGTCATGCCTTGGGCTGTAGGAAATATGTGAAAGCATACTGGGCATTGGTAATGATTGTTATCTGTCATTACAATGAAAAGGAAGGAAAAAAGATATACACTTTTTCTCCTGGGAAAAAGACGGCAGACACAGTGAGAGTGGTATAAATAGCCCCAAAAAGAGCTGCCATCAAGTAGCAAGACTGGAGTCGCAAAAAAATGATTGAAAAAAATATAAAAATTACAATTTGTTGTTGTCCACAAGCTCATAGTGGGTAGTCTTTACAATAAGAATAAACGGGAGTTCCATGTTTGTTCTGCTCCCGGCCATCCATTTTGTGCACCCTATATGAAGACAAATTAATGCATATAGAATAAAAATAATCAAGCGCTATACGCACGGTGTAGGAGATAATCATAAGTCCTTGCTATTTTATCTTGAGCACTGCATATAACATTTATTGTCGTCCATAAGAATCAATGGTAATGACTTCCAAGATAGAAAATAAACAAACCTATTTTACGCCTTTTTCCTCTCTGGATTTTTCTTTGCACTACCAATAATTCCTCATCATGCAGTCCAACTTGGGTTCTATTGTGAATCCAGACTGCCGTGTGACCAATGTTGTCAACAGGATAGCAGAAATCCATTAAAACTATTATAATCAATGTTAGTTGGGAAACATCACAAAACTCAAGAAAGGGGACACACATTTCTCATCCAGACGTACATATTTTGAGGCATGTTCTAACAAGTTGGTTAATAATGTTAAGAATCAGACCATGGCATGCAAGCAAGCCCAAGTTCTTGACGTAAGTAGATTCTCAGGAATATTCCATGGCAAGTTTTATGCGGCAGCGTGCTGTGCCACTAGCACAACGTGCCAGCGAACCGATGTCCTGCTTGCGTGTTCTTGAGTATTGATCATGAAAGGGCTTTCAGGAGCTACTCTCATATGGAATGCTATTGTGTAGCCAAGTTGCATGGATATGAGAAATATAGAGTAGACATTATAATGCAATGAAGCAAATTAGTTCATCAAATATACAACGGATATACCTGGCCAGGATCCTGGCCATCGACAATGCACATGATCACATGATCTCCATTAAGTCGCGTCAACCCAACTGTCTTGTGTTGACTTCATATACGACAGAACACATTGTACCTCTTCTTCCCACATAAACACTCATATACTCACTATTAATTATATAACAAAGATTCTCAGATGAACATGTTCAAAAAGTACACACCTACAGGTCGCTCTGATATATATCAAGCGCCTTCACTCCACTTCCTTCTTTTGCACCAATAATAGCCATGCCTTATCTCTTTTTTCCCCAGTACAAACATTTATTGCCACATTGATAAATTTTTAGAGAACCAGTGCTACTCAAACCAGTCTTGGGCAAAGGTCATGGGGATCCCTGCTCAGGAAATTGCTTGGTGTGAAAGAGAATTATGCTGGGCACTGGGATGGAAACTGGTAGCATTAGATCTACATCGTAAATAGACTACTTTACAGCTTTACTTGAGAGGTATTTTTTTAATTAATTTGTTGAAAAGGTACTTCTGCTCCTCAAAGAGAGAATCACGCGCCTCGCTCAAATTTGTAATTTGCTCGTTAATAAGTAGATAATTCTCGTTATTAACAGCAAACCGTTTCTTTAACTCCTCTACATCCAAGTCACTAAGTGCCCGCTTTCGTTTAACAGAAGTTTTAGTAGCAGGTTGAAAATCTGGACAATTAGCTTCCACAACCTAGGAAGCATCTGGGCATGTCGGAATTATGGGAGAGGATGCTTGCAACATTTCTTTATAAAGTGAAGCTGGAGCCTAAAACAAGATATAAAAAAACAAGTTCTCATACAAAAAACAATGCCAAATGATGCCATGACTTACGCAGGTTGAAGCATACGAAACCTGGGGCTGCCCACAACCAAGAATATCCCAGGCTACCTCAGAAGAGTTAAACGGTAGACTCATTGATTGGACCTGTTCATCCAATTGTCTTTGTTCCTCAGCGCATCCCTTGCATAAACATGCAGGACATTCGCATGAGCAACATAAATCCGGTGGACCGCCAGTATTGCATAAGCAGCATATTGAGGTGAAGGGATCAATACAGTCTTGACGGTGTTTGGCTTCGCTGAACTTTTCCCTTTTTTTGCCATGTCGCACATCCTATTTGTAGTATAAAAATGTAAATTTAGCAGTGATCAACGCAAAATAAAACTTGCCTGTGTCTCATTCATGAGTTGACTATTAGCCTGAAGGGATATGGCAAGTTGGATGGAAGGAGGAGAGCCAGGAGTTGGAAGAGCAATAAGCGTTGAGGTGGTGCCTTGGCTCAGACCTAATTTAAAGTCACCACACCCACTCAATGTAGATGGCTTGGCAATTAGGTCCTGTGGGGTATACTCGTTACCAGATAATCCAGCATCTAACATGGCAGGCATAAGAAGCCCAAGCTCCTGGTATAGCCAGAACCAGCCATAAGTCACTGAAAATGTTCTTGAAATAGAGACTTACCGGAGATGACCTGTCATAAGACGACCTTTCATAGTAGACTGAAGATTCAATAATTTCTGCAGGATATTTAGAAAGTGTATGCATATATTTCTTTGGAGGCATTTTTTAGGATGTGGATGTGATGATATATAAAATGTGAGTTGGCATTTCAATTTTTGACACTAAAAAGGTCATGTGATGGTGATGTGAAGTCAACATAAAATACCGCTTTTTTTATTTTAAAAAAAAAGAAACAGGAACTATGTATATAGCCAGTTACTTGCTCGCAAATTGGTCCCAATAGCTCCAATCCTTATCCTCCCAATCTATACTGTTCTGAGTTGGCGAAGATAATTGGCATAAAAGGTGGCGCTTCGGATTGAGAGTCGAAAGTGTAACGGGCGCTTAAAAGTTCAAGCCAATTTACTGGAGGTGTCGCGTTGGAAAGTGGTGGAGTTGATATGCTAGAAGATGGTGATTCGGTTGATGCATTTGAAGATGGAAAAGTAGGGTTCGGAGAAAACAACGAAGAAGTTGAAGGAAAAATAGAAGAAGACTGATTGGTTGGTGCTTGGATTTGTTCCGACAATTCTTGGATCTGATCTAGATGGTGGAAAGGGGATTGAGCATGAGAAGATTCCATCGCATCTGAAATGCTCCGCAGTCCAAGGGGGCCTTCAATGTTTATATTGTCTGGCAGAGACCAAAGAGGTGGCAGGAGTTCAATATCAATACTTGGGGACCGCTTAATGTTTGGGATCTGAAAATATCCTCAGTAGCTGTGTAGACAATTTTTGAGTTTTTGCACCACAAAACATACCGTCACAGTTGCTGAAGACATTTGACAGAGCCCAGAGAGACGAAAAGACTCCTTTATAGATATTTTTGTGGAGTCCAAGATATCGTCACCAGAGCATGTAAGCTGCTTGGCTTCTTGACCTTGCTGAGCGTCCATAGTAATGTGATTGTTTAAAAACAAGAACAACCAACTGCCTTGATGCAGAGGCATGTACTATGAAATTTAGGCGAAAATGTGTAGTTGTGGCTGTGCTTGGCCAGGATCCTGGCCATTCAAAATTTATTGCAACTCATCTTTTGCATGATAAAAACTTGACTGTACGTTAATTACAACTGCGAGATATGTACCAACTATGTGAACTATGCACTTCTGCGAATTCAGACATCTTCCAAGACCTCATCATCTTCACTACTATCCCTAAAAATAAATCATGCACCGTCAATGCACTATCAAGAGGCAAGTTTAGAAAATATAGAAGGAGGGGGAGACTTACTCAGTCAGATCTATCAAATTTTCTGAACCGCTCCCATTATCTTCCTCATCACTGAAAATAGATTATACAATATTAACAAGGGAACTTGAAGAATATGAAGGCAGAAGAGGACTTACTTGGTTAGATCTATTGGATTTTCTGCATCACCTTGGGGCCCATTATCTTTGCTATCACTGAATATAAATTACACTATCAACAAGGAGATTTAAAGACTATGAAGGCGGGAGAAGCCTTACTCAGTGGTTAAATCTATGGGATATTCTGCTCTGCCTCGCCCAAGTCGTCCAGCTTCATAACGCTCCTGATAGAATTCTGCCTGGACTCTTGCTATGTATGTGCTAGCAGACACATGGAAGCTGAACCTTTCGATGGGGAAATGATCTGGTCCTGGATTCAATAGCCATTCGGGTCCATGAGCACCGGGGTACAGTTCGACTGAGCGGAAAAGTGGGTGGGTGACAACTATACCCTTCCTCATTGGGACCTCCTTCCATACTAGCGCCCATTTCCAATACACTCGAATATTGACAGTGGATTTTTGTGAAAATAGGTAGATGTTGCCTGTCGTTCCAAGAGAAGGAGATGGGCAGGGGAAAAGTGATGAATGGTATTTATTGTACCTTCTTGTTGTCCCACTGAAATCATCATACTCACATGGAGTAAAATATATTTGTATTCCTACAAACTCCATGGTTTGGTTGAGCGATGAGGTCTGCGATGAAGTGTGACACAACAACGACTTAAGCAAGCTGGCCAGGATCCTGGCCAAACATGTCATGGTGGTCAACATCTTCCTAGCACATCAGTCTTCGTTGAAAATCACTTTATTGTCTAATTATCTTATCAGACTCACATAAACCCCTTCAACAAGCCCTGGACACTCGCCCTTACTATGCAATTAAGTGAGCTTGAAGCCAAAGCTCCAAGGCCCCAAACCAGTGCTATCTATTGGATTGGACTGAACTGAAATATAGAAGGATGGGGTAGATTATCCCAGATGCTTGGTCCAACAGGAGAGTAAGGCCAATGCTGCCTTCGACTAGCTCACACGGAAGGACAATTTTGGTGAGGGATGAATCTGGCAGAACTATTTAAGCCTTCGGAGACTTGCCGCATATTGATCGACCTTTGCACCCACTACTCTCAATCTTATCAACCAATATCGACCCTCTGGGTACAATAGAAATACCAGTGCCTGAAGATTATACACCGGAGAAGTAGGCGGAACATTGGTCGAACACTTGAATCGTATCAAGGAGCTCATTTGTGGTCTTGAGAATCTTGGGCACCCTCGATGTCCAAAACTTGTCATTCCTCAAGAACCCAGTCCAGTAACAATTTCTTTCTCAACCATTCTCAATTTCTCGTGCTATGACATTGTTTCAATGACATGGTACATCTAGTTCCTCCCTACACACGAGTCAGCTTGACAATGTAACGTCCATTGGCATACACACCATGGTAGTTGTCAGGGTTTCCCCTATTTTTCCTTATTT
The DNA here is from genome assembly GCA_964017145.1 of Agrocybe praecox. Lineage (NCBI taxonomy): Eukaryota > Fungi > Basidiomycota > Agaricomycetes > Agaricales > Agrocybaceae > Agrocybe > Agrocybe praecox. The sequence continues at coordinate 3,417,860 of OZ024849.1, forward strand.
TATATATTTATTTTGTATTTTTCCCTTTCTTAATTATGTAGATATCTTATCTCTTTTACATCTTTGATTATCTTCTTGATTATCTTCTTGATTATCACTCAGATCTTTGATTAGATACTTATCATCTTTATTTCTCATGAGCACTGCCTCAATCACTCCACATCATTCTTCTCCTTATTTCATGATGTCATTGTCTTATTCATCATTCCTTTATGATGTCATTGTCTTACTCATCCTTCTGTTTCATGATGTAATGTGGGAATATTCTAGAATAGCTGTAGGGTATATATACTGGACATGTAGGTAGCTGTAGCCCCAGCTTCAATCTCTTAGGATATCCACTATCATTGGTGTGATCTCTTAGAACCATTGAGTGTCTCTCTCTCTCTCTCTCTTCATCTCTCTCTCTCTCTCTCTCTCTCTTGCTTTGTCTTTGTTGGTGGCCTTGTCACACTGATCTTAGTGTTGCCCTGACAGAAGATTGAAGCTCTCTCAGACAACTCCACCACTCACTACCCATCATCTCACTCTCATCCATATCAACCTACACTCATCTACACCAATTTATTCATCTCTCTTTCCACCATTTTCTCTCACATTCTTTCACTACATATATCATCCTTTTCATCATCACCAACCCTTCAACCTCCAATATTCTCCCAATCTTCTACATCATTTCTCCCTCCCCAGTTTCAACATCTCCTCAAGACATCTCTCTTTCTACTGGATTGCTCACTCTCTGCTGTGTGTTGTGTGTGAATTTGTAGATAGGGATACCAACTGTTGGGGCAGATTCAGGCCAACTGTTTCTGTCTTTGGTGGTCTAGGAAAATACCAGGTAGTCAATCCTGTGATCCTAGGTTTAGACCCACTGTGTTTGGGGTGACAACTGGGTATCCAGTATATAGTTTTCCTAGTTACTTAGTATAGTCTCAAGGGCACTTTTTGTAGATAGCTTCTCCCACACACACACCAGAGAGCCTCTACTTTATCTGCACCAAGATGGACACTACCACTACTCCTACCACTACTCTTCTCTCTGTGGAGGAGCTCCTTCAACAAATCTCTCTCCTTACCCAGGAGGTGGCTCTCTTAAGGCAGCAGCAGCAACAGTCAGTCACACCTCCAACCACTCAATCACCATTCTCCTCTGCTGCTAGAGAAGTCCATCCTCCCCCTGCCAGTCATGGTCCCTTTACCTTTGGTTCACAGGCTGGAATCAAGGTTTCCCCTCCTGAGCCATATGATGGCTCTATGTCAAAAGCAGAAACCTTCCTCAGTCAACTCAAATTATATTTCTATGGGAAAGGAATTACAGATGATCTTCAAAAGGTTGTTTGTGCCCTGTCCTATATGAAGGAAGGTACTGCTGGAAAATGGGCACTAGACAAAACCAAAATTCTGGATGGAGATTATTCCAAAGAGGGTCTTTGGGATGACTTTGTTTATGAATTCAGGGAGGTATTTGGAGATCCAGACCCTGCAAGCACAGCCAGGCATAAAATGAATCTTCTGAAGCAGGGAAGTCAAACTGCTGATGAATATGTGGCTAGCTTTAGGGAATTGGTCTCTGATACTGGGTATAATGATGCTGCCTTGGTTGAGAAGTTTCAGACTGGGTTAAATAGGTCACTCAGGGAAAAGGTCTACAATGTCCCTGATATGCCCAAGACTCTGAATGGCTGGATTTCCTGGGCTACCAAGCTGGACAGGCAGTGGAGACAGATGGAAGCCTTCAACAAGTCTACCTCTATTACCTCTTCTCCTTTCTCCAAGGCTCCTAAATCTCAGCCTAAGCCAGCAGCCCTCAGTCCTTCTCCATTTTCAAGCAGTCAGAGAGGTTTTGTTGCTCAGGCAAAGCAACCAGATGTTGTTCCCATGGAAGTTGACTCTGGATGGAGGTCAGTCAGGCCACTTATCTGCTTTAAGTGCAGAAAGCAAGGTCATAAGGCTGCTGACTGCAAATCCTCAGTCAATATCAATGCTATGAACCATGAGGAGTTGAAAGACTTCTATGGGAAACTCATTAAGGAAGAAGAAGGAAAACAACAACAGGAACAGAAGAAGAATTTTTAGAGACACCATTGGTGAAGGACATGTCCCAATGGAATAGATTTAATGTATTAGAAGATGAAAATGATAAAATCAATCCTATCTCTTCTGACTCTGATACAGAAATCATGTCCTCAAATTCTGATTCTTCTCCTTCTTCTACTCCTGAGAGGATATACATCTTAGGGCATAAGCCAAAGGCCTCTACCCATTTGTCAGTCATTCTCAAGACAATGGACACAGGAAAAAGGCTGTCTGTAGATGCTTTGCTTGACTCTGGAGCTACTGGTCTTTTTCTGGATACTGGTTTTGTAAAATACCATAATCTCAACACAAGGAAACTTCCAAGAGCCATTCCAGTCTACAATGTTGATGGTACTCTCAACAAAAGTGGCTCTATTCATGAGGAAGTGGACTTAATTATGGTGTACAAGAACCACACAGAAAAGGCTACCTTTGCTGTTTGTGACTTGGGAGACAAGACTGCTATCATTGGACATACCTGGCTCTATCTACACAATCCTGATGTCAGCTGGAAGTCAGGTGATGTCCAGTTTACTAGATGTCCATCTGACTGCCATATGGAAGTAATTAGAGCCAGGAGGAAGAGACAGAGGATAGCTGCAGTACAGAGAAGACAGCTCCCTCAGTTTGATAATGAAGGTGTAGATCTTGTAGATCAGTCACCTGACTTTGACTCTGAGATTGAGCCTGAGGATAGGATTTTTATTTCTTATCTCTATCCTCAGAAGCAGTCTATTAATGCTACCTCAACTGTGTCCCAGAAATTGGCAGAAGAGTCTCACCAACAGGCTGAATCCCCAAAGAAGACCTTTGAAGAAGCTGTTCCCAAGCATTATCACCAATTTAAGGGAGTTTTTTCAAAGGAATCCTTTGACAGGCTACCTGACATAAAGCCTTGGAATCATGCTATTGAGCTAAAGCCTGGGTCTGAGCCTTACAGATCAAAGATTTATCCTCTTTCACCAAATGAGCAAAAAGAGCTTGATGCTTTTTTAGAGGAGAATCTGAAGTCTGGTAGGATTAGACCATCCAAGTCACCTATGGCATCCCCTGTGTTCTTTGTTAAGAAGAAGGATGGCTCTCTTAGACTAGTTCAGGACTATAGAAAGCTAAATGAAATGACCATTAAAAACTCTTATCCCTTACCTCTCATTTCTGACATCATTACCAAACTCAGCAAAGCCAAGTATTTCACCAAGCTGGATGTCAGGTGGGGCTTTAACAATGTTAGAGTTAAGGAAGGGGATGAGTGGAAGGCAGCTTTCAGAACCAATAGAGGGCTGTTTGAACCACTGGTCATGTTCTTTGGCTTGACCAACAGTCCTGCAACTTTCCAAACTATAATGAATGACATCTTTATAGAGCTTATTGATGGCAATGTGGTCATTGTGTACATGGATGACATATTGGTCTTCACTGAAACTCTTGAGCATCATAGGGAGGTAGTCAAGAAGGTCTTGCAAATCCTGGAAGATAACAAACTTTACCTTAAAGCAGAAAAATGTGAATTTGAAAAGGAAAAGATTGAATATCTTGGACTTATCATTTCACAGGGCAAGATTGAAATGGATCCTGACAAGGTAGAGGGAGTTTCCAAATGGCCTGAACCTGAAAATGTCAAGGATGTTCAATCATTCTTGGGATTTGTTAACTTCTACAAAAGGTTCATAGAGGATTTTGCAGACATTGCCAAGCCACTTCATGAATTGACAAAGAAAGGGACAGTCTGGAGATGGGGACTTAGACACCAGGAAGCATTTGACCAGCTAAAACTTAAGGTCACATCCTCCCCTGTTCTAATCTTCCCTGATGACAACAAACCTTATAAAGTTGAAGCAGATAGCTCTGATTATGCTACTGGAGCTGTGTTGTCTCAGGAAGGTTTGGATGGAAAATGGCATCCTGTGGCCTTTATGTCTAAGTCTCTCTCTGAAGTAGAAAGGAATCATGAAATCCATGACAAGGAGATGCTGGCTATTATCAGAGCACTAGATGAATGGAGACATTATCTTGAAGGGACTCAACATACCTTTGAGATTTGGACAGACCACAAAAATCTAGAGTACTTTATGACTGCCCAGAAGTTAACCAGAAGGCAGGCCAGATGGTCACTCTTTTTGTCCAGATTTGATTTTTCTCTTCATCATAGGCCTGGTAAAAAGTCCTTAAAGCCAGATGCATTGTCTAGGAGATCAGACCATAAGAAGGGGGAGAATGATAATGAAAATGTAGTTCTCCTCAAACCTTCCTACTTCAAGATCCAGGCTCTCAAACAGGGTCATACCACATTGGCTGGTCCAGAGACTGATCTTCTCAAGAAGATTAGAGAAGTAAAGGACTTTGATGAGAAAGTGGTCAAGGCAGTACAAGAGATGAAGAAGTCTTCAACCAAGAAGATAGATGGACAGGAATGGTCAGAGGAGCAAGGGCTTGTTCTCTACAGAGGAAAGGTGTATGTTCCAAAAGACAAAGACCTTAGAAGGAAAATTGTGGAACTACATCATGATGCCTATATTACTGGACATCCAGGAAAATGGAAGACAATAGAGTTAGTCTCTAGAAATTATTGGTGGCCAGGGATGTCCCATTATATTGCAGCCTACACCAGAGGATGTGATAGATGTAATAGGACCAAGACATTCCCTGCTAAACCTGTTGGCTTCCTGACTCCAACTGAAATTCCTTCTGATGTCTGGCAGACTATTTCTGTGGATTTGATCACTGGCTTACCTGAATGTCAAGGGTATAATGCCATCATGATAGTTGTAGACAGGCTTAGCAAGATGATTCACATTATACCTACCACAGATGAGATCACATCTGAAGGTACTGCTAAGCTCTACAGGGACTATGTTTGGAAATTGCATGGTCTACCTATCAAAATAATCTGTGTTAGAGGTCCTCAGTTTGTCTCCAAGTTCATGAAAGAGCTCAACTCTATACTGGGTATTCAGACTGCTTCATCTACAGCCTACCATCCTCAAACTGATGGTCAGACTGAGAGAGTCAACCAAGAAGTAGAACAATATCTCAGGCTCTTCATAAACCATAGACAGGATGACTGGGTAGAATGGTTGGCCTTGGCTGAATTTTCTTATAACAACAGAGTTCAGGCCTCTACCAGACAGACACCATTCATGCTCAATAATGGTAGACATCCAAGAATGGGCACAGAACCTCTCAAAGACAGCAAGATGGACACTGTAGATACCTTTGGCAAAAACATGGAAGAGGCCAGGAAAGAAGCAGAGTCTGCACTCAAGAAGGCTGCTGATGACATGGCTAAATTCTATGATAGAAACAGAGGTACACCTACAGAATTCAAAGTAGGAGACATGGTTTGGCTGGATGGAAAAGATCTAAAGACTGATAGGCCTTCCAAGAAATTGGATGACAAAAGATATGGACCATACAAAATCATCAAAGTTGTTGGTTCAAATGCCTATGAGCTCAAACTCCCTAAAACCATGAAAATCCACCCAGTATTCAATGTAGTCAAGCTCATGCCCTACCATCCTGATACTGTTGGAAGGAAGCCTCCCTCTAGACCTCCACCTGTCATTAAAGGAGAAAATCCTGAATGGGAAGTTGAGTACATCAAGGATAGCAGATTATTCAGAAATAAACTGCAGTACTTGGTTAAATGGAAGAATTATCCAAATGAAGAAAGCAGTTGGGAACCTGCTGAATATTTGAAGAAGGCAGCCAAATCAATCAAAGAATTCCATGCCAAGCATCCAGCTGCACCCAGAAGGATTTCTGCTCTTACATTTGATAGACTTTCTTTTTCACCTTTAATTAACTTCACTGAACCTCCTCCTCCTCTGAAACCCTCTAAACTTAGTCATACATGTGCACATTGTGGGAAATGTGCCTTAGAGAGGGGGTGATGTCAGGGTTTCCCCTATTTTTCCTTATTTTATATATTTATTTTGTATTTTTCCCTTTCTTAATTATGTAGATATCTTATCTCTTTTACATCTTTGATTATCTTCTTGATTATCTCCTTGATTATCACTCAGATCTTTGATTAGATACTTATCATCTTTATTTCTCATGAGCACTGCCTCAATCACTCCACATCATTCTTCTCCTTATTTCATGATGTCATTGTCTTATTCATCATTCCTTTATGATGTCATTGTCTTACTCATCCTTCTGTTTCATGATGTAATGTGGGAATATTCTAGAATAGCTGTAGGGTATATATACTGGACATGTAGGTAGCTGTAGCCCCAGCTTCAATCTCTTAGGATATCCACTATCATTGGTGTGATCTTTTAGAACCATTGAGTGTCTCTCTCTCTCTCTCTCTCTTCATCTCTCTCTCTCTCTCTCTCTCTCTCTCTTGCTTTGTCTTTGTTGGTGGCCTTGTCACACTGATCTTACTCAGCCGAGGGATTCCTTGACCGTAATGTGGATGCTATCAACTCCGACTTTATCTCCTTACTGCGACTCGTGAGGTGCTGCTGACGGTCACGAAGGGTCAGGTTCCATGAAAAAGGACTTTTCTCTGCCAAAGCCATCGCAACACAAGCCCATCCACAGTTGCCACTCAGCAGGCTGTCAAACCAATGCGTGCTCCTTCGACAAGAAGGAAGAATACTGTCAAGCACCCCAACGACTCGCAACTGCCCAACCAGCTGGAAGGCAGGAGTGTCAAGGCCCATCAAGTAAAGGCTGTGGGTTTAGCAGAAATTGCTAAACGATGCGTCAATATCTTCGAGATCAGTATGACCCCCAAGGAATTTTGTGAACGTTACAAGGAAGGTTTGCAAGCAGGAGGCATCACAGAGGACGATGAAAGAGAAGTAATTGCTCAAGCGAGGGCTGCGTTCGGGTTAGGTGAAAAGGATCTTGTACTTGGAACACATAAAGTAAGTTCCCTTCGAGTCAAGCACTGTCACATTTCTCTTAGATTATTTCTTTAGGTCTTCTTGTCTCAAGCAGTGTTACATAAGTTTGAAGATCAACTTCGCTCTCGTGATATGGACGAGCAGAAGAGGGATCGCCTGCGGGACGCTGAAGCGGAAGCTGGCCTTGATCCTCGGGGACTTCAGGATCCTTATGCTCCTTACCGTTCATCTCATGAAGAGGTGGATGGAGCTTGGTCTAACAATTACTCTGACGCCTATGCCAATTCCAACCAGGCTCTTCCTCTCGTAGTTAATGCTTCTCTATTCCAGAGAGCTGATCTTTATGAGGACGATTATGAAGAGAACAAATCTGTATGCAGTGACAACTTCGATGCACACAGCAAGTTCACCAGCCAGCAGGATAATTCTATGTCCCACTTCGGTTCCGGGTCTTATGCGCCTTCACGCAACATGTTCCAGAATACTGACAAGAGAGGCCTAATGGAAAAGGATGCACTTCCCAGGGAAATCTAGGAAGGCAAGACGACCGAGGTGCTTAAAGAAAGTTCTGCCCGCCGTCGCTGGGTAGCTTTGTGTTGGATCCTTATATGGTGGATCCCATCGCCTTTCTCGACTTATATTGGCAGGGTGAAGCACATGGACACCCGTCAAGCATAGCGCAAAAAAATCGCTCTTAACATGATTATCTGGTTCGTCTGTGCCATTGCCGTCTTTATTATTGCAGTTCTCGGTGTTGTCATTTGTCCCACGGAACACGTTTTCAACTCACATTCTCTCGCTTTGAACCCCAAAAACGTTTATACCTCTATTCGCGGAGAAGTTTTCAACCTGACTTCAATTGCACACACACATAGTCGCATCGTTACAGTCGTCCCTGAGCAATCAATCTTGAAATACGGTGGAGAGTCTGCAGATCCTATCTTCCCTGTCCAGGTAAGTTCCACCTTTTCTCCCTTAGAGCTTTTTTTTTTGACTTTGTGGTATGTAGGTTAGTGCACTTTGCAACGGCATTACAGGAACAGTCAGCCCCTATGTTGTCTTGGACTCCAAGAACAACACGGATGTCAATGCTCAATACGTGACGACTTCCGCGCATTCACGAATGACGAGTCTCATCCACTTCAGTGAACCACAGTAAGGACCTATTAGGTTGATTAATTTCTGATAAATAAACAACCTAATAGGCCCTTTAGAATGTTTTTGTAGAAACATTTTTGCACAAAACATTTCTTTTAAAACATTTTTGTCCTTTAAAATGTTTTTGCACTTTGAAACATTTTAGCATATTTTAAAACATTTTACAATATAAAACATTTCTACCCTTCTAAATAAAGACCCAAAAACATTTTTAGAAAAAGTGTGACAATGTCACTAGATCTAATCTGATGTGTGGCTATACTGTAATGTTTTATTTTACTGTGGCTATGCTTTGAATATCTTATCTGACTTGTAGCTATTTTAATAAATATCTTATCTAGATAGTAGTTATCTTATCATATCTTATTCTATCCTATCCTATCCTATCCTATCTTATCTTATCTTATCCTATCTTATCATATCTTATTCTATCCTATCTTATCATTATCTTATCATTATCTTATCTTATCTTATCAAATGTGTGTTTGGAATATCTCACATGATTAAATGCCTAAAAGGCTACATTGTCTGATTTCTCATGTTTTGGGCGCTTTTTTGCCACAAAAAAGAGGTCGATATAGGTTCTAGTAATTTATAATGATTTATAAGACCTTTAAAAATGCATAAATACAAAGAGAAAGGATGGATGCACAGAAGTGCATCTGGATAATGTTCAAAAATAATATGACTTATTTATAAATATGTCCAAAAAGCGAACTTTTGATATACTTTTATACATCACAAGTCCCCTTGAAGACTGTTAGACTACTTCAAGAGTCTATAGATACCTTATATAGCAAGCATAGTAGGTTTAATCTCTTAAAATATGGTGAAAAAGCGAAAACATCCCAATTGGGAAATAACTTCTATATTTGGACATCAGTCAAAATCATAGCTTTCAATGCATAATTCACAGTATTCTGAGGCTTTTGTAGGATGGATATGATGTCCATTATTGTATTTAAGCCCTTATGCAGTAATGAAACCACCAACGATACATGTAAAGAACTTCTGGTAAGTGTCTTGTTTAAGCTAGGCTTGAATATAGAATCCACATCTGTAACATAGATGAATATGTTCTATAGTTCCTTTTTAAGTACTCTTATAGTTCAAAATTGTACAAAAGTAACATTTACTTATGGATGAAACAAACAGTTGGTATATAGCTACGTCAGTTTACTTATGACTTGAGATACTCAAAGTGATAATTCATTGTTGACAACCGAATTCATAAGCTTAGGATTCCTTTCAGACTAGTGTGTAGACCTTGTTGGTAGGGTTA
>OZ024849.1:3427431-3546817 GCA_964017145.1 Agrocybe praecox
GTTCAAATTTTATTTTATTATGTATACTACACTACAACATACATGTTTATTAACTAATGTATATACACATCTGGTACCTACACGCTGGTGCCAACCTGTCGCGCTCAGTGGTGCCACGAGCTGGTCCCTACGTGCTGGTGGCTACCCCCTCGCTTGGTGATGCTACACGCTAGTGCCTAGCTACTACCCGATGGTACCCACCTTTCGTGCTCGCTGGCGTTACGCACTGGTGGCTACCCCTACCCTCCCACGCAATGATCTGTCCCGTTTGCATGTACCCTCCCATTTGTACCCTCCTGCTCGCTCGCACCATCCCCCTCGTTTGTCCTGCTTGTCCCAACCCATGCCCTGCCCTTCTTCGTCTGGTGAACGTGATGGCAGGTAGGTGCGGTGTCGGTCCCAGGTAAAGACAGCGATGGCTCTTTGATTGGCTGTCGTCGTCGTTCGTTGTTGTAGTTCTTCTCGTTGTCGTTATTGTAGATAACGTGGGGTTCCATTGGCCATACCCCTGCGAAGGGGAATGGGCTGCGGTGCACGTCGTTGTCAGTGGTGGTGATGGTGTGTGGCAGGGAAGAAATCAACCACTGATGGTTGATTCCTTCCAAATGCGGCATGTTCCCACGCCGGCCCGGACTATTACCGGGTTGAGCTCATCGTCGTGCTCGACGATGGCGAGGGCATGTAACACTTTTAGATAGTCTTAAAATTATAGAAAAATACTATAAATTATTAGAAACTAATTGATGTAAGAAAAAGGAATAATTTGATATGTTTTCCCTAAAAAACATCGAAAATTATAATCTATATATTGAGTGTGGTGATTTCGTGTCCACAGGTGAAGAAGATACTTTGTATTCTGATTGAAAACTTGTCAATTTTATTTAAATTAGGACACTACGTAGTACAATTACACTATCTATGGTTAAATGTATAAAAAAATGGCCATCAGAGAATGCTATGAGGGTGCTATTCATCAATGCACGAAAAATGCATTGAGTTAGAAGTCGAGTACATATACTCTTCAAAGCGATGAGCATTTAAAGAGGTTTTATTAGGTGGCTTTGAATTTTTTTTGACAAAAGTAAGTTTATTGACTACACTAACATATTCGACCATTTACTTTAACATTATCATTAACAAAAATGTCCTCATCGTCGAGCACAACGACGAGCTCGAACCGGCTATCAGCCGGACCGGCGTGGGAAAAGCCCGGTTTGGACAGAAATGAACCAACGCGCGTTCATTTCCTCCTTATCAATGCCCGTCACCACGCCGGCACTTTGCACATAGCCCCTCCCCTCACTGCAAGGATGTGGGCAGTGCCTGGCAAGGTGTTGTGCACGTATGATGTCACACGAACATCAACAACAACACCAACGACCAACGACCAACGACGGCAACGACCAACGACGACGACACATTGACGACAATGGTCGACGACAAGCAGGAGAGTGGAGGAGGACGAGAGAACGACATATGAGAACGAGACTAGCTCTCGTCCTCATCGTTGATTCTCGTTCGCTGGTGAAAAGGTATGAGTGCGTAAGCGAGTGCGTACGGACGAGCGGGCACCACTAGCGAGTGGGTAGGGAGGAGCGAGCGGCTAGGCACCAGACGGCTGGGCACCAACGGACGCGTAGGCACCACCAAACAGGCAGGCACCACCAAGCCCAAGGGGTAGACACGAGCGAGCACGACCCGTAGGCACGACCGGATAGGCACCGCCCAGCATGTAGGCACCAGCATGTAGGCACCAAAGGCACGAGAGAACGGGTAGGCGCCCATGACTAGCTGCCAGCGAACACGTACGCACCAGCGAGTGGATAGGTGCCAGCGAATGGGTTGGCGGCAGCGAGTGGGTATGCACGAGCTAGTGGATAGGTGCCAGCGAGTGGGTAGGTGCCAACGACTAGGTGCAAGCGAGCGCGTACGGACGAGCAAGTGGGTAGGTGCCAGCGCGTGTAGGTACCAGATGTGTATATACATTAGTTAATAAACATGTATGTTGTAGTGTAGTATACATAATAAAATAAAATTTGAACACATTCCATATGTTGTAAAAAGAAAGTTCCCAAAAGGGTAATAAATGCCGAATTGGGAAGTGCGACCCAAAATAAGTATTAGAAGGTCGTTTTTTTGAGTATCTAATCTAATCTAGGATGGAACATATGTATATAAAATTAGATATAGTCCTAAAATGATCATATAATTATTAAAAATAGCGCAGCACCCGAAGTGATCAAAGTACACTAAAAATAACACATCATCCGGTTTTATGTTTTGCAATCCATCCCATCCTGCCCTCTTTTGATGGCGCAAACAGCCCCAAAAAATCAAAACATATCCCGACATTATATCTGCCCTTTTTCTGGGCCCCGAACGATGCCCGACGCAGTGCAGGAGCCCAATTACAGCGTCGGGCACCTCGGGGACACTGTTTCCTGCATCCGTCTATAAATAACACATCATCCAGTTGTATGTTTTCCAATCCATCCCGTCCCATCCCTTTTTAGGTGCGCAAAGGGCATCAAAAAAACATAATATATATATAGAACATATTTCTGACATATCGCAATAAAAAACATAACCACTACGCCTGCAAACCCTAATTACTGTCCGAAAACATAAAAAAACAGCAATGTTTACATATGTTTGGCAACACCAACTGCTCTCTGCCTGCGACATCGTGATATATCACTTCCGGGGTGGGCAACTGCCCTGTATGATGTATTAAAAAAAGTGCATATTGCCAGGATTGATACATGAATCTACCAGACAAGGCTGATGATGGTGGAGGATGTACACACATAACCTCATACTCACTCTGCATCTGTGTCTCAAGACCTATACTCTCAAGCACCTCCGGCGGTGGCCTTGATTGTCGTTTGATCCACCGCACCGTGATGGACACATAGCTCACTATAAGGATGAGGTGAGATTAAATTTTGTTGTTACTGCTGCTGCTGTGCATGCGAAGACAACGACGAAGATGAAGTGAACCCATAAATCGCACCGAGCCTGTTCGATGATGTCGATATCTGTCGTTGACGTTCGCGGTCTATGCTGCCAACGGTCACACTGTTTCTGAACCTAGGAAGAACGAAAGATGTAAGCAGCTGTCTCGCTGCGAAGGGAGGTGCAGGGCGTCAAACGCTCGAAGTTGGAGTGGTAACCACCACCTGAACAGGAGCAACGGGGTTCCGCTGTTCCTATCGACACAGACACGTTCGAGTTCATGGACGCTGAACGTGCAACTGAACCAGGTGGGAATGGCACAGAACTATTAGGAAATGGAAGCTGCAGGAGGAAGTCCTACTCCTGACACTACCGTAGCTGATACAGGCCAAACAAAAAGTCCACTGTCTTCCAAAGGAAATGGAAAAGAGTATTGAAAGATGATTCTGACAATGAGAATAACGAAACTCTGGTAAGTCAGCTTGGATCTGCTATATCAAAGATCTGTCGATACTGACCTACTAATTATCGATGACTAGCCTGTTGTGAAACGACAAAAATGTTTGTAGAAATTCCAAAGCTGGATAAGATGACGGTATGTACTGTAATGTTCTGCATTTTAACGTCCACATGAACATATTGCTTTCCAGCCTAATATCAAGGTTCAACTCAAACCTCCTTCTCATGCTATGCCCGTATCACAGAAGAAGATCAACTTTGAAAGTCTGGCGAAAGACCTAGCTCAATCATTAACATTGAATGTACTCTTACAATTTTATATTTACTGCTTTGTTACTTGCTAAAGCCACTGCCAGGTCTCTTCCACTCCAGCTAAGGAGAAAACTTCGCTACTGCATCCTCTTCAAATGTCGAAAATGCTCCTCGCGCACGGAGGGTCATTCGCGAGGTGTCGTGTATACCTCTCACGCTGGCCGAGAAGCAATCCTTAGAAAACCAGATTCAAAGTCAGAGGCGAATTCTGAAAAAGGAAGCTATGTCACCAAAGAAGGAGGTTTTATCAACACTGAAGAAGGAAGCCTTGTCGTCACCCAAGAGAAAACAAGAGGCTCCAGTGTCATCCAAGAAAGACGTAAACGTGGACACGAGGCTCCCTTCCTCAAGTCTGTCGGATGCACCATCTTCGCCTGGTCCAACACAGATTTCAGGGAAATTTGAAAGGGACGCATACTTGTCGACGACTCCGGCCAACACATCTGAAGAAAAAAGAAAAGGGAAGGAAAAGGAAATCACAACCCCCACTGCCAATTATTCCAAGAGTATAAATTATGCCTTTGACTGCTTCTGGGGCTTCTGCTAAAGGCTCATTTGCGACACAACCCCACGAAAAAGATCCATATCGGTACCAGGTTGGATTCAGAAATTTATTTGCGAGTGAAGCACTGTAAGTGGTTGTGTCTTCGTTAAAGAGGAAACTTTGGAGTACTCATCAGGTACTTTATCTAGCCCAGGAGCGCTGCCAGATGGGCAGAACAGCCCCCAGAAGAACAAGTATGATCTGTACACTGAGGGTGCGAGTATTTCATTCCATTTCGATGTGCTTTCTGTGCATTTGTTAAGATGGTCACTCTCTTTTGTCTCAGATGACCGGAACCTCTTTCTTCGCCCCTCGAGCAGAGAACTTCCATTCATGTGTATTATTATTGACAGTTGAGGGTTGGAGAAAGGTAGAGGTTAATGATGTGCCTTCTAGGTGGCTGTACCGCATTCGTCTCTCTGTCGCTCATCAGGGCTTCACCCGCCTGCCCGATAATCCTGACGTTCGTCCTGCTTTGTATCCAAATCTGTCTTTGGACTCTTATTGCTCTCGCGCCATATAGCTCGAATCATGCTTCCTTCCACTCAACCCAAAAGTTCACGTTAGCCCCACCCAACTCGCTTGGCATCCGTTCAACCTGCATCCCGACTCAGAGAAGGTTGACTTTGTGGACGGGTTGAAGACGATCGCAGGAAATGGTGATCCTACTTTGCACGAAGGACTTGCCATCCACATGTATCTCGCAAATACGTCCATGGACCGGAAGGTGTTTTGTAATAATGATGGGGATATGTTGATCTTGCCTCAGCAAGGGCGCTTGGATATTCAGACTGAATTCGGAAAGTGAGTGATATTGAATGTGCTTCACTTGCGTTTCTGAAGATTTATACTCTTTTTTATCCCTGTTTATAAAGGCTTATGGTACGATCTGGTGAACTGTGTGTCATTCAATGTGGAATGAAGTTCAAAGTTGTCCTTCCTGATGGGCCTTCACGCGGATGTAAGTCATTTCCTCTGGTTTGTCAAGAGCCACTCAGGAATTTCGCTCTCAGATATTCAAGAAATATACAGTGCTCATTATGTTCTTCCTGAACTCGGGCCCCTTGGAGGACACGGCCTTGCCAATCCTTGAGATTTCGAGTCACCAATTGCTTCTTTCGATCTTGATCAGAAGCCTTGGAAAAGTAAGTATTGTTCTGTTGAAGATTGAATTGAACAGAATCTAGTTTTGACTACAGTTATTTACAGGTAGGCTGTTTTTGAAATTCTGTGCGCCGTCCGATCTGACCTTGTCTGCAGGGTCTGTGGTCAACCCCACTCTTGCTCCCAGGAACATACCCCCTTCGATGTCGTTGCCTGGCACAGAAAGTAAGGCATTTCTTCTTTACCTCATTTTGAGTTAGTAACTGACATTCTTCTCAGCTATGTCCCGTATAAATACGCTATGGAGAAGTTCGTCAATGTAGGAAGTATCTTGAAGGATCACATTGACCCTTCCATCTTCTGTGTCCTTACCGCCAAATTGAAACAAGTAAATGTTCCTCTTGCAGACTTTTGATTTTCAGTCTGCGATGGGATGTTTCTACGAGTACCTTCAGGCCTCCTGTAAGCTTTGCGTCACTTCCAGCGAAATTTGTAATCTAAATCGAATACGTAGTATTACCATAGGAATTCAGCAACGGAATTTATGAGCTTGCTGTATGGTGTATATGGTGGTAGAAGTGATGGCTTCCAACCAGGTATGTAGAAATGTTTCTTGTAGGAAATCTTCTTTCATTAACAAGAGCCTTGAAGGTGGTGCCAGCTACGAAACTGGTTTCTGTCCACACGGAGGTTCGTTTAATTTTGTAACGAGTTCAAGAAGGAGACGGAGGCTGAGCTGAAGTCGATGCGAGTTCATGAAGGTCGCAAACGGTATCTCTCGACAAGCGTTGACTCAAAAATATGGTCTTCCTGGAATGGGGTTTCTCTGGGCCTCGAAAGACAAGAAACGCCAATTCATGCTACCTACATACAAGACTAACCCCGATATGCCACACGCAGTGGGTGAGCTGGGGTTGCTATTGAGCTGCAGAGACGAGATGTGCAGAGATTGTCCCTGGACACTTTTTGTCCGCACGATAGGCGACAGTAGCAAGAAGGTGAAATGGACGTACGTGGGGGAGTACATCTGTAACGTCGTTGGTTGGTTGAGCAAGGAGGAATTTATTTTGCGGTACGAGGCTGTATGTTCCTTTTTCTTTCCTCTCCGCATGAGTTGGACTAAATTTGGTGACTCTATCCAGGTGAAACTTGTATGGGGCAAGAAGATTGCTAAGCATAAGAAGTATCCACTAATAGTAAGGATCTGCCAACGAACAAACTGGACACCAACAAAGCTATGTTTTGTAGATGTGATAAAGGTCTCGTAACATCTAATACGTGGTCTGAAGAAGACAGAAGTAAGCGAAAATCTTCTCATTGCTGCCGGATTTGCTGATTGAAAAATAACCAACAGAACAATTTTTATTTCTGGCTATTCTCAGGTACCTAGGTACCTGTTTACCGAGTCACCGGTTAAGTCATGTGACTATTGGTTAGTCAGGATCCTGGCAAAATGGATAGGCACCTATCCAAGTTCAACGCTCACCAAGTTCAACGCTCAATATCAGCCCGACTTGAAGCCAATCGAAGTCGCTCTATGAGACGCTGCTGGCCAAGAAGAGTACGATCACCTCCCTCCACATCGACTTTCCCATCAGTCTAGCCAATGTTTTGGATAAAGTGTGTCTTTCCACATTGAGTGGCTGATGTTTCTGGCTAGCTGGCTGGTTGGAGGGCGAGAGGGCAGCGATTTGTTGGGCCACGGACGGTTTCATCTACCAATGCATGGTGCTCAAAATCAAATGTACAATCTGCTATTTCCCAATGGGACACCACCACGAGGAGAACGGTATCCTGCTTACCATCCTTATCGACGTCCAGCACCCAACAGCCATCATCAGCATCATCTATGACATCATCATCCCCAATTTACGGACATCAGCCTCCATGCGCGCGTCCAGATGCTTCGTCCTCGAGCTCATCACTTAACTCGTTGGGCAGCCAGCGAGTTAGGACGATCAGCAACCAGAGTGCCATTAAACTCCGGCCTCTCCCCGTTTGGCCCACTCTGCCTGCTCATTGCCATCCCCTGCTCCTACTCTTTTCCCCGCTTCACGATCACATATCCCACCACATACGCATACAGGCTCAGTTTTCTTAGTTCATCCATCTACATCCACCAATGACCAGCAAGTGTATCTCCAACAACAGGACCACCAGATGTGCTCTCGCTCAAATTCATACAACCATCCTGTAGGTCAGGCCGAAGCCCCAGGTCCGTTGGCCGGACTCCAGATCCTAACCACATCGATGGACCGCACCAGTATGGTCATCAGAATGGACCGAGTCACTCGGAGGGCATACTGTGGGTTTGACATGTCCAAGGGTCTACTGGACACACCTTCGAGTACGTTTTCTAGCACAACCACCATATCCACGACCTCTTTTTTGACAAACGAGAATATCACCACCACTGTCACCGCAACCACCACTGCGACCAACAGCAACCGCTCCTCAGCGATCTACCAACATACCAACACGCGAATTTCAATGCATCAGCACCTGCTCTAAGCACGAGTGCTTCGAGTGGTTCTGCGAACCCAGCGACTCTCCAACACCGATCCGCGATAGCCCCTGTGAAGAGGCTGACATTTGCGATGAATTTGTCGGTTTATGATACCTTTTTGGTGTCTGTGTATGATCACGGGAGTGAGCCTGCGACCTGGAGTCGGTTGATGCCGGCATTGGCTCAGAGGATTAAGGAAGAGCTGAATTCGTATAAGATGGAGGAGATGGAAGTGCATGCTGTGAGTTGGATTCAGTACGTCTTTTTTGTTTGTTTCTTTGAAATGTTATCCTGATTTTCTTTTCTCTAGTATGCAGTTCTTTGTTTTAAAAAAGCTGCTATGGCCACGACGGGTCGTTATATCCCATCTTAATCTCATTAGGCACCCATACATACTTACTATGATATACCTGACGATATCCATTTCTTTTTTTCCTTTTTCTTTGGTCTCTATTCTCCTACCCTGCCCGCCTATTATTACCCCCCAGATGACATGGACGGACCTCTTGCCCCTCACCTCTGGACGATTGCACTGTGCTCTGGAAGGTATGGGCGTGATGTTCGCATTGCTGCTGCTGCTGCCACCTGCCTGCTGGGTGCCCGATCCGCCAGACGCTGATACGACCGGTGTTCGGCTGTGACTGAACTTTAACCAAGTATCTATCCTACTTAATTTTCGGCATAATAAACACGTTTATTATTAAGTCTACATAAGTACAGAGCGAGGATAGCTACATGTTTGGCTAGGGAAAACCATTCTACGAACCCTAGGACGAACCTTACGAATGCTAGAGTTAGTTATAGTAGTTCCTCGGAAATGCGTGGAACACTTTAACAGCGATGCAGCAGGATCGAAGGCTCCTAGGATAATATTCAACCATCAGGAATGTAAGCTAGAGCCTGCTGATAATAAGCTTAAACGGCGCTATAGCCACTTATTATTACGCAGTGCGCGATGCGTCCACATCTACCTAATATGGAAACGGAAAGTTCCCACCATATGAAAGTACATGTAAACTACTGCCAACGTTCCTAGGAACGCTAACTCAAGGCGGTAGGACTGATCCTAGCATTAACAAAGTACATTACTGGTCCCTAGGAACATAGTGGGCACTATGCAAACGAAATGACAAGCACTAGTAATGCCAATTAGGACTTGCCGACGTCTGCTCGAGTCAGATCGCTGATAAACCTAAAAGGAGAAGTTCCTAGGAACGCTTACACATGGTCTTAAGGCCCTCGGATATGTGCAGTTACCTTAAACAGCAGTTGTGGAGCCGAGGATTGTAGATCCATACGATAACACGGTACTCCGATGCTTCGGACCCTACGACGTCGATCAATGATCGTCGGCTAATGCGAATAAGCGCCCTCGGGGTGTCATGCTCGAGTCAGCGACTTGCCCAACCATACGAACCCTTCCGAGGGTATACAAAAACACGCATGGTACCTACTGGTTGCTTATGCATCGAGTGGAGCTACCTAGCGTTAACCAATAATATTATTTCCTGTATTTTCCGAGCATTTCCGATCCGTTCCAAGTATTCCTGTATTTTCCGAGATCTGGCACTATATAAACAGCCTGTAAATTACCGTAGCACCCCAGATAAACTAGAACCCAGTTGTCCACATTCGAGGAATGCGCATTGAGTTGCAAACTCCTAGGATCGACCTTTGGTACCTAATAAATCTCCGCGAGAGTTGGTTTTATCGAACAGACTACCTACCGTGTCATTTGAGCATCTTGGCGTTAGTTGAGCAACTTGAGTTAACTTGTAGAGTTCTCGAGGAACCTAAATAAACGTATTGGGATAAAGTTTCCTCTGTCTTAAGTGACATAAAGCTTAATACCCGCCTAAGTGGCAAGAATTGTCTAAGTGACGCCTAAGTGGCCCGTTCCTAGGGATAAGTTCCCTGCCTAAGTGGCAAATAGTCTAAGTGACGCCTAAGTGGCCCGTTTAGGATTGAGTCCCCTTTCTAAGTGATTAAAAGACTTTGGATTAAGTATCCAGCCTAAGTGGCGAACTACCTACACACTACATCTTGTGGAAACACATTAAATCTACGTTTACACTTTCCGAGGAACTTCGCTTTGTGCGTAAGCTACTCAAACACTTGTGATCTTCGATCCTAGGAAACGTTCTGTTGCATTAGAGAGCGTATCTTTAGAGAGAAAACATAATTAACGACGCGTATCGCGTATCCCTCCCACGAAAGAACTAATCACATTGATTGGGTTTTGTTTCGGAGTATATACAAAGTACAAATCGTACATACACACTCAACCCCGCAGCAAGCACCTTAACGCAGGCAATGGTAGTGTCTCGAGTGAAGAAGAGTGAAGTATGGAAGTGGTACAGGGTGTGCAATGAGCTATGGCCAGGCTGGGGATGGGGTGGGTACACGTAGTACTAGTAGTTGGTCCCGCAGACTCGAAAATCTTATCAAATTGACTGTTGTCGAATACTATCTGAAGATTCTGAAGATTCATATTCATTATGTTATACTAGTGGATCACCTTAAGTAAAAGGATTTCGTAGTAGCTAACAATCACAGGAAAAGGTGAGGGAGTAGGTGTGATTAAGGCATAGTTAAGCGAGGTTGGCCAGGATCCTGGCCAATGTTAAGTGAAGTTGACCAACCAACTATTTGCTACCATATTGCTGCTATTTCATGCAGTCATTGCTCGTTACTCGCTCACAATTGGAATTCCTAGTCTACATCACTTCTCAATGGGAAGTTGATTTCCCAGAGCAGGAGAATCAGCTACAAGAAGTGCTCGATTGTCTGGTATTGGCATTAGCTGGCATAGAACCTGGTGACTGCTTTGATGAAAATTACCTGGCCGACAACGCTAGCTTCTCGAGCATTTACCAAGAACCCCACAATGTTAGTTGTCTTGCACAACACTGTGAGCCATGTATTTTGGGTAAGTGGGCTTCTCTTTCTAACTTTACATGGTACCGGTGACTCATGGCTTGGGTTGTTCTAGCTACCCCGGTATTTCATTTCGGTACAGAAAATATGATGTCATTCAACTTCCAACATTCGGCATCCAGTGGATTATCTATGTTGGGCCCATTTGGTCAATCCACCTCACAATACAATACACGATCAAAAAATTCCCATTTAGGAGAGACATTAGGGACACATAGACAGCAAAAGAGCCTCAAAATTAGGATCCGAATTCCAAATCGCTTGCGTGGTCCTAATGGCCCAGGTGGGGATGCAAGACTATGCCAACAGCTCTCTGTTTTCCAACAACTTCACGCGGCGGCACGCAATCGAGCACAACAGCAAGCAGGTGCAACTGATACCGAAGAGTCGAGTGATGAAGGTAGAGATATGGATGGGGTAGCCATGGTACTCAGTGATGATGCCAATGGTGATATCAATATGGGTGGCGTTACGCATGAGTGGTTAATCCATGGCCAAACCAATCTACATTTGAAGGCACCAAAGATGGCGCAAAAAAAGGGGAAGAAAGTGGTGGTAAAACTCGCACTAACATCAAAGGATTTACTTTTTTCCCTGGTCGACAAAAAGTACTTGCAAATTCTGGAGAGCGAGCATTTCAAGGCCGATTTACGGAGTTTATTGGATGGGGGGACAATGAGCAGCAGCAAGGGGTTATGCAGAAATAGTGCAACACTGAAAGATCTTGCGCTGCATTGCTCATCTCAGCAATCAAAGGAAGCCATCTTTCAGTTCATCTCCATGATAACCCTCATTCAGCTGGAAGCTAAAGTGCGAAGGTAATATTTCTTCTTGAGTTGAAGCAAATTTATATATACTTATGTCTTTTACTTTCAGTGCAATTACAGGGCCACCGATAAGAACCAAGACAGCAAATTTTCAAGAAGAATTGTCTTTCCTCTCTTATTCAACATTCAAGCGTGATTTCAAGGGTGCTACTTCGTTTGCAAAATTAGCTGAAGCAGGTATGTGATATATATATATATATATTGTTTTTGTTTGACACCTGCTTGGAAATCTGTTATAGGTACTGTATATATCTTGCTGTTGGTTGCATGCGCACAAATGAAGACTGCTATTATTGATCGCATGAGTGTAACCGACCTCAACAAGGTCTTGGATGTCATTAACAATCCTGATTCAAGTGAGCTTTTCTTCAATATCTCTGATCTAGTCACTCAAGGGATATGTAGCTGATCCGTTAGGAAGAATTGTGTGGGAAGAACTCATTCCTATCATAGCTAAGCTACGACAGGAGTGGCCAATGCGTATTGACACACATTTCAGTGAGCATCTCATAGGAACGTACAAGACTGTTCCCAGATTAGATTGCTCCGACATAGAAGAAAGTCGCCAATACTTTGGCTCGATTCGGTCTAAGTTAGTATCGTTTTTATTGTACTTTTTGGATATTGTATTCATCATTATTCTAGCTCACACAAACTATTGGAAATGAACAGAAACGCTTGGGCGCCCTGCTTGACTCCATTGCTAGGCGCGAACATACTTGATGGACGATCTACTTCTTTTTCTCCTCCACCTTATTCCTCTCCTCTTCCACCATTATCACCTTTGCCTTTACCTCATTTATCATCTTCTGGAGGTCTTTACACTGCCCCACATATACTGATCGGAACTGCTCAGAAATTTGACTTTTCCGAGCAGTTCTGAGCAGAAATATGTCTTTTTCTTCCCTGCCAAATGGCTGAGAAAGACCCACTTTTTTTCCAAGCAATTCTGATCAGAATTACTCAGAAAAGTCAGAACTGATCAGACAGCTCGGAAATTGAGCTCCCATATTACCAAGTGAAATTGGTCAGAAACACTCAGAAATGAGTTAGACGAGGCGCTACAGGCTCAAATCACATGACCATCACCTTCCCAATTAAAGAAAAATGGGTGCGGCATTCAGGAATTGAACCCACATCCTCACAGAAGGTCATGTGACTCAAAATGGGGCGCTCATCCAACTGCACCACTCAAGCTTTGGCTACATGTAGTTGTGTAGTTAATATATACCCTACGTAAGTACCTACAAAGTAATACCTATGATATATTTTATTTTATTTATTTTGTGGTTATTTTGTCATTTCTGCCAAAACCGTAACATATTACGTCACATTTAATGTTTGATAAATATATTTCGAATATTTTAGGAATTATCGTGATTTTTTCATTATTTTAGGAGGTCCGTGTGACATACAAACGACAATTTTTGTAAAATTCCTAAAATAGATGTCTGGGCCGCTGCGGAAATTGCTGGCACAGCCACAACCCTCTGCCCTTGCCGCGTCATCACTGTTTCCTTTCTTCCTGACCACTACCACCATCCACCCACCCTTTGCCACCACTACATTCCGTCGCCACCACGCCGCAATGCCAACAACGACGGCAATGACGACGATAACGGCAACGACGACACCAGCGACAACGGCAATGACGACGATAACGGCAACGACGACACCAGCGACAACAGCAACGACGCCAGCAACGACGCCAACGCCAGCAACGACGTTGACGACGACACGTCAGCGAAAACGACACAGTGACACCAACGACGACACACGACGGCACGGCAACGACACGCATGCCAGTGACAATGACAACGACAACGACAGGGTGACGACAACGACAACGCCACGCCAATGGTGACACCACGGCGACGACGACACGATGACGGGGCAACGACGGTGACGACGACGACGACTCGCTAATGCCAACGCCAACGACACGCCCACGACGAACGCCAGCAAACGAGGCGGCGGGCTTGGGGGCAAGGGCGTGACGTGGCAAGGTGAGGGGTGGGGCATTTAGGACGACGACGAGTTGAGTACCCCTCCGTTTTCTCGCTCCCCGCCACTGTCCATAGGCTGGGCCTCTCTATCCCTCCTCTCCCATCCCCTTCCTTCTCCCCACCCACTTCCTTTCTCTGCCCTATCCCCTCCCATCTCCTTCTCTTCCCTCTATCCTCCCCTTTCCATACTCCCTTCCCCCCTTTTTCTCCAATTAAAAATAACTATATAACTATATAAACATCATGTATATTATGCACTGTCTTAATTAATTAATAAATTTTCGCTTTTTTATATGTTTTTTTGTGTGATTCCTATGTTTTTGGTGAATGTTATGTTTTTTTAAACATAAGTAACATTGCATAAAACATGCAAACAGCAAGTTTCCACTAAGTTGGACAGGATTATGGATGGAGTCCAGGTCAGAAACACTTGGTAATGATCAGACACATTTGGTAATGGTCAGAATTGCTCAGAATTGCTCAGAAATTTTGTTGTCTGATCAGTTCTGAGCGGAACATGTGGGGCACTGTAAAGTACTGATCTTCTGATTCAATCCCAGTTGAGATATGGGGAATGAATGAATCATTAATGGCCCTGACCAGTGCACACAAAAAGAGTGTCAAACTTCATATTATAAGTACTGGATATGATCCTTATCTTCCTCAAAACAAAATTTATCCGTTCAGAAGAGGAGATGTTGAGGAGGCGGTGGAGTTCACTAAAAGTGAAAGGCTTATTGGGAAGGAAGGGAGGTTTGCTCAAACACTAGAAGAGTTCGAAAAAATTGTGCGTATTTATTGCTTCTATGCTAATGCCCTCTACTGATGGTGTTTAGATCACTGAAGCGCTTCAAGATGGTATAAAGAAGGACAACTTTTACGTCAATCTGGATCCTAATATTTTAAATGAGTTTGTGTTTTACTTTTACTTTTTCATGCTTCATGGTTTTTATGTTGT
This sequence comes from Agrocybe praecox, assembly GCA_964017145.1. NCBI lineage: Eukaryota > Fungi > Basidiomycota > Agaricomycetes > Agaricales > Agrocybaceae > Agrocybe > Agrocybe praecox. The sequence goes on from OZ024849.1 coordinate 3,442,040, forward strand.
TTTTGCCAGTACATGCATCAGAGTAAACGACAAGTATGGTGGAATGATCTTCATCCTTGACGTCTCTATGCCACAAGAGATATGAAGGAAACTTGTACCTGATCTGGAAGCTATTTGGCCAAGTGTTTTCAAGCATAAAGACACAAAGGCACTTGGAAATAATTTCAGGTGTAGCAGTGCACACTGCAGTCTTTATAACAGGTTCTCTGCCAAGGTATGTTTTTCTAATTTTTCTGACTTTTACTAAGCATTCTTATGACATTTAACAGGGTCATAATGCCCCTACTGAGGTTCATCCTACTGAATTGATCAGAGAAGGAGCTGTATGTGCACCAAACCCTTATTTATTCATCCCGCGTAGCTCTACAGAGTTGAGTGAGCATATTAATGACTTTAATGTGCTCTGTTCTCTTTTTGCCGATGTTTTGGAATGGCAGCAGGATACTGTAGGTTCTTTCATTTGGTATATTCCTTGATTTCACATCTTATCCTTGTCTCAGATGTATCGCCTATTGCCGGATGTATCAGCAAAGCTTCAAGAGTACATTGATTCCTTGCCCGATAATGAGCTAGTACCCATGGAGCCATTTGCAAGTGTTGTAATCAACATCAACGCTTGTACAGCCTTTCACCGTGACTGGAATGTCTGGTTTCTATGTGGTATTCTTCCTATATGTGACTGTACTGGTGGGGCGACAGTCCTTCATCAGGTTGGAGTTGCTATTCATGGAAGAAGTGGTGACTTTCTCCTTATTCGTTCTTCAAATACAAGTCATTTCAATGATGACTATATTGGAAAACGTGCTTCATTAGTTTTTCACACTGACGCTGCAGCTAAAGACTGGGTTAAAGATTTTAATGGATGGGGCAATAATGTTTATTTTGTTAAAAATTAAAAGCAGAATCTAAGTATCTAGATAATATAGTTTAAAATGTTATAGTTGACAATAGTTTCATATTAATGACCTTTTGTTTGTCTTTGCTTTGTTTCTGTGCTCAAACCGAACTATTTTGTTGTGGCATCTCAGGATAAACTTCAACAAAACAGCAAACTCTTTTATACTTGGCTACTTTATTCTTCATTACAAATGGCAAGTCAATCTCAACGCGTCACAAGGAGAACTGGGAGTGCCTCTCAGTTGTTGCCTGTAGGCCTGCCCTCTTTTGGGACCCCCCCTCCCTCTACTCAGCCAACGCAGAAAAAGCCTAAGTCAAAAAAATCCAACTCTAATAAGGAGAAGACGCCACAACCATCTGAAAGTCCTAATTCACCAGGCCCAGGGTTTACTCCCAGGGATCAGCAGCTACTTGCACAGCTCGACACCAGAAAAAAGAGGGTTGATGCAGCAAGGAAGCTTGCAGCAGACCAAGGTAGATAAATCTATCACACGGTTCTATTGTTTGACATATTCTGTCTATAGCAACCAGGAAGCGGAATGCCGAGATGAGGGAGGAAGATTCTGAAAACGATCCAGAAGGATTTTCTGACAGTGAGCAGTCTGCTGCTCGGCCTAGCAAAAAAAAGAAGGCCGCAATTCTGGATGACAATGAGGCTTATCTAGCTGACACCCTTATGGGTGACCAAGATATAGAGCCTCAGCCTGATGCTGAAAGTGAAGGTAATAACGACCATGATCTGGACTCACAACATGGTTCCGAGGGAGGAAATACTGAATGCGAAGACAAAGATGAAAACAAAGATCAAGACAAACTTGAGGAAGGGGAAGAGGAAGGAGAAACTAATAGCGCATTGTTTACTGCAGGAGTAAGTCCACCCAAGGGATCCCGATCATTTTTTCGTGGACAATCTTGACTTCTTGTTTAGATATATACCCAGGCCAGTTCAGCGTCCTCTAAAAGGGTAAAGAGGCATGGTGCCACGACACATAATAAGTCTGGAAAAATCAAAGAAAGTGATTTCCCTTTGGAAATCCGACGCTTAGCTGTGGTTGCAAAGGTCTATGTTCGTGAACGTGCTGCCCTTGCTGGAGCATTTCCTCCAAAGTCGGCCGAGGAGCGAAACCAACATACAATGAACTTAGTCAAAAAGGCGGCTGATTTGGACAAGTCAAAAGCTGTACCATCATTGGCGTTTATCCCAATACTTTACAGTCCCCCACTGATTCCTGGTGGAGTCCAGTGGAGTCCACATAATCCCCTGGAGTCCAGTGGATTAGCATGTTTTTTGTGCTGGATTCCACTGGAGTCTGGTGGACTCCATCAAACTCCAGTCAAACTTTGTGTAAACTTGTTGTTTACATGTTTTATGCAATGTCACTTATGTTAAAAAAACATAACATTCACCAAAAACATGACATTCACACCAAAAAACATATTAAAAAGCGAAATTTAATTGATTAACTAAGAAATTCATAATATACATGATTTTTATGTACTTATATAATTATTTTTAATGTAAGAAAATGGGGAGGAAGGAAATATGGGAAGGGGAGGGCAGAGGGCAGAGAAGGAGAGGGGGATAGGGCAGAGAGAGATGGCCGGGAGAAGAAAGAGAGAGAGGGCAGGGTAGAGGGGGGGGATGGAACTTGGAGGGGAGAGACAGTGGGGGCCGCCTGTGCCCAGCAGGGGTGAGCGAGGAGACGACGTGGACAGGGTACTTACCGTTGCCCTAAACGCCCCTCTCCTCACCTCGCCACGTCACGCCCTTGCCCCCAACCCCGGCCCTTCGTGTTCGTCGATGTCGTCACGCTCGTCCGCCAGCGCGTCGTTGTCGTCACTGGCGTCGTGTGTCGTTGGCGTTGTCGCCGCTGCCATCGTGTCGTCGGCGTCGGCATCGTATGTCGTGCGTCGTCGTCGTTGGCGTCGTCGTTGTGGGCGTTGGCGTCGTTGTGGGTGTCGTTGTGGGCGTTGCTGCGTGGTGGCAACGGGACGTGGTGGCGACGGAGGATGGGTGGGAGGTCGTCGTGTCGTCGTGTCGTCGGCGTGTTATCGGCGTCGTTCGCGTCGTTGTCGTTGTCCTTCGCGTCGTGGTGTCGCTCGCGTCGTCATCGTCGTTGTCCTTCGCGTCATCGTTGTCGTTGTCATTGTTGTTGGTAATGCGGCGTGGTGGCGACCAGACGTGGTGGTGACGGACGGTGGATGGATGGTGGTGGTAGTGGTAAGAAGCACGGAAAGAGTGATGACGCGGCCAGGGCAGCGGGTTGTGGCTGTGCCGGCAATTTCCGAAGCGGCCCGAACGTCTATTTTAGGAATTTTGCAGAAACTGTTGTTTGTATGTCACACGGACCTCCTAAAATAATGAAAAAATCACGTAAATTCCTAAAATATTCGAAATATATTTATCAAACATCAAATATGACGTAATATGTTACGGTTTTGGCAGAAATGACAAAATAACCATGAAAAAATAAAATAAAACATATCACAGTCCATGTTGAGTCCAGATTGAGTCCAGATTGAGTCCAGTCCACCATATTCCGGTCGCAAGTCCAGTATGAGACTCAGTCCACCGCCAATCCAGGTGGAGTCCAGTACTTGAGCTTGGCTGGGGCTACCAGCCATTTGGAACAGTGCAAAAAGTACCGGACTCCACTGGACTCCGTCAGGAATCAGTGGGGGAGTGTAAAGCCCTCGTTTATCCTGAAAATTTTAATCAAGAAGAAGGATAAGATACTCATCAACAATCTTATAACATATGTGGGTTTTAAACTTCTATTCTACTACTCAGTGTCAGTACTTTACTGTGCCCCACAGATACTACTCAGAACTGATCAGAAATTTGTATTTCTGAGCAGTTCTGACCAGAGCTGATCAGAGTTGCTACTCAAAGGTCAGAGCTTGTGCAGAATGTAACATTTTCTGAGTAGATCTGAGCAGATCTGAGTAGAATTGTTAAAGATTGAGCAAACAGACTTTGCCATATATTGCACTTGTAGATGCAATGTAATAAATAATAAATGACTATTGGAATAATAAGTACCCAAACTACAATGTATCATCAGACTCTTCTTCTTCACTATCACTATCACTTTCAGCTGCTCTTTTCTCCTTCTCCTTTTGAAGTTCCTGCCTTCTTAGAACATGTTTAGTGTGATAAAAAAGCATAGAGTGTAAAAACCAATCAAAGTTTCCAGGTGCCATACGCTTGAGAATTGATTCAAAGCCACCAAGCCAAGAATTTAATTGCTCACAGGCCTATTATGAAATATATTAAGTAATTTGTATGCAATGAAGTTAAATTTCTTACCTGTGTATTAAAAGCTCGTTTCCAACAAGGATTTCCATTTTTATCCACAGCAGGTAGAAATAGATTTGGTGCTGAGCCATCAGTTGGGGCAGGATTACACCAAGTTTGACAAACTATGTCAGTTGCTTTATGATTGGAATAGTGGTAAGAGTCGACAATGAACCGAGTTGTGTCAAACCACTCTACAAATGTATCATTGGCAACAATATGCTTCAAAACAGTACACGCCTTGTCAATGCAAATATAGGCAGGGCGAGTGTCTTTGGAAGGATATATGGAGTTGAGGAACTTCATAATATTGGTGGGGGATTTGGATCGTGCAAACTTGGTCCATGCAATAACAGTGCCACATGGAGCACATACTGTTTCAACACAGTAAAAGCGATTAGGGCTGAAGTAGTGCTTGGTTTCTCTATCAGGAGGGGCAGGACCATCATGTGGTTGTGGAGGGTGTTGAATTGCAGGTGGAAGCCATTCCAGATTTTCTCCTGGATGTCTAAGCATTCTCCGTACTCCAGCTAGTGCACCAGAACTGCGACTCTGAATATGTTTCTCCCATTCCCTTTGATGTTGCTGACAAGCTTGTGTCAAAGGAACTCTAGAGTGATCGCAATCTACAACCCGACATCGATCACCATACTCTCTTTCATGGACTGCACAAAATACACCACTACGACTGTTAAGCAGCTCATTCTCACAACCTTGATATGCGCAATATGTTGGCCCCATGACAATTCCATCAACAACATGCATTGTTACGTCTGCATGATCAACATCCATATCATCTGAATCAGCTGCTGGTCTGAAAGGTTGGGTGCATTCAGAGCAAGCATGTCCAGTAGAGGCAGTAATAGTGCCACCTTGCCCAAGGACAGCAAAAGCTTCTTGAGAAACATCATTGATTGGTAGAACATCATTCATTGCAAATTGTTTGTCTTGATCAGTAGCAATGGTCCGAACAGATTCCTGCACAAATGCCTGCCAGATATGTCGACGGGACAAAATTGCCAAATGCTCTGAGTTGACCTGACCAAAGGTGTTGTTCCAATAGTCGGAATATGCAGTAGCAGAGGCATGAAAGCTATACATTCCATTTACCACTGCATTTGCAAAGACACGATCAACCCATATAGACTGTCCAATCTTCATGTACTTGGCTGAGTTTGAGTACACCATTTGCTTTTGAGCTGTGCCTTGGTGAACTCTTTTGTGATCGGCATAGTATTGGGAATCACAGAAGCTACAGCGTCCAGCCAGAACATGAACATCCTTGTGAATGGTTGTTCCCTGTATTAAAGTGACCTCAGCAACATCACGAGATCGGATATCTTGAGATAAAGCACGTGGTTTGCAGGTCGGATCTTCACATTCCATAAAAACTGGACAAATAACATGAACAGCTTTAATTTCGTGATGTGAAACTGCAGTGAGTTTTTGCTTGACTCTGCCAGATGATTTCGAATATAATGGCACCAGCTTCAAAAGTGTTGTCATCTCATCCAGTTTAGTAGCAATGGGATCAGCCAAAGAGGTGTCTGAGGATGTTGGTCGTTCACTGTGTTTTAGCAAGGTTTTGGCATTATTTCCCAAATGCTGCTCTATTGCTCTAGCCAATGCTTTAATCCTTCCAGAGGAACTCTGCCGTCTTTCTCCTAAAACACTAGGATTCTTTTGGCGACTGTGCAAGTTGAGAAGATCAGGGTTCTCTGTCAGGCTGAAAAGAACCAATAAAACAGTAGCCAAAGACACGCGAGAGCTGAAATTCTGGTATACAAAGTCATTAAAGACTTTGAATGTAACATTTGGAAATGGTTGTTGATCAGGAATAGCAGCAACAGCAGGCAGACAGAGAAATAAGACCAGAAGAAACATGGTGAATGAAGTCAAAATAGACCAGATCAAAATCAAAAGTTGCCAGAGAGATTGAGACAGCAAGCTACACAAGTCAAAATAAATCAGATACAATTACAAGTTATGTTACATTTCAAATTTCAAACCTACTTTCAGTGGTGCAAGCGTTTAGAGGTGGATGATGTGGTCTTCTTACTACCAGAAACTTTCTTCTTGCCCTTACTAGACCCAGCTGCCTTGACATCTCCACTATCATCAGAATGGTCCTTGTGACCCTTTTCCTTTCGCTCATTATCTCGCTTCTTCGTCTTCTCCCTGTTCATCTTCTTCTTTTCCAGCTCACCATCCAACAAAGTCTTCTTCCGCTTCCAAATAGCCAGATCAGCGAACTTATAAAGACCCTTCTCAACACCCCAAACACTCAAGTCCGATGGATCCTCCTCATCATCACCTCTTTTCAACCACTTTTCCATCACCGGATACCTCTGAATATCCTTCATTCCCGAATCGACGTGAGAGTTCCAGTATGCTCGCTTGCCAAAAAGATTCATGAGCTCTGTCTTTCCAACGTTAAACTGCCATTTACCCTGAGCGCGAAGCTTCTGTATCTGAGACCAAGCAGTCTGATATGCATTCCACTTCCGATACCAAATCCTAAGCTCCTTGGTAACATTCCTGTGAGTGAGGATAGGATCAACATTGAGGGTGATGGCAACACCCATCCAAACAGGGTTGTTGATGATATCCTGCGCAAATTCCGGCTGATCATCATTGGCGGTAACAGATGGAGCAACGGACGAAAACGCAGAAGGGCCAGTAGATGTAACAGGAACAGAGGCATTTCGAGATGGGGCACTAGATATGACTGGGAGAGAAGGGTGTCGGGATGAATGAGCTGACGACTCTTCATCAATCTGAGTATCAAATTAATAAGTTCAGTCATCAAACAATAATGTAGAAATACATACAAAAAGAAGATACAAAATATACTCTCCGTCAATCTTTGTCCATATAGCCTCATCGTTATGGTGGATAGCAACCTCAAAACGCCCTTTCAGCACCCACTCATCCTCCTCATACGCATAAATACGATGGTTCAAACCTAAGTCAAACTTGATGAGGAAATAGTATCAACTGAGAGATCATGACTTATACTCACGGCGAACAGGGGAATGCCTATCTGCAATGGCCTCCAACACAGTTCTAAGAGACGTCGTAACAGAATACCTAAAAAGTGACCGCGACATCTCTGCCAAAACCCAATCTTCAGGCCTGGTGCTGGAGCTAACATGTATGTAGACCTTGCCAGGAATAGGGATGAGGGTATCTTCAGCAGCCTTTAAATCAGCAATATTTGGCTGATTACCCTGTGCACGACCTCAGAAAAGACCTCCGTGAGTTTGCGATGCACCCTCTAACTCATGTCGACTGAGGGGAGGTGGGCTGCCCATGGAGGTGTCTGATAATTTAAATTAATACTACATAATACAATGACATGTAAATTAAATGAAGTACCTTGATCAGGGACTACCTGATCATGAGCACCAACAGAGGGAGAAGCCTGACCAACAAGACCAGCTGAGGCTGTAGGGACAGCAGCACTCATCTGGTCCTGGGTGGAGGGAGGAGGGGTGGTGGCTATTGTAGTGATATCGGGGCTAACAAGGTGGGGTTCCCTTGCAGCCACGCCGACAGAGGAGGGGGAGACTCGAATGTTACCTGTGGAGACCTTTGAACCTTCGGCGCTGGCGTTAACGACGAGGGCGGGAGCGGTGGTGTTGCCTGCGGTGGTGTCGATGTCGGTCGAGGTCCTTGGTATCGGCACGGAAGGGCTGGCGTCGTCCTTGGCGGCTGGGGGTGGTGGGATCGTGTTCGCGGGTGTGTCAACCGTATTGGGCGGGGCCTTGTTGTTGTCGTTGCAGGCAGTTTCCTCCTCGTCGACGTACATGGTATCGTTGTCGTCGTTGTCGTCGCGGTGGGGGCCGTCGTTGTCGCCTACGTTGGGTTCGTCGCTCTGGTGGTTGCTGCCTGCGTCTTCGCTGTTGCGGCTGCTGCTGTTGCTGTTGCTGTTGCTGTTGCGGCTGCTGCTGTTGCTGTTGCTGTTCGTGTCGGTGTCGTTGCTGCTGCTGCTGCTCGTGTCGATGTCGTTGCCGTTGCCGTTGTTGGTGTTGGTGTTGGTGTTGGTGTTCATGCGGGTGCGGGTGCGGGTGCTGGTGTGCTCGTTTTCCTGTTGAAATGGGTTAGCGGGTGGCGGACGGCGTGTTGGGTGCTTACCTGGGCCGCTTCACCTTCTTCTTCCTGTCTTTCTTGTCCTCCTTCCCTTTTTTCCCATCCCTTCCGCCCTTTGCTTTCCCCTTTCCCTCGTGCTCTTTTTCTCCGTCGTCGTCGGCCTCGACTGGTTGCGTCTTGGGGCGCTTCCGTGGTTGTTCGTCGGCGTTCGATCTCTTGCGGCGGTTGGGAGGGGGTGGGGAGCCGCGAGTGCGGCCGCTACGGGTGGTGCTGGTGGTGGAACAGGTGGTGGGCATGGGGGTGGTTTGGTATGTGGTGGGGGACAATGGTGGTTGAGGGAAGAAAGGTAGGCGACGTGGCAACGGATGTTCGGTTGCCGCGACCGGCCGTTGCCGAACGGACCGGATTTGGCAGCTCAACGTTCGAGCAAGGATTTTAAGACGAAATCTCAACGGATATACATGTTTTATATACCGTTGGATTCGGATTAACGAGTAGAATATTTCTATCTAAAAATTATCGCAAAAAAATGTCTCTAAACACTGTAAAAATACAAATACTCAATTCTGTCTTGCCTAATACATTTAATTGTATGTCTATTGCTCATGTATCTGTATTCAAATAATTTATACAGCTAAAAGGGAAATAAATATGTGCAGAGGAAATATATTCCCTCTCTGATTTCGCTCTGCCCAGCCAAGGGGGCCTATATGAGGAATTATATCTCTCATATTTTCAAAGTCATTTGGTCTAGTTGGATTGTTGCACCGAATAAGTCATGTGACCCTTTCGTAAGGTTGAGAGTTCAATTCTCGACCTGCGCACTTTATTTTATTACTAGTAAAGACAGTGGTCAGGTGATTTCTGCTTACAATTCTGTGTCACAAACCCATTTCTGAGTGGAATTATTCAGTTCTACTCGGAAAATATGGGGACTCGGATCCAAGTGAACCAATCAGAACTGACCTTTCTGAGCAGTTCTGATCAGAATTTAAGAGGCAATTTCTGAGCTCTCTATAGAGATTTGACTGGTAAGAGGTCAGCCAAATTTCTGGTCAGAACTGCTCAGAAAAGCATGATTTCTGATCAGTTCCGATCAGTATATGTGGGGCACAGTAAAGACCTCCCTATACTTCTACCTGTTCCTTACCCAATTTTTCCACGCTTTAATGATGCTGATGGCAATTAAAAATGTTACCATGATTTGCGTACAACTGTTATGTTTATTTTTAAATTCATTTCTTCGACATACATATATTTACTTTTCTTAGTACCAAGTATGCTAGAGGCATAAGTAGTATTAGAGTAGATTTTATTTATTATTATTATTCGTATTTGTTGTTTATTTATCATTATTTTGGACTCATATCTATTTGGTACTGTGTTACATGCTTGAGTTCCTTGCTTAAACAACTAGTTGCAACTGAGGGCAGTTGAAATCTGTTCCCCACGGATGTCAGACATGCTTTTTGTTTGATATAAAACCAGTATGTTTAAAGCAAGAACATATACATGTATAACACAGAAATTATATTTTATCATGAAACACTATCTTTCTTTGTTGTTATAGTAATAGTTGTCTTGACGCGTTGGCATAGTGCTATTCCTGCCCTTGCATAGTGATACACTGTTTCAACAAGTTATGCACAGCTTTAGCACTCTTTGTAACCATACACACAGCCCTGTGTAACCTTGTGAACCATCACACCATCGTTATAGTAGCGCATAGCAGTTCTGTATGCTAATTACTTAAAAAGAGTATATAGTTCCCACATTCTACTTGTTTCAAAGTCATAGAAACAATTGGGGCTGTGCTCAAGAAAAGTATAAAAGGGCACCAAAATTTGGAACAAAGAGAAGAGACATCTTATTTTTTCCTTCTTATTTTATTACCAACTTAAACACTAGACTCTGTGTCTGTGTACCTCTGCTTATATCTTCAAGTTGTATAGAATACAAGCTTGGAATATACACTATCTACTACCTGAAATACTGCTGTCCATTTGTTATTACTTAAGCAAGAAGTCTGTTTTCTCAATCCAAGTATGTAACCTTTAGTCTCAATTAAAGCTAACAAGATTCTACCTCACAGAAATTCAACATTCTGTCACAACTTTGCACATAACACTGTTCAATCTCGAATTGTGTTATCACTTCAATTACGTTACCAAATCCATCATCACATAGTCAGAGTCGTTAATATTACTATCTACGTTAACTTGTACTTTCCCTTCAACTCAGAACAGTTGTCATATACCTCTTCTTTTTGGGATTATAGAGTGTAGTTAGGACCTCCCGAGCTAACTGGAATATCCCAAAGAACATCTCTTTTGGTAAACCCAGGTGAATAACTTTTTCACGTTGACAATGCCCTTGCCTCCAATGCCACTGCCTCATGTTTGTTGGCTCATTTACCATCGCGATTGGTGGGGTGGTTGGCGTGTCATCATTGCGCATGTCATTGCTGGTGTTGGTGTGTCGTCATTGCACGTGTTGTTGTCACCATTGGCGTGATGTCGTCATTGACATAGCATCATTGTTGTTGTTGTTGTTGGCATTGTCAAGTCGTTGTTGCTGACATGCGTTGTTGGCATCGTCATTGTGTTGTCATTGGCATCATCATTGCTAATGTGCATGTTGTCATTGGTCATCGTTGGTGTTGCGGTGTGATGGGGATGGAATGTGGTGGTGGCAGACGGTGGGTGGTGGTAGTGGTTAGGAAGAAAGGAAACACTGGTGACGCGGCCAGGGCAGTGGGTTGTGGCTGTGCTTGCAATTTCCGAATTGGCTTGGAGATCTATTTTGGGAATTTGACAAAAATTGTCGTTTGTGTGTCACACAGACCTCCAAAAATTATGAAAAAATCACAATAATTTCTAAAATATTCAAAATATATTTATCAAACATTAAATATGATGTAGTGTGTTATGGTTTTGGCACAATAAAATAAAGGTGGAATTTCAATTGAATCAAAAGATATGTGTGGGGCAGTACAAGGGAGGAGGAGGATGAGAGAGTGATGTGTAGGGAACTCAATTCTGATCCCCCTGTTTTTAAATTTGGTATGTTTTTTATCATATGAAGTGATAGCATACTGGCCAAATTAAGAGGTAGGTGGTTATGTTCTGCTTAAGTTATTTGATGTTTGATGATATTTCGAAAAAACATATAAAAACATATGTTCCAAGATTATTTATTAACGCGCCGGCATGTAATTTGGTGTAGCCCATCTCCAATATACTCTCTACCTTTGTTTAAAATTTTGGACCGGAATAAGAAGTATTACCCAAGTTATTTGAGTTGCGATGATTTTGATTCTAAAATAGAAGGAGATATAAGTAAATTGGATATTTGCAGGCCATTTCTTGACGCCCTTGGCTAAAAATTGGGAGGTGCGTTTATATATATTACCTTTACATTGTATCAAAAAATCAGCATGCAATTCTAAGTATTGACTGAGATATTGGAGGCGCCATCACAATATTTCAGCAACAGTGCAGTGCAGGCATGGGAATTTTTGACTTCAGTGTAGATATATATTGGATCAGTTGGGATATGTTGGCAATATATATGAATAAATGGATTGAGCTGGGGAAAACATACCAACAACATATGACAGTACCTCATGTGCGTGGGAATTCTTTGATCAAGATCACGTTTTTGACCAAACAATTCCCACGCGCATTGCACTGTTGTTGAAATATTGTGATGGTGCCTCCAATATCTCAGTCAATACTAGAGATTTCAAGCTCATTTCTTGATACAATGTAAAGGTCATATGTACAAATGCACCTCCCAATTTGTAGCCAAGGGCGTCAGGAAATGGCTTCAAAATATTGAATTTACTCATATCTCCTTCTATTTTAGGAACAAAATCAACGCAACTCAAATAACTTGTACAATACTTATTATTCCGGTCCAAAATTTTGAAAAACGGTAGAAAGTATATTATAGATGGACTACGCCAAATTACAGCAAGGCGCATCAAGAAATGACCTTGCAACATATGTTTTTATATATTTTTGCACAAAATCATCGAACATCAAATAACATAAGTAGAACATGACCAATACCTCCTAATTTGACTGACTTCTCCACACATAACTCTCTCATCCTCCCCCTCTCTTGTACTCCTCCACATATATCTTTTGATTCAATTGAAATTCTGCATTTATTTTGTTGGGGCATTGTTTTAAACCATTATATATACCATTTTATATAATATCTTGCAAGTGCATGAGCAATTCATCTTGCCAGATAATTTCTGATCACATTTTCCTCCTCCCCTTACCATACCTGTTAGTTGTATCTTGGGAACGACTTGAGATATCTCTGAGATTTTTTGGGGTTTATTTACTATTATATAAAAGAGGCTAAATATGCAAGAACAGCCAATCTTGTTAACATTTGACTTTACAATTAACCAAACATTGTATAGTCTATACCAGGATACATCAAAATATAGGTTTTGCAGTGGTGGTACAGTTACCAAATAGTACTCAAAAAGACAGGTAAGTAGACTAGACAAAATTCCCACTATGTGTAGCAAATTTTGATTGCTAATCAGTTTTGATTTCCTTGACTAAACTTAGTACACTTCAAAGTGTATCAAAGAGACCCAAAGAGAGCTGAATCCAAAAAGCATTTTCCTGACAGAATTTTTGTTCTTTACAAGTCATTGAAAGATATAAAATTCCAGCTAATTCATACGAAAGAGTGCTAAGCAGTGCTAAATCAGTTTTGATGTCCTTGACTAAACTTAGTTAACTCAACGCGTATCAAAGAGATCTAAATATGGTTAATTCCAAAAGGTGTTTTCCTGATGTGACATATACTTATTTGCGGCTATGGGCTACATCTTGACTGATTCAGCGGCCTGCCAGAAGTCCAGCATCATGTGTGAGTTGAAGTTAACTATGGACATTGTTGCCAACCATAAAGTCATGGTTCAGCCACTCATAAATGGCATCACACCACTTGTCAAGTAAGTAATGTATCTCTTATACTTTTTTCTTACTTTTATCACCCTATAGAGCCAATGTTATTCAACAACATTTCAGCACCTTGCTGAATCCCAGTGCTGGGGGAGATGTTGATGATCTTGGCAACTACATTTTTTATCACTATCCTACCAAAGTCTTGCCAAAGACCTTCCTTGCTTCTACGAAGCATCATGGAATAAAGGAGCTTGAGATTGACCAAAGTTATAGTGTATATCTGATGAGGATCTGGACAAGCTTATTGACCAATATCAAAGTGAACACTCAGACACCAGCAAAGTCTATGTCATAAGGTATCTATAATCATATCACAGTATTTGCATCCAATGTCAAAGAGTAATGGAAGCAATGAAAAGAGTGGGTTGCTTGGGAAAGACATATATGTACATGTTAGCAAGAAGAAGGCTCAGTAGGTATACTTAGTCCCTTGCCCGAATGCTCTATGATATATTGACAGTCACCACAAATTAATCCTGTGGAGTATTGTAATACACAGAGTTGCTGATAGATACTCACGAAAGGTATGTTCAGTTGATGTCCTATCTTCTAATCAATGACAGAGCTGATTGGGTGACTGGGCTTTGTGCAGTAATAATAACTTAGCTGAGATGGTTTTCAAGATGTTTTGCGAAGCAGTTGAAAAGTATAAAATACCTTTGCATGTCAGAGGCGATTAAGAGGGTGAAAATTGTGATGTATCCATTTTAATGATCATTTTAAATGGAATTAACAGAGCAAGCTTTATGTGGGGGTCCTCTGTTTTTAACATTAACATTTAACATCTTTGACTTGAGGTTGAGAAACATTTTGTGTGAGACTGGCATGCATTCTTTACACCCCTAGAAAGAATTCTTCTACTCAACCAAAAGAACAAAAACCATTGATGAATATTACATTATCTATTTCTGTCAGGGTTTCCCCTATTTTTCTCTATTTTTCTATATTTATTTCGCATTTTTCCCTTTTGTAGATGTATAGATATCTTATCTGTTTCATATCTTTGATTATCTCTTGATTATCTTTTGATTACCATTTGATTAGATACTTATCACTTTAATTTCCCATGAGCATAGCCTCATCCATTCTACATCATTCTACATCATTCTTTTACTTTCTTTATGATGTCATTGCCTTATTCATCATTCCTTTCTATGATGTCATGGAGGAATCTTCTAGAATAGCAGTAGGGTATATATACTGGACATGTATGTAGCTGTAGCCCCAGCTTCAATCTCTTAGGATATCCACTATCATTGGTGTGATCTCTTAGAACCATTGAGTGTCTCTCTCTCTCTTCATCTCTCTCTCTCTCTCTCTCTCTCTCTTGCTTTGTCTTTGTTGGTGGCCTTGTCACACTGATTTTAGTGTTGCCCTGACAGAAGATTGAAGCTATCTCAGACAACCCCACCACTCAGTATCCATCATCTCACATTTATCTACACCAATCTATTCATCTCTCTTTCCAACATTTGCCCACACATCCCCTTACCACATATATCATTTTTCTCATCATCATCAACCCTTCAACCTCCAATATCCTCCCAATCTTCTACATCATTTCTCCCTCCACAATTTCAACATCTCCTCAAGACACCTCTCTTTCTACTGGATTCCTCACTCTCTGCTGTGTGTTGTGTGTGAATTTGTAGATAGGGATACCAACTGTTGAAGCAGATTCAGGCCAACTGTTTCTGTCTTTGGTGGTCTAGGAAAATACCAGGTAGTCAACCCTGTGATCCTAGGTTTAGACCCACTGTGTTTGGGGTGACAACTGGGTATCCATTACATAGCCTTTTTTAATTACTTAGTATAGTCTCAAGGGCACTTTTTGTAGATAGCTTCTCCCACACACACCAGAGAGCCTCTACTTTATCTGCACCAAGATGGACACTACCACTACCCCTACCACTACTCTTCCCTCTGTGGAGGAGCTCCTTCAACAAATCTCTCTCCTTACCCAGGAGGTGGCTCTCTTAAGGCAGCAGCAGCAACAGTCAGTCACACCTCCAACTACTCAATCACCCTTCTTCTCTGCTGCTAGAGAAGTCCATCCTTCCTCTGCCAATCATGGTCCCTTTACCTTTGGTTCACAGTCTGGAATCAAAGTTTCCCCTCCTGAACCATTTGATGGTTCAATGCAGAAAGCAGAAACCTTCCTCAGCCAACTAAAGTTATATTTCTATGGAAAGGGCATCACAGATGACCTTCAAAGGGTTGTTTGTGCTCTTTCCTATATGAAAAAAGGTACTGCTGGGAAATGGGCACTTGACAAGACTAAAATTCTGGATGGAGATTATTCCAAAGAGGGACTTTGGGATGATTTTGTCTATGAATTCAGGGAAGTCTTTGGAGATCCAGACCCTGCAAGCACAGCCAGGCATAAAATGAATCTTCTGAAGCAGGGGAGTCAAACTGCTGATGAATATGTGGCTAGCTTTAGGGAATTGGTCTCTGATACTGGGTACAATGATGCTGCTTTGGTTGAGAAGTTTCAGACTGGGCTAAACAGATCACTCAGGGAAAAAGTTTACAATGTCCCTGATATGCCTAAGACTCTGAATGGCTGGATCTCTTGGGCTACCAAGCTGGACAGGCAGTGGAGACAGATGGAAGCCTTTAACAAGTCTACCTCTACTACCTCTTCTCCCTTCTCAAAGGCTCCTAAGTCTCAGCCTAAGCCAGCAGCCCCCAGTCCTTCTCCATTTTCAAGCAGTCAGAGAGGTTTTGTTGCTCAGGCAAAGCAACCAGATGTTATTCCCATGGAAGTTGACTCTGGATGGAGGTCAGTCAGGCCACTTATCTGCTTTAAATGCAGAAAACAAGGTCATAAGGCTGCTGACTGCAGATCCTCAGTCAACATTAATGCCATGAACCATGAGGAGTTGAAAGACTTCTATGGGAAACTCATCAAGGAAGAAGAAGGACAATCACAAGAACAGAAGAAGAATTTTTAGAGGCACCATTGGTGAAGGACATGTCCCAATGGAATAGATTTAATGTATTAGAAGATGAAAATGATAAAGTCAATCCCATCTCTTCTGAATCTGATACAGAAATCATGTTCTCAAATTCTGATTCTTCTCTTTCTTCTACTCCTGAGAGGATATACATCTTAGGGCATAAGCCAAAGGCCTCTACCCATTTGTCAGTCATTCTCAAGACAATGGACACAGGAAAAAGGCTGTCTGTGGATGCTTTGCTTGACTCTGGAGCTACTGGTCTTTTTCTGGACACTGGGTTTGTAAAATACCATAATCTCAACACAAGGAAACTTCCTAGAGCTATTCCAGTCTACAATGTTGATGGTACTCTCAACAAAAGTGGCTCTATTCATGAGGAAGTGGACTTGATTATGGTGTACAAGAACCACACAGAAAAGGCTACCTTTGCTGTATGTGACTTGGGAGACAAGACTGCTATCATTGGACATACCTGGCTCTATCTACACAATCCTGATGTCAACTGGAAATTAGGTGATGTTCAGTTTACTAGATGTCCATCTGACTGCCACATGGAAGTGATTAGAGCCAGGAGAAAGAGACAGAGGATAGCTGCAGTACAGAGAAGACAGCTCCCTCAGTTTGATGATGAAGGTGTAGATCTTGTAGATCAGTCACCTGATTCTGACTCTGAGATTGAGCCTGAAGATAGGATTTTTATTTCTTATCTCCATCCTCAGGAGCAGTCTATCAATGCTACCTCAACTGTGTCTCAGAAATTAGCAGAAGAGTCCCACCAACAGGCTGAATCCCCAAAGAAGACCTTTGAAGAAGCTGTTCCCAAACACTATCATCAATTTAAAGGAGTTTTTTCAAAAGAATCATTTGATAGGCTACCTGACAGAAAGCCTTGGGATCATGCTATTGAGCTAAAGCCTGGGTCTGAGCCTTACAGATCAAAGATTTATCCTCTTTCTCCCAATGAGCAAAAGGAGCTTGATGCTTTTTTAGAGGAGAATCTGAAGTCTGGTAGGATTAGACCATCCAAGTCACCTATGGCATCCCCTGTGTTCTTTGTTAAGAAGAAGGATGGCTCTCTTAGACTGGTCCAGGACTACAGGAAGCTAAATGAAATGACCATTAAGAACTCTTACCCTTTACCTCTCATTTCTGACATCATTACCAAACTCAGCAAAGCCAAGTATTTCACCAAGCTGGATGTCAGGTGGGGCTTTAACAATGTTAGAGTTAAGGAAGGGGATGAGTGGAAGGCAGCTTTCAGAACCAATAGAGGGCTGTTTGAACCACTGGTCATGTTCTTTGGCTTAACCAATAGTCCTGCAACTTTCCAAACTATGATGAATGACATCTTTATAGAGCTTATTGATGGCAATGTGGTCATTGTCTACATGGATGACATATTGGTCTTCACTGAGACTCTGGATCATCACAGGGAAGTAGTCAAGAAGGTCTTGCAAATCCTGGAAGACAACAAACTCTACCTTAAAGCAGAAAAATGTGAATTTGAAAAGGAAAAGATTGAATATCTTGGACTTATCATTTCACAAGGCAAGATTGAAATGGACCCTGTCAAGGTAGAGGGAGTTTCCAAATGGCCTGAACCTGAAAATGTCAAGGATGTTCAATCATTCTTGGGATTTGTCAACTTTTACAGAAGGTTCATAGAGGATTTTGCAGACATTGCCAAGCCACTTCATGAATTGACAAAGAAAGGGACAGTCTGGAGATGGGGACTTAGACATCAGGAAGCATTTGACCAGCTAAAACTTAAGGTCACATCCTCCCCTGTTCTAATCTTCCCTGATGACAACAAACCTTATAAAGTTGAAGCAGATAGCTCTGATTATGCTACTGGAGCTGTGTTGTCTCAGGAAGGTTTGGATGGGAAATGGCATCCTGTAGCCTTTATGTCTAAGTCTCTTTCTGAAGTAGAAAGGAATTATGAGATCCATGACAAAGAGATGCTGGCTATTATCAGAGCACTAGATGAATGGAGACATTATCTTGAAGGAACTCAACATACCTTTGAGATCTGGACAGACCACAAAAATCTAGAGTACTTTATGACTGCCCAGAAGTTAACCAGAAGGCAGGCCAGATGGTCACTCTTTTTGTCCAGATTTGATTTTTCTCTTCATCATAGGCCTGGTAAAAAGTCCTTAAAGCCAGATGCATTGTCTAGGAGATCAGACCATAAGAAGGGGGAGAATGATAATGAAAATGTAGTTCTCCTCAAACCTTCCTACTTCAAGATCCAGGCTCTCAAACAGGGTCATACCACATTGGCTGGTCCAGAGACTGATCTTCTCAAGAAGATTAGAGAAGCAAAGGACTTTGATGAGAAAGTGGTCAAGGCAGTACAAGAGATGAAGAAGTCTTCAACCAAGAAGATAGATGGACAGGAATGGTCAGAGGAGCAAGGGCTTGTTCTCTACAGAGGAAAGGTGTATGTTCCAAAAGACAAAGACCTTAGAAGGAAGATTGTGGAACTGCATCATGATGCCTACATTGCTGGACATCCAGGAAAATGGAAGACAATAGAGTTAGTCTCTAGAAATTATTGGTGGCCAGGAATGTCCCATTATATTGCAGCCTATACCAGAGGATGTGATAAATGTAATAGGACTAAGACATTCCCTGCTAAACCTGTTGGCTTCCTGACTCCAACTGAGATTCCCTCTGATGTTTGGCAGACTATTTCTGTGGATTTTATCACTGGCTTACCTGAATGTCAAGGGTATAATGCCATTATGATAGTTGTAGACAGGCTTAGCAAGATGATTCACATTATACCTACCACAGATGAGGTCACATCTGAAGGTACTGCTAAGCTCTACAGGGACTATGTCTGGAAATTGCATGGTCTACCTATCAAAATCATCTGTGATAGAGGTCCTCAGTTTGTCTCCAAGTTTATGAAAGAGCTTAACTCTATACTTGGTATTCAGACTGCTTCATCGACAGCCTACCATCCTCAAACTGATGGTCAGACTGAGAGAGTCAATCAAGAAGTAGAACAATATCTCAGGCTCTTCATAAACCATAGACAGGATGACTGGGTAGAATGGTTGGCCTTGGCTGAATTTTCCTACAACAACAGAGTTCAGGCCTCTACCAGACAGACACCATTCATGCTCAACAATGGTAGACATCCAAGAATGGGCACAGAACCTCTCAGAGACAGCAAGATGGACACTGTAGATACCTTTGTGAAAAGCATGGAAGAGGCCAGGAAAGAAGCAGAGTCTGCACTCAAAAAGGCTGCTGATGACATGGCTAGATTCTATGATAGAAACAGAGGCGCACCTACTGAGTACAAGGTTGGAGACATGGTTTGGCTAGATGGCAAGGATCTAAAGACTGATAGGCCTTCCAAGAAACTGGATGACAAGAGATATGGACCATACAAAATCAACAAAGTTGTTGGTTCAAATGCCTATGAATTGAAATTGCCTGCTACCATGAAGATCCATCCTGTATTCAATGTGGTCAAGCTCATGCCCCATCATCCTGATCCAGTTGGTAGAAATCCCCCTTCCAGACCTCCACCAGTTATCAAAGGTGAAAACCCTGAATGGGAAGTTGAATACATCAAGGACAGCAGATTATTCAGAAATAAGCTGCAGTACTTGGTTAAATGGAAAAACTACCCAAATGAAGAAAGTACTTGGAAACCTGCTGAAAATTTGAAGAAGGCAGCTAAATCAATCAAGGAATTTCATGCAAAACACCCAGCTGCTCCCAGAAAAATTTCTGCTCTCACTTTTGATAGACTTTCATTTTCTCCTTTAATTAATTTTACTGAACCTCCACCTCCTCTGAAACCCTCCAAACTCAGTCATACATGTGCACATTGTGGGAAATGTGCCTTAGAGAGGGGGTGATGTCAGGGTTTCCCCTATTTTTCCTTATTTTTCTATATTTATTTCGCATTTTTCCCTTTTGTAGATGTATAGATATCTTATCTGTTTCATATCTTTGATTATCTCTTGATTATCTTTTGATTACCATTTGATTAGATACTTATCACTTTAATTTCCCATGAGCATAGCCTCATCCATTCTACATCATTCTACATCATTCTTTTACTTTCTTTATGATGTCATTGCCTTATTCATCATTCCTTTCTATGATGTCATGGAGGAATCTTCTAGAATAGCAGTAGGGTATATATACTGGACATGTATGTAGCTGTAGCCCCAGCTTCAATCTCTTAGGATATCCACTATCATTGGTGTGATCTCTTAGAACCATTGAGTGTCTCTCTCTCTCTTCATCTCTCTCTCTCTCTCTCTCTCTCTTGCTTTGTCTTTGTTGGTGGCCTTGTCACACTGATCTTAGTGTTGCCCTGACAATTTCTGAATTTGATTAACAAAGACTGTGAGAAGTTTGCTGCTGAATGGAACACACATTCAATGTTATGTGTGGGTGGAAACTTCTCACTAAATGTAACTCCTTATTTCTATTTTTATTTTTATTTCTATTTATACATATTAATGATCAATATCTACTAGGGCTTTTTTTTATGGCGAGCTCAAACATGGATCATATACAGAGGAGTGTAGTGAGATGACTGAGACTGAGATCAACACAATTTATGGGTTTAATGAACATGGTAGGCCAATTGATGTTACAGAAGCGCAGGGCATATTGTATTAATCAAAACATGAGTATCATGCCTGAACAAGATGATGGCACAGTTTTGGAAGACAGAGACAACAGTGATATGGTTATGGAGAATGAACAAGGCAATAATTCAATCAACATGTTGTTACAGGAGGTGAGTGCAAACATGTCTGGTCTCTTTAGCAATGTTAACTTGGTGTGTCTCTTCACTTTATACAATACTGCAGTGCTATTAAATATGTATACAGATTATTGATGCTAATATACAGCATGATCTATTCCCTGTATCCTCAGAAACCTGCCCATTTAATGATCACCACCTGGCTGTATCCAAAGAGGTGCTACAGCTTCTGAGAGAGCATGAAAAGGTTCCTTGTGGATACTGTGTAAGTCCAGAAGAATAGGGAGAGTCTGGTTATCCATCTACAAAGGTCATTTTAGTTGGGCTATGAAAACAATCCTTTTCAATTTTGTTTTACGCTTTTTTTGCTCAAAAAAGAGGTGGATATATGTTCTAGTGATTTATAATGAATTACATCAGGAAAAACACTTTCCTTTTGTATTTATACACTTTTAAAGGTTTTATACATCAGGAAAAACACTTTTTGCCCTGACTGCCCTGGACTGCCCTAGGGTGTCCCAGGGCAGTCCAGGGCAGTCCAGGGCAAAAAGTGTTTTTCCTGATGTATAAAACATTTCAAAGTGTATAAATACAAAAGGAAAGGATGGATGCACAAAAGTGCATCTGGATAATGTTCAAAAATAATATGTGCTATTTATAAATGAGTCCAAAAAGCGAACCAAGTATGTGATTTACTACATTCTGGGCGCTTTTTTACCAAATAAACAGCTGCTATGGATTCTAATGGATTTATCATGATTTATAAGATACAAAATAGGCCCAAAAGTATAAGGTATAGGATGGATGCAAGAATCTGTACTTGGATAATGTTCAAAATAATCTGACTTATTTATAAATTCATCAAAGATTTTGACCGATGTCCAAATATAGAAGTTATTTCTCAATTGGGATGTTTCCGCTTTTTTACTATATTTTAAGATATTAAACCTACCATGCCTATTATATAAGGTATACATAGACTCTTGATATAGTCTACACATTTCACAAGGGGCTTATAATGTATAAAAGTATAGAAAAAGTTCGCTTTTTTGATGAATTTATAAATAAATCAGATTATTTTGAACATTATCCAAGTACAGATTCTTGCATCCATTCTATACCTTATACTTTTGGGCCTATTTTGTATTTTATAAATCATGATAAATCCATTAGAATCCATAGCAGCTGTTTATTTGGCAAAAAAGTGCCCAGAATGTAGTAAATCACATACTTGGTTCGCTTTTTGGACTCATTTATAAATAGCACATATTATTTTTGAACATTATCCAGATGCACTTTTGTGCATCCATCCTTTCCTTTTGTATTTATACATTTTTAAAGGTTTTATAATTCATTATAAATCACTAGAACATATATCCACCTCTTTTTTGGGCAAAAAAAGCGTTCAAAACATAAGAAATCAGACAATATAACCTTTTAGAAAATTAATCATGTGACATATTACACAGCCACACATTTGATAAGATATGATATGATGTGATAAGATAATTACTATCTAGATAAGATTTATTAGCATAGCCACAACTAGATTAGATATAAGAGCATAGCCACAATATAGATAAGATATCTGACAACATAGCCACAAGTCAGATAAGATATGAAAAGCATAGCCACAGTTAGATAAAACATTATAGCATAGCCACACATCAAATTAGATATGGTTACATGGTCACACTGTTTTTAGAAATGTTTTTTGAAGTTTAAATTTAGAACTGCAGAAATGTTTTTGATGTTTAAATTTAGAGGTGCAGAAATGTTTTTAATAGTAAAATGTTTTGAAAGAAATGTTTTGCACAAAAATAGGGGGGGTCAGAGTCGCGGTTCTGCGCTGGTTCTCACCCGGTTCTTGACCTGGTTCTTGGTCTGAAACTGCGGCCAGTTTCAACTTGAGAACTGACATAAAAACCGGTTCTACTCTGACCACCCACGAAACTATGTCCGTTCTCAGTCAGTTCTCGCAGAGTATGTAGAGTCAATAAAATTAGTTAATTAAATATCTTTGTAAGCCCGTCAAAATTAAGCCCCCATTTTCTTTTCTTTCGTACTCCCATCATGGCCTGCACTGACCACCAGCAAAGGTCAGAAAACTTGGTGACAGAATTTGTCAATTTCTGTCGGATGCGTGCACAACACCTTGCTCAACGTGCAACGCACTTTCATTGAAATGCATGCCAAAGAAGGACTACCAGAAATCATGCAGATGCAAATGTCTATCTCAGCGACCAAAATGTCAAAGAAAATTTAGCCTCGGCATCGCCGGCCGACATTGGTCATGCCGACATCACCGACACTGACAGCGGCAGTTTTGAGTTTGACAGCCCTCGTCTCAGTGCAAATTTCTCACCTTCCCTTTCAACGTTGACGTCTAGCACCACTGTGGACTCAGATTCTGCCAGCACTCTCTCCTCCTTCACATCCGATGGCAGCTCATTGTTTTCAGACGATGAATCTGACCTCCCTGCTCTTTTACCTGCACTTGATTCGGATGATGAGGAATCTGACTTGGATAGCTTGTCAGACTCAACAGATTCAACACACTCGGGTGCTAGGCTTTGGTTCGGGTGGGATGATGATGTTGAATATTCCTCAGTAGAAGCAGACTTGGAGGACTTGGAGGATCTGTTCACAACCGATGATGCATTATCAACAGATGGAGAGCATCAACAGTCACAATATCTAACAAACTTGGCTTGCTCGGTGCAAAAAGTGGTTGACAATATGTATTCAACTCGTTACGAAAATCCTCGAGTTCGATTTCCCCAAGGACCCGCTCAACTGCCCTACATTCTATGTGTACTCAAACACGAACGGCCGGACCATTTTTGACAGGAGCTCAGAGTCAGCCCTTACACCTTTGACTGCATTGTGAATCATATCAAGGATGACCCAGTTTTCAACAACAGATCAAACAACGCTCAAATGCCTGTCGAAGACCAGGTCGCTATCACTCTCTATTGTTTTGGCCACTTCAGAAATGTGGCAGGCCTGAATAAGGTTGCAAAGTGGTCAGGCTATGCAAAGGGCACTGTACATTTGGCCACCCAACATGTTATGATGGCTGTCCTCCAGAAGGACTTCATGGATGAGGCTGTCTGTCTTCCAACCCCCACAGAAAAGGAAACTGCGAAGCGATGTGTCGAAAAGCGGTCATGCCGAGGCTGGAGAGATGGATGGTGCTTAGTCGATGGAACTCTGATCCCTTTGGCTACTCAGCCATACTGGTACGGGCAAAGTTACTTCGACCGGAAGTCAAATTACTCCCTGAATATCCAGGTATGTCAGGGTTTCTTTTCAGACTCTTCGTTGACTGACTCGGAATTTGCCTCATAGATCATCTCTCTACCCAACCTTCGCATCATTGACTATGGATATGGATTCACAAGGAGCACCCACAATGCCACTGCATGGGAACAAACACGAATTTTTATCGAACATGTGGACATTTTCGAAGAAGGAGAATTTATATGGGCAGATTCCACTTATCTGGTATGTAATGCATTATATGTTGACCTCTACTAACTTTAACTGACACTACCTTCTGCCGTAGGTTGAAATATGGGTTGTATCGCCCTTTTGAAAGCCGGAAAGTGAACAGCCCGACAACGAAACTTACAACAACCAAGTATCGATGATTCGCATTTGGTCCAAACATGCAATTGGATTTTTAAAAGGTCAGTTTCAGTTGCTCAAAGGACTTCGTGTGACCATCATCAATGAAGCGACTCACAAGTTCACAACATATTGGGTCATTGCATGTATTGGACTGCATTCATATGCAATGAAGTGTGAAGAGGAAGAGAGGGCAAGGGCCCGAGGATCTCCTAGTGATGGTGGTGTCACGGACTTGGTATGCTTGGAGGATGAGGCCTTTATTCAAGAAGGACTTTCAGATCATGCCCGTCGTTTTTCGTATAAACCACCACCGGGGCGACCTCGAGGATCAGCAAAGCTGGCTGCTGGCAAAGCACGCCGTGAACACTTGAAGAAGGTTCTCCTGGAGGCTCGACAGCAACAAGCTGCTCATCACACTGCTCGTAAATATCAATGGGGTGAATATATTGAAAGTTCAGAGTCGGATAGTAACTAGTAGTGTTTACGTAGAATATTTATTTAACTTTTAATTTAACTTTTAAGCCATGTCCATCATGTTATACCCTTCTTGCCCTTCTGCGGTCATGTTACTCCCTTCGATACCTTCCAGGTCCTGCATTTGCATGTTTGGATAGTATTCTATTTCAGAGTGATTCATGTTTGGAGGTTGATGTTGAAAATTATTCATTGGAGGATGGTCTGAAATGATATGAGTTTAGGTTTATTAAGAGCCCAAGAAGAGCCAAAAAAAATGTACACTGCTCAATAGGCGGTTGTTGAGCTGAAGTTCTACTTGTCATGTTGTATTGCAACCTGGTTGTCTCTAACCTCAATTCGATTTTCTTCATCCTAAGCTCCTGCTTCATCCTTCTTTCCGCAAGCTTTGCTGCAGTCTTCTCCTTTTCCAGCTCGATCTCAAAGCGACGCTCTTCTATCTTGATCTTTGCAGCAGCCTCAACTTTTGCACGTTTAAAGTCAAACTCCTTTTGGCGAGTCACCTCTTCAGCCTGCGCTGTTGCAGAAAATTCTTCGAGCTTTGTTTTCTTTGTAGTAGGCTTAATGACAGCTGGTTTTGATGTGCTAGGTCAAGCTGGAGTCATGTCGTCCTGGTCTGAAGTCAGAATTTTGTCAATCTTGAGTTTAGCGGGTGCTGTGGTTTCTTCAGTCTTGATTGTGATGGGCTCAGCTGGGTGAATGTCGGGTTTGGATGAAGGCTCCATGATCTCCCTTGCAAATCTATCATATAAAATCCCTCCAACAGAAGTAGTTGGATCCCCGTCTGACGATGCTCCAGTATCAACATCGGCATTGACAGCATCAACTTTCTCTATTATGGAAAGGTCAATGCTGGAGCTGCTGTTTCCGATTCTGGTAGGCATAAGACTGGGCCTTTCTGCTATAAGTGCACACATTTCAAAGAACCACAGACAATCCTCTTTCACTTCAGCTGAGAAAATAATGGATAAATAGTAGGTAAGTAAACTTGAAATTCACCACTCACCCCATTTGTTAATAAATTGATTATTTTGAGAGGTATCAATATCCGCCTCAGAATGAATACCTTCACCCGTTGATCCAAGGACTTCTATATGTTCGCGCACAATTTTCGCCATTCTGTGGGTATCGAAGGTCAGTAGGTAACTCAATCAATTCAGTGAGTTTAAAGAGACTTACTTTTTGAGCTGATTTTTTATCTTATCGGACCAAACCGCCTTTGCTTTTGAAGCCCCAGGCCCAGATGGAAAATTTATTGCCTCTTGGATGGCAGGACCATATTCTGCATGATCATTAAAAATTTTGACAGCAAGCTTCCATTGGAAAGCAGTTTTCTTTTTCCCACCGCCTCGAGCAGTTGACACATTCCTACCAGGTGCAGGAAACAAGCCTTGCTTGATGTCATTATCCTCCATAATTGCAGTAAGAAGTGCCTCGCTGAGCTCATGAGTCCAACTGGGAAATTCAAAATAAGTAAGCAGCTTAGCCTTCTCATGAGTAAAACTTACTGAACCGTATTACCACTGTCTCCTTCTGTTCCAGATTCATCCTCAGCTTCGTCAACAACTTCTTTTTTGACCGCTTGAGTAGATGCTTTCTTGGTTTCAGCCTTGACCTTGACAGGCTTTGTGGTGTTTTTTTGCGTAGCAGTCACACCTCGGGCCATGGTAAAAATTTCCGGTGCACAGATTATCAGTTCAAAGGGAAGTATGTGACAAGATATCACTGGCAGGTGCTTCAAAAAACAAGTATATTGAATTATTATTTACAAAATAAAAGTGGAATTTATTCTATATTTTGGAGTTAGCACTGCTCAGTGAAAATAAAAGACAGAACCAGGATCAGAACCATTACAGTTGCGGCTCTCGAGTCGAAACTGCAAACAGTCGGTTCTCGCACTTTCCCACAATTTTCCAAAAGTCAGTTCTGACGAGAACCGAACTCAGAACCAGACTCAGAACCAGGCGAGAACTGTCAACCCCAGTGAGAAATGGTTCTCGCCAGATACAAACACATGTAATTATACATACCTGTTACAATAATATATAACCAAGTACAACAAAATAGCTAATACTTGATATCTCATAATAACCGTGTATAATCACGTACAACTCCTGAGATTCTTTCGTCAAAACCACAGCCACAGAAGCTGTAGTCCGATTTAACTTCGATGTCAACCTTGCCATCACCCGATGTCCTGTCCCAGTCTATTTACCATCCCAAATAGGTTATTGTGCAAGGCCAGCAAGACATTTGTGAGGTTCAAGTGCCGGATGCAACTTTCAAGTCCCCCATTCTTCTTCCTCTCCTTCCATCTTGTCCAGACGCGTCATCCTCACTGCCATAATGTGAACCCTCCTCTTGGGTTGCTCATTACTCTTGTTTGATGCAAATGACAAAACATGGGTCTGAAGACGCTTTGCGAGGGTCCTGACAGATGTATTGGAGCAAGAATCAATTTGGCACGTTCTATGGAGCTTTAATTCATTTTTTTCAGTGCATATATGCGCATATTTTTGACATTTCTGATTGACTCATAGCAGACCACAGGGCTATGTCTAAGTCGTCCCCAGGAAGGGCAAAGTTCTGACGCTACATGTACAGTGTAGTTGACTGAAACAAAGGCAGTCAGTAACTGGTAAAGGTGTGATATTTTTTGTGCTAAAAGTTCATTGTGTATGCTAATACAGTTTAGAAAATACATGTACAGGTCAGATTTATCCCCTCCTGCCCTCAAGGCCTCAACTTGAAGTCCCGGGGCTTACCCCAGTATGTATGGACAAAACCCAGCCCAAGCATAAGTCCAAGCTTGGTTGGTACAGTACATCTGGAACCGACCTCTGGTGGTTTGACAGATTCTGATGAATACACTTCGGACGTCAGATATGATTCAGAGTACATATGGAAGGGTGGGCAGCTTGGCGTAAGAATCATTTGATTTTGTTGTATAGTGTTGTATGTAATACTGTCAATGTCCCACTAGATGTAGTTGTATGTAATTGGAATAAGAAATATATAAAATTACCGTATGCATATATCTGGCTGTATACCACTGTGAGAAGTTGTAAATGTTATACAACAAAGCAGCCCATATGTGCAAAATGTACAACCACGTACAAAAGCGCTATATAAATGGATGACATTGTATATGGTGAGAACCATTTCTCACTGGGCGTCAACTCTGACCCCCCCTAATGTTTCTATAAAACATTATCATAGGGTCTCTTAGGTTTATTTCCTATCAGGAATTGAATGGCCTAAGAGGTCATGTCACTGGTTCACTGAAGTGATCTTCATCAGGAAAACACCTTTTGGAATTAACCATATTTAGATCTCTTTGATATGCGTTGAGTTAACTAAGTTTAGTCAAGGACATCAAAACTGATTTAGCACTGCTTAGCACTCTTTCGTATGAATTAGCTGGAATTTTATATCTTTCAATGACTTGTAAAGAACAAAAATTCTGTCAGGAAAATGCTTTTTGGATTCAGCTCTCTTTGGGTCTCTTTGATACACTTTGAAGTGTACTAAGTTTAGTCAAGGAAATCAAAACTGATTAGCAATCAAAATTTGCTACACATAGTGGGAATTTTGTCTAGTCTACTTACCTGTCTTTTTGAGTACTATTTGGTAACTGTACCACCACTGCAAAACCTATATTTTGATGTATCCTGGTATAGACTATACAATGTTTGGTTAATTGTAAAGTCAAATGTTGACAAGATTGGCTGTTCTTGCATATTTAGCCTCTTTTATATAATAGTAAATAAACCCCAAAAAATCTCAGAGATATCTCAAGTCGTTCCCAAGATACAACTAACAGGTATGGTAAGGGGAGGAGGAAAATGTGATCAGAAATTATCTGGCAAGATGAATTGCTCATGCACTTGCAAGATATTATATAAAATGGTATATATAATGGTTTAAAACAATGCCCCAACAAAATAAATGCAGAATTTCAATTGAATCAAAAGATATATGTGGAGGAGTACAAGAGAGGGGGAGGATGAGAGAGTTATGTGTGGAGAAGTCAGTCAAATTAGGAGGTATTGGTCATGTTCTACTTATGTTATTTGATGTTCGATGATTTTGTGCAAAAATATATAAAAACATATGTTGCAAGGTCATTTCTTGATGCGCCTTGCTGTAATTTGGCGTAGTCCATCTATAATATACTTTCTACCGTTTTTCAAAATTTTGGACCGGAATAATAAGTATTGTACAAGTTATTTGAGTTGCGTTGATTTTGTTCCTAAAATAGAAGGAGATATGAGTAAATTCAATATTTTGAAGCCATTTCCTGACGCCCTTGGCTACAAATTGGGAGGTGCATTTGTACATATGACCTTTACATTGTATCAAGAAATGAGCTTGAAATCTCTAGTATTGACTGAGATATTGGAGGCACCATCACAATATTTCAACAACAGTGCAATGCGCGTGGGAATTGTTTGGTCAAAAACGTGATCTTGATCAAAGAATTCCCACGCACATGAGGTACTGTCATATGTTGTTGGTATGTTTTCCCCAGCTCAATCCATTTATTCATATATATTGCCAACATATCCCAACTGATCCAATATATATCTACACTGAAGTCAAAAATTCCCATGCCTGCACTGCACTGTTGCTGAAATATTGTGATGGCGCCTCCAATATCTCAGTCAATACTTAGAATTGCATGCTGATTTTTTGATACAATGTAAAGGTAATATATATAAACGCACCTCCCAATTTTTAGCCAAGGGCGTCAAGAAATGGCCTGCAAATATCCAATTTACTTATATCTCCTTCTATTTTAGAATCAAAATCATCGCAACTCAAATAACTTGGGTAATACTTCTTATTCCGGTCCAAAATTTTAAACAAAGGTAGAGAGTATATTGGAGATGGGCTACACCAAATTACATGCCGGCGCGTTAATAAATAATCTTGGAACATATGTTTTTATATGTTTTTTCGAAATATCATCAAACATCAAATAACTTAAGCAGAACATAACCACCTACCTCTTAATTTGGCCAGTATGCTATCACTTCATATGATAAAAAACATACCAAATTTAAAAACAGGGGGATCAGAATTGAGTTCCCTACACATCACTCTCTCATCCTCCTCCTCCCTTGTACTGCCCCACACATATCTTTTGATTCAATTGAAATTCCACCTTTATTTTATTGTGCCAAAACCATAACACACTACATCATATTTAATGTTTGATAAATATATTTTGAATATTTTAGAAATTATTGTGATTTTTTCATAATTTTTGGAGGTCTGTGTGACACACAAACGACAATTTTTGTCAAATTCCCAAAATAGATCTCCAAGCCAATTCGGAAATTGCAAGCACAGCCACAACCCACTGCCCTGGCCGCGTCACCAGTGTTTCCTTTCTTCCTAACCACTACCACCACCCACCGTCTGCCACCACCACATTCCATCCCCATCACACCGCAACACCAACGATGACCAATGACAACATGCACATTAGCAATGATGATGCCAATGACAACACAATGACGATGCCAACAACGCATGTCAGCAACAACGACTTGACAATGCCAACAACAACAACAACAATGATGCTATGTCAATGACGACATCACGCCAATGGTGACAACAACACGTGCAATGACGACACACCAACACCAGCAATGACATGCGCAATGATGACACGCCAACCACCCCACCAATCGCGATGGTAAATGAGCCAACAAACATGAGGCAGTGGCATTGGAGGCAAGGGCGTGATGTGGCAATGTGAGAGGTGGGACATTTAGGGCGACAACAAGGTAAGTACCCTGTCCACTCTGTTTTCCCGCCCATTGCCGCTGTTCACAGGCTGGGCCCCTCTGTCCCTCTTCACCTATCCTCTTCTTCCTCCCTACCCACTTCTCCGCCCTATCCCCTCACATCTCCTCTTCCATCTGTCCTCCCCTTTCTATATTCCCTTCCAACTGCCTCCTTACTCTGTCTGCCCTGTCTCTCTTCTTCCTCCACCTTTCCCCCTTTTGTCCCTTCCCTCTTTTCTGCTCCTTCCCTCTTTCCCCTCTTTTCTTCTCTTACACTTTCTCTCTACACCCTCCTATGCCCCTTACTTAGCTTTAATAAGTATATAAAATGCATGTATTATTTTAGATATGAATAAATTGGTTTTTATGCATTTTTGAGAGGGTCCCTCTAGAATTGAAAAATATTTTGCTAGAATTATATGAGAATTACGAAAGAATATGAAACTATGCTGACGAGATTACCAGAATTATACATGTATTTGATAGAAATTTGCCAGAATTAGTTTGAATTAGCTGAATTTAATGCAAACTAATGCGCGTTAACTCATTGGTCTACAGGACACCTTTCTCCCAATGATACCTGGGAGAATTGACTAGTGTTACATCATTTTTGATCCCAACACCTCTTAATGATATATAGGTTGATCTAAAGATATATAGGACAATATAAATCACATGTGCTTTTTCCTGATGTTCCCCATTCTTTTCAGCACAGTTCAGCTTCAGTATCACTCTGGGACACTCTCAAACACCTCCCAAACGTTCTCAGACACATCCTGAACATTTTCGAACACTTCTCAAACGTTCCTGAACCTACCTTGAGTGTCCTCGAACATCATATCTCATCTTGTACTTCATCTCTCGCTTTGTACCTCATATCTCGGCTCAAATCTTCATATCTCAGCTCGTATTTCGTCTCTTGGCTTGTGCTTTGTCACTGCACCTCATATAGTTGTGTATATTGTCTGCACACTTTGCCCCTCGACATTCCGTGCAACGTCTCGCTCGCCCTCAAGCTCACCTGTTTCGACTCTCGCTCACTTATATTCGCCTCGTAACATCTCAAAAATGTATTCATCTCTGCTGGGACGCAGCCCAAACCTTGTCTCGCAACTCCAGAGCACCTCACAACAATTTCTGAGTGTCTCTTTTTGTTTTGTTTTTGTTTAGCTCATGCTTCGAACCCCTCTCTTATTCCTGCACTCAGCTTGTCATTCGCACATCAACACCCTTGGTGACTATGTGACATTAATTCTGTGTTTTGGACCATCAGATAGTTATTCCTCCCAACGTGTGTGTAATATTTATAAATCACACCCATCTAATCTGACAAATTGATTCAGGGTAAATTAGAGCATAGACATGTCAAGAAGTTCTACATGCGGACTAATAAAGATCAAACATTTGAGCTTCAGCTGTCCAAGCCTGAAAGACATAAAAGAGCTTTATGTCTTATAACTAAACATGTTGAAAAGACCACAAATCCCATCTCTGGCAGACCAGCGATACCTTTCGAGGAATCAGATGTGTTGCCACATGTTGCACCGCATGTCCATCACCATACCTCAAATACCTAACACCATCATATAATTTTTTTTTGAATGGCTTCATGCCAATAATGATAATTGAGCACTCAAGGTATGTTAATAAATATTTTAGATGATAATAGATTATAAAAGACTTACAAATTTCAGGATTTTGTTCTGAGGCTGAAAGACCACCTCATATGGTGCCAACATGAAAAAGATATTCACCTGTATTTACTGAAAGAGATGGTCTTTGGAATATTCCAGTTAGCTCAGGAGGTCCTAACTACACTCTATAATCTCAAAAAAAAGTGATATATGACAACTGTTCTGAGTTGAAGGGAAAGTACAAGTTAATGTAGACAGTAATATTAACAACTCTGACTATGCGATGATGGATTTGGTAACATAATTGAAGTGGTAATGCAATTCTAGATTGGACAGTGTTATATAGAAATCTGTGACAGAAAGTTGAACTTCTGTGAGATGGAATCTTGTTAGCTTTAATTGAGACTAAAGGTTATGTACTTGGATTGAGAAAACAGACTTCTTGCTTAAGTAATAAAAATGAACAACAGTGTTTCAGGTAGTATATACTGTATACTCCAAGCTTGTATTCTATACAACTTGAAGATATAAGCAGAAGTACACAGACACAGAGTCTAGTGTTTAAGTTAGTAATAAAATCAGAAGAGAAAAAAAATAAGATGTTTCTCTCTTTGTTCCAAATTTTGGTGCTCTTTTATACTTTTCTTGAGCACAGCCCAATTTTTTCCATGACTTGGAAACAAGTAGAATGCAGGAGCTACATACCCTTTTTAAGCAATCACTATACAGAACTGCTGTGTGCTACTATAACAATGGTATGATGGTTCACAAGGTTACACAGGGCTGTGTGTATGGTTACAAAAAGTGCTCAAAGCTGTGCATAACTTCTATCATTTCTGGCTGATATCCAAATATGGAAGTTATTTCCCAATTGGAATATTTTCGCTTTTTTACTATGTTTCAAAGAGATTGAATCCATTATTCTTTCTATATCAGATACTTATAGACCCTTCAGATGGTATAAGAGCCTTATAAAGAAGTTTTAAGGCATAAAAGTACAGAAAAGGTTCGCTTTTTTGATGAGTTTATAAATAGGTCAGATTATTTTGAACATTATCCAAGTACAGATTCTTGCATCCATCCCATAACTGATACTTTTGGGCCTTTTTTGTGTCTTATAAATTATGATAAATCTATTAGAATCTATATCAGCTGTTTATTTGGTAAAAAAAGCGCCCAGAATGTAATAAATCACAGACTTGGTTCGCTTTTTGGACTCATTTATAAATAGGTCATATTATTTTTGAACATTATCCAGATGCACTTTTGTGCATCCACCCTTTCCCTTTGTATTTATGCATTTTTAATGGTCTTATAATTCATTATAAATCACTAGGACCTATATCCACCTTTTTTCTTGGCAAAAAAGCACCCACAACACAAGAAATCAGACATTGTAACCTTTTAGGAAATTAATCATGTGACATATTCCACAGCCACACATTTGATAAGATATGATAAGATAATTCATTAGCATAGCCACAATCAAGATAAGATATTTAATAACATAGCCACAAGTTAGATAAGATATTAAAAACATAGCATAGCCACACATCAGATTAGATATGGTTACATTGTCACACTTTTTCTAAAAATGTTTTTAAAATATGTGAAAATGTTTTAAAAGATATGAAAATGTTTTGAAATGTAAAACATTTTTGAAAGGCAGAAATGTTTTGAAAGAAATGTTTTGACAAGAATGTTTCTACAAAACATTCTTGTAGGACCTTTCGGGTCTATTATGCAACATTGATTAATTAACCTAAGAGACTAAATTACTGGTTCACTGAAGTGTGACGATAACTTTCTTGTATTTTGAGTAGGCAGATACAATGGTTTTTATACTAGTAAGGTAAATAAAAGAAGTAAAATTGAACCATATAAAAGGTAGAGATAGAAGCTAACAAAATAAATGACAAGTCCAAAGAAGTATCGTAAAATGTTGAGAAAAGGGGTCCAAAATGCATAAAACAATGAAATAGAGACATATGAGCACATGTAATTTGTTTATTGACGTTTGTAACCCTGAAATAAGTGTCTCAAATGGAATAGCAAGGTATACAAAGTTCCATAAAGAGTTTGGGATTGAATAAGCGACATTCGAGCGACCGGCAAACATGAGAGGTCACGTGGTGCTTTCTGAGCTCAAAGACCGACATATTAATGATCGAGAATGGTTCATTATTGTTTTAGCCAGGTTAACAAACACTATTTGCAGGGTACCGAACATGTTAGATCCCTATACAAATGAGCAAGCAACACTCAAGAGTGGACCAGTTGAGTGATGATGTAATTTGGGCATCTGAGCCTCGCAAGTCGTTCAGTGGAGTTGTTACTCTTCCGGTGCATGTCAAATACATTCATTAGTGATCGTAGAGTGCCTCCAAATGTTCTTGAACTTCCTGGACCTCTACAAAGTCATCCGAGCGGTACTGAACTCATTTGAGCCTGTAGGGTCGTCTGGATCCTCGAGTCTTGTTCAATGGAGTCATTACTTGTTCGGTGGATGTGAAATATGTTTATTAATGTTGTATGAGTGTCCTAGATTGCTCTGTAAGAATGTCGAACCAAGGGGAGTGCATTGTGGATAGATACAAGATGCTCAAGGTTGTGTAGCTCATGTAATGACGTCACTTTGGGTCCCAGGGCCTCGAGAGTCGTTCAGTGGTGTTAGTACTCGTTCAAAGTGCATGAAATATGTTCGTTGAGGTTCGTTGGATGTTTCTGAATGTTCCCTGGTATTTTGTGAGCTTCCTGTCAGGGTTTCTCTATTTTTCTCTATTTTTCTTTATTTATTTCACATTTTTCCCTTTGATAGATGTGTAGATATTTTATCTGTTTCATATCTTTGATTATCTCTTGATTATTTCTTTTGATTAGATACTTATCACTTTAATTTCCCATGAGCATAGCCTCATCCATTCTACATCATTTCACATCATTCTTTTACTTTCTTTATGATGTCATTGCCTTATTCATCATTCCTTTCTATGATGTCATGGAGGAATATTCTAGAATAGTTGTAGGGTATATATACTGGACATGTATGTAGCTGTAGCCCCAGCTTCAATCTCTTAGGATATCCACTATGATTGGTGTGATCTCTTAGAACCATTGAGTGTCTCTCTCTTCATCTCTCTTTCTCTCTTTCTTTTTCTCTCTCTCTCTTGCTTTGTCTTTGTTGGTGGCCTTGTCACACTGATTTTAGTGTTGCCCTGACAGAAGATTGAAGCTATTTTAGACAACTCCACCACTCACTATTCATCACCTCACACTTATCTACACCAATCTATTCATCTCTCTTTCCACCATTTGCTCCCACATCCTCTCATCACATATATCATCCTCTTCATCATCACCAACCCTTCAACCTCCAATACCCTCACAGTCTTCTACATCATTTCTCTCTCCCCAATTTCAGCATCTCCTCAAGACACCTCTCTTTCTACTGGATTGCTCACTCTCTGCTGTGTGTTGTGTGTGAATTTGTAGATAGGGATACCAACTGTTGAAGCAGATTCAGGCCAACTGTTTCTGTCTTTGGTGGTCTAGGAAAATACCAGGTAGTCAACCCTGTGATCCTAGGTTTAGACCCACTGTGTTTGGGGTGACAACTGGGTATCCATTACATAGCCTTTTTTAATTACTTAGTATAGTCTCAAGGGCACTTTTTGTAGATAGCTTCTCCCACACACACCAGAGAGCCTCTACTTTATCTGCACCAAGATGGACACTACCACTACCCCTACCACTACTCTTCCCTCTGTGGAGGAGCTCCTTCAACAAATCTCTCTCCTTACCCAGGAGGTGGCTCTCTTAAGGCAGCAGCAGCAACAGTCAGTCACACCTCCAACTACTCAATCACCATTCTTCTCTGCTGCTAGAGAAGTCCATCCTTCCTCTGCCAATCATGGTCCCTTTACCTTTGGTTCACAGTCTGGAATCAAGGTTTCCCCCCCTGAGCCATATGATGGCTCTATGTCAAAAGCAGAAACCTTCCTCAGCCAACTCAAGTTATATTTCTATGGGAAGGGGATTACAGATAACCTTCAAAAGGTTGTTTGTGCCCTGTCCTATATGAAAGAAGGCACTGCTGGGAAATGGGCACTTGACAAAACTAAAATTCTGGATGGAGATTATTCCAAAGAAGGCCTTTGGAATGACTTTGTCTATGAATTCAGGGAAGTCTTTGGAGATCCAGACCCTGCTAGCACAGCCAGACACAAAATGAATCTTCTGAAGCAGGGAAGTCAAACTGCTGATGAATATGTGGCTAGCTTTAGGGAATTGGTCTCTGATACTGGGTACAATGATGCTGCTTTGGTTGAGAAGTTTCAGACTGGGCTAAACAGATCACTCAGGGAAAAAGTTTACAATGTCCCTGATATGCCTAAGACTCTGAATGGCTGGATCTCTTGGGCTACCAAGCTGGACAGGCAGTGGAGACAGATGGAAGCCTTTAACAAGTCTACCTCCACTGCTTCTTCTCCTTTCTCAAAGGCTCCTAAACCTCAGCCTAAGCCAGCAGCCCCTAGTCCTTCCTTTTCAAGCAGTCAGACAGGTTTTGTTGCTCAGGCAAAGCAACCAGATGTTGTTCCCATGGAAGTTGACTCTGGATGGAGGTCAGTCAGGCCACTTATCTGCTTTAAGTGCAGAAAGCAAAGACATAAGGCTGCTGACTGTAGATCCTCAGTCAACATCAATGCTATGAACCATGAAGAGTTGAAAGACTTCTATGGGAAACTCATCAAGGAAGAAGAAGAGAGACAATCACAAGATCAGAAGAAGAATTTAGAGGCACCATTGGTGAAGGACATGTCCCAATGGAATAGATTTAATGTATTAGAAGATGAAAATGATAAAGTCAATCCCACCTCTTCTGAATCTGATACAGAAATCATGTTCTCAAATTCTGATTCTTCTCTTTCTTCTACTCCTGAAAGGATATACATCTTAGGGCATAAGCCAAAGGCCTCTACCCATTTGTCAGTCATTCTCAAGACAATGGACACAGGAAAAAGGCTGTCTGTGGATGCTTTGCTTGACTCTGGAGCTACTGGTCTTTTTCTGGACACTGGGTTTGTAAAATACCATAATCTCAACACAAGGAAACTTCCTAGAGCTATTCCAGTCTACAATGTTGATGGTACTCTCAACAAAAGTGGCTCTATTCATGAGGAAGTGGACTTGATTATGGTGTACAAGAACCACACAGAAAAGGCTACCTTTGCTGTATGTGACTTGGGAGACAAGACTGCTATCATTGGACATACCTGGCTCTATCTACACAATCCTGATGTCAACTGGAAGTCAGGTGATGTCCAGTTTACTAGATGTCCATCTGACTGCCATATGGAAGTAATTAGAGCCAGGAGGAAGAGACAGAGGATAGCTGCAGTACAGAGAAGACAGCTCCCTCAGTTTGATAATGAAGGTGTAAATCTTGTAGATCAGTCACCTGATTCTGACTCTGAGATTGAGCCTGAGGATAGGATTTTTATTTCTTATCTCTATCCTCAGAAGCAGTCTATTAATGCTATCTCAACTGTGTCCCAGAAATTGGCAGAAGAGTCTCACCAACAGGCTGAATCCCCAAAGAAGACCTTTGAAGAAGCTGTTCCCAAGCATTATCACCAATTTAAGGGAGTTTTTTCAAAGGAATCCTTTGACAGGCTACCTGACATAAAGCCTTGGAATCATGCTATTGAGCTAAAGCCTGGGTCTGAGCCTTACAGATCAAAGATTTATCCTCTTTCACCAAATGAGCAAAAAGAGCTTGATGCTTTTTTAGAGGAGAATCTGAAGTCTGGTAGGATTAGACCATCCAAGTCACCTATGGCATCCCCTGTATTCTTTGTTAAGAAGAAGGATGGCTCTCTTAGACTAGTTCAGGACTATAGAAAGCTAAATGAAATGACCATTAAAAACTCTTATCCCTTACCTCTCATTTCTGACATCATTACCAAACTCAGCAAAGCCAAGTATTTCACCAAGCTGGATGTCAGGTGGGGCTTTAACAATGTTAGAGTTAAGGAAGGGGATGAGTGGAAGGCAGCTTTCAGAACCAATAGAGGGCTGTTTGAACCACTGGTCATGTTCTTTGGCTTGACCAACAGTCCTGCAACCTTTCAAACTATAATGAATGTCATTTTCATAGAGCTCATTGATGGCAATGTGGTCATTGTCTACATGGATGACATATTGGTCTTCACTGAAACTCTTGAACATCATAGAGAGGTAGTCAAGAAAGTCTTGCAAATCCTAGAAGAGAACAAACTCTAGCTCAAAGCAGAAAAATGTGAATTTGAAAAGGAAAAGATTGAATATCTTGGACTTATCATTTCACAAGGCAAGATTGAAATGGATCCTGTCAAGGTAGAGGGAGTCTCTAAATGGCCTGAACCTGAGAATGTCAAGGATGTTCAATCATTCTTGGGATTTGTCAACTTCTACAGAAGGTTCATAGAGGATTTTGCAGACATTGCCAAGCCACTTCATGAATTGACAAAGAAAGGGACAGTCTGGAGATGGGTACATAGACATCAGGAAGCATTTGACCAGCTAAAGCTTAAGGTCACATTCTCCCCTGTTCTAATCTTCCCTGATGACAACAAACCTTATAAAGTTGAAGCAGATAGCTCTGATTATGCTACTGGAGCTGTATTGTCTCAGGAAGGTTTGGATGGAAAATGGCATCCTGTGGCATTTATGTCTAAGTCTCTCTCTGAAGTAGAAAGGAATTATGAGATCCATGACAAAGAAATGCTGGCTATTATCAGAGCACTAGATGAATGGAGACATTATCTTGAAGGGACTCAACATACCTTTGAGATTTGGACAGACCACAAAAATCTAGAGTACTTTATGACTGCCCAGAAGTTAACCAGAAGGCAGGCCAGATGGTCACTCTTTTTGTCCAGATTTGATTTTTCTCTTCATCATAGGCCTGGTAAAAAGTCCTTAAAGCCAGATGCATTGTCTAGGAGATCAGACCATAAGAAGGGGGAGAATGATAATGAAAATGTAGTTCTCCTCAAACCTTCCTACTTCAAGATCCAGGCTCTCAAACAGGGTCATACCACATTGGCTGGTCCAGAGACTGATCTTCTCAAGAAGATTAGAGAAGCAAAGGACTTTGATGAGAAAGTGGTCAAGGCAGTACAGGAGATGAAGAAGTCTTCAACCAAGAAGATAGATGGACAGGAATGGTCAGAAGAGCAAGGACTTATTCTCTACAGAGGAAAGGTGTATGTTCCAAAAGACAAAGACCTTAGAAGGAAGATTGTGGAACTGCATCATGATGCCTACATTGCTGGACATCCAGGAAAATGGAAGACAATAGAGTTAGTCTCTAGAAATTATTGGTGGCCAGGGATGTCTCATTATATTGCAGCCTATACCAGAGGATGTGATAAATGTAACAGGACCAAGACATTCCCTGCTAAACCTGTTGGCTTCCTGACTCCAACTGAGATTCCTTCTGATGTCTGGCAGACTATTTCTGTGGACTTTATCACTGGCTTACCTGAATGTCAAGGGTATAATGCCATCATGATAGTTGTAGACAGGCTTAGCAAGATGATCCACATTATACCTACCACAGATGAGATCACATCTGAAGGTACTGCTAAGCTCTACAGGGACTATGTTTGGAAATTGCATGGTCTACCTATCAAAATCATCTGTGATAGAGGTCCTCAGTTTGTCTCCAAGTTTATGAAAGAGCTTAACTCTATACTTGGTATTCAGACTGCTTCATCGACAGCCTACCATCCTCAAACTGATGGTCAGACTGAGAGAGTCAATCAAGAAGTAGAACAATATCTCAGGCTCTTCATAAACCATAGACAGGATGACTGGGTAGAATGGTTGGCCTTGGCTGAATTTTCCTACAACAACAGAGTTCAGGCCTCTACCAGACAGACACCATTCATGCTCAACAATGGTAGACATCCAAGAATGGGCACAGAACCTCTCAGAGACAGCAAGATGGACACTGTAGATACCTTTGTGAAAAACATGGAAGAGGCCAGAAGAGAAGCAGAGTCTGCACTCAAAAAGGCTGCTGATGATATGGCTAAATTCTATGATAGAAACAGAGGTACTCCCACAAAATTCAAAGTTGGAGACATGGTTTGGTTGGATGGAAAGGATCTGAAGACTGATAGGCCTTCCAAGAAATTGGATGACAAGAGATATGGACCATACAAAGTCACCAAAGTTGTTGGTTCAAATGCCTATGAGCTCAAACTCCCTAAAACCATGAAAATTCACCCAGTGTTCAATGTTGTCAAACTCATGCCCTACCATCCTGATACTGTTGGAAGGAAGCCTCCCTCTAGACCTCCACCTGTCATTAAAGGAGAAAATCCTGAATGGGAAGTTGAGTACATCAAGGATAGCAGATTATTCAGAAATAAGCTGCAGTACTTGGTTAAGTGGAAAAACTATTCAAATGAAGAAAGCAGTTGGGAACCTGCTGAGCATTTGAAGAAGGCAGCCAAATCAATCAAAGAGTTCCATGCCAAGCATCCAGCTGCACCCAGAAGGATTTCTGCTCTTACTTTTGATAGACTTTCTTTTTCACCTTTAATTAACTTCACTGAACCTCCTCCTCCTCTGAAACCCTCTAAACTTACTCATACATGTGCACATTGTGGGAAATGTGCCTTAGAGAGGGGGTGATGTTAGGGTTTCCCTATTTTTCTCTATTTTTCTTTATTTATTTCACATTTTTCCCTTTGGTAGATGTGTAGATATTTTATCTGTTTCATATCTTTGATTATCTCTTGATTATTTCTTGATTATCATTTGATTAGATACTTATCACTTTAATTTCCCATGAGCATAGCCTCATCCATTCTACATCATTCCACATCATTCTTTTACTTTCTTTATGATGTCATTGCCTTATTCATCATTCCTTTCTATGATGTCATGGAGGAATATTCTAGAATAGTTGTAGGGTATATATACTGGACATGTATGTAGCTGTAGCCCCAGCTTCAATCTCTTAGGATATCCACTATGATTGGTGTGATCTCTTAGAACCATTGAGTGTCTCTCTCTTCAT
This sequence comes from Agrocybe praecox, assembly GCA_964017145.1. Taxonomy (NCBI): domain Eukaryota; kingdom Fungi; phylum Basidiomycota; class Agaricomycetes; order Agaricales; family Agrocybaceae; genus Agrocybe; species Agrocybe praecox. The sequence goes on from OZ024849.1 coordinate 3,483,643, forward strand.
CTCTCTTTCTCTCTCTCTTTCTCTCTCTCTCTCTCTCTCTTGCTTTGTCTTTGTTGGTGGCCTTGTCACACTGATTTTAGTGTTGCCCTGACACTTCCCCGAAGTCATCTGAACAATGGGACTCGGTCCGACGCTATTCATAGCTCAAAAATGAATTTTCAGAGCCTAGAAAGGCTTGGGGCACATCAGCGTGTAAGTTATAAGTGCAGAGATTGAAAAGCTTCTCGAGCTTTCCTGGATTCTCTGTTGTTTTTTTCCCTTTCTTGATTTTGTTTGTCTTTTGTCCTTTCTTTGCAACATTTGCCTTTTGCTGCATATGTGCAGCTTCCTCATTTGGAAGTTCCTTTGTCACGTAAAAGGGAAATTATGGCAACAGGGACCCGCCAGCTTCGAAATCCAACTTGTTTGGCTTATAGCCGAACTTCGGCTTTCGATAATTTACATTTTATTTTGCATACCTAAAATTACAAATCAACTTCGTGTACGCCCGGGTAAGTTTCCGATGTCTGTTCTTGCCATCTCCAATTCTCTCACCTTGACTTCTGACTTCTGCTTTCTGTTGTCGCTCGGCTAGACTGAGTTGGCCTGTTCTCTCCCCGTGGGCCGTGAACACCATCAACCAGCTGCTAGCAGTGCCCTTATCCACATGATTGACATGGTCTGATGATGATGGTCTTATGCCGAGCTGTACAACACTGATAGGCAAGGGTTAGTAAGTGATCCACTGAGCAGTTGTATCCAGGAGGTAAGTGGTACACCAGAGCTTGGGAAATCTCTGCCCATCTACTCAAGTCTCTCTCTCTGATAGGTATGCTTGGATTTCTGAGGTCCAGCTGAGGTCACCATTCGGAGAAGTTTGGTACTAGTTTGTGAGTTTTCTCTTTATGTTGTGCTGCGCATATATCTTAAACCATTGCTTAGACCTATCGCTACAACATGGTTGCCCAAGAAAACATGTTATATCATTTGTTTTTTACGAGTATATGTACACCCTACTACTTGAACACGACATCTTTGCTTTTCTGTCTGGTTAGTGGATCAATCATGATGGGATTGTGCTTGGGACCCCATTGGGTTCCTCTGAACGGAACGGCTCTGGCTGGGAAGGAATAAAGGTATCTTGGCATTATCCTCGGTGGTTGGCTGGCTCCGGTCTCTCCCAGATCTTGTGTCACTTGGGTTATAAGGAATGTCGGATTGTTCGCACTCATCATATTCGGTGGGTAAATCAAAGTATTGACAGTATTTGTTGCATTTGTGATCCTTTTCAAAGTTATCGAAGCCTTTGATTAGGTTTCCTCCTGCAAAAATGGGGCCGAGGTTACTGTATTTCACTTGTGAGCGACTCCTGTGCTGTATTGTCATTATGATTTAATAACATACATGTCTGTCAGAATTTGGGGATCCGTAAGGAGATCTTTGTTTCCTGTATCAGTGGTGACCAGATCCATAAGCTCCTACTATTCGAGGTCGTCAAAGTCTGAGCTTACCTTGCAAATCAGAAAAAAAGACCTTTTTGTCTGATTTGTAGTACTGTAAATGTTGCGCGAATGCGAGGAATTCTGCACGATCCTGAGCTTCTGCGTCCGAAGAACGGATAGGTACTGCTGATGTATTGTTTAGGTATTTGCGAAATGGACCGCCTGGACCATTAGTTGGAATGAGTTCTTCGAGGAGGTAGTACTTGAGGTTGTTTGGATCGTTTCCCACGCGCTCGATGGCCAGCGCGATGTCGACAAAACGCATACGAGGCAAGATAATTTCATTTTTTTCGTCAGCAGGTTTTTTCTGCACGATGCGGTTAATGTGCGTGTACACCATTTCGAGAAGTGCTCCCGCCCAAACAATACATCCAGCTTCCCCGACCAAAACCTGCATTTGTTTTGTCCCTTCGTAAGCAATATCCTGCATTGCTCTGGATTTTTGATCAAGCTGATTAACACTTGTGATGTCCTTGACCTTCGTATAGAATGCCTGTTTTGCAACAATATTGCGCGTGTCCCCAAATATCACTTCACTTGCAGTGCCGAAATATGCGACTTTAAATCCACCTTTCTTCATTTGTCCCGTATTCAGGTATAGGTCAATCTCCTGTGGTTCGTCAAAGTTGAGTTGGCTTTTCCAATCATGATTGTGCAACAATTCGTTGAATGATAGTTTTTTTAGCTTGAAAACTCTTGCGTGAATCAATTTTGAATTAACTAGAGAAAGCGCAGTTAGGTATGTATCATACACATTTCAATTAAATTAACATTCATTACTCACACATTCTGTTAATCTCGCGGTGTGTAGGTTGTTTCTGTGCTCGAAGAGCCTCAAGAAGCATCCCTTGGTTTTGGGAAATGCTAATGGTTGGTACCGTTTCATTTATGCCTGTCAGCTCTGATGAAAGCCGAACACGTTTTGAGGCTGGCTCTGTCCCCTCAATCATGTCGTTGGGCTAATGATTATTGAGTTATTAATTAATGTGAATGATACATTGCGATATAGATTACCTGTGCTCGAGCGCACGGAACAGAAACATTTCTAGATTTTGAATGGTTAGATATCATCTGAGCCTGACCTCCACTGGGCGCATTGTTTTGTTTTTGGATCTGTTAATGCAGATAGTGAAAGGTTAGAAAAGAAACTCTTCTTCTGTAAAATTGATACAATACCATATCCATGACAGGCTTGTGACCTTCGTAAATCCTAGTATTGCTTCTATGCTCATCCTCCGCTGCTTGATCTTGGGCGACTCTCCAATCAATATATCTTTCAAAGATGGAATTAGGGATATGAAAATGCACGATTGCGCGTCCGCCTTTGAAAACTGGTAACACTGTATTTTTTCCTTCTTTCCAGAATTTCGGTGTATTAATGGCATCTATATCAGGTGTCTTTGGGTGAATTTCTGCCCAGTCTTTAGTTCTCATCACAATATTATCCATCGGGAGCAGGTAACCGTTTGAAAAGGTATTCCATGCAGGTAGAATATGTTTATATAGAGATGATTTCAATGCATCAGCACCTATGCGTACGGGAATGTTGTCCACAGCCTGCAGGACATCCTGCAAGATTTCGTAAAAGGTAAGTTTTAGAATTTATAAAATCAGAATCAATTTGTACCCCAATTAATATAGGCCTCGTTTTTCCAAAGGGCATTTGTACCATTCGTACTTCAACAACAATGACCGGTTCGGTACTTTGTGAGTATGCTTGACTTGCAATTTTTGCCCGAACAGATGGGTATTGAAGATAATTGGATGTATATCCCGGTGCGCTTGGAATAGAAACTTGCATTTGCTTGTAAACGGGGGAGATTTGCTGGACTTGATGGTTGATTCCTGGTAATTGCACGGCTACACCTTGGTTTGGAAGTCCTGATGTACTATAGGACGATAGAAATGTATTTCCAGTGGAACTTCCAGTTAACCTTGACGTTCCTTCGAGTACTTGGACTCCAACTTGTTGGATTGGAAAGGACGATACTATCAAAGTCTCTATGTTAGATCATCTATGCTTGGTACATACATTACTGTTAAAATTGAAGTAAATCACCTCCTCTTTGTGCACGGACAACCTGCTGCTGGATAGCATTTGGGTTTTGAGAAGGGGCTGCTGTTCCCAACATACTTATAGTTAGTATAAAATACCGAGCAACACCCGTTAGATATGCAATTTACCTATATTATCAATCCGACGTGTACTTTTTTTCGACTTGTAGTAGTTATAACAGCCCGGGCAAAGTGCTCGAGTACTTTTTCCTTGCCTGTTGTCGTGCATATACTCTAATTTGGTACCAGGAGGATAAACCTTCTGGCATGTGTCTCGTTCGCTTTCACATATGGCATTCTTGTTGATATCCTTTGGGGTAAAGTCTGCGGAGTACATGGCATCAGGCAAGGTCAAAGTCAGATTCAAGGAAAGAAAAATAGTTTTTGTACTCTAGGGCTAATATTTACGCTTGATCCGCACTCAAATTTGATTTTAACGTAAGCAAAGTATTTTTATACACTGTAGGCCCTACCCATCATCGTCCTCTTCACAGTCGGTAAAATCAGCAAATTCCCGCAAATCCTCTTCAACTTCTTCACATTCATCTTCAGTGCTGATTGCAATGCCAGAAGAGCTACCAGCTGATGGTGGATTGGTTAGTCCCCCGTAGTAGAGGTACCCTAGTTCGCCGACTCCATTATCTCTGTAACGAAGGTCTTGAAGGTTTTCTGTAAGTGGAATGCGTTCTTCTAGGCCATTGTCAGCCATTTGAATAGCTTGTGAAACGCATGGATCCTCTGGAAGACTTTGAAATAGAGACAACATTGAGTCATAAATATCCCAAAATGTCCTTGAAGAGACGGGAGGGCGCCCAATAGATGTGTATAACCTATTCACTTGCTCGTCAAATTCCTGCGGTACTAGTTGAAATATTGGGAGATGGCTCGGGGACCATCTATCTTCCATTTCGTCAAATAAAGGAGTGGGAACCTCAATCTGTAAATAACCCAAATTTATTAGACCTGTTACTATCGAAATTACTATGACAAATATTTACCTTGAAGTCCTTTGAGTGAAATAAATGTGGCTTTGCATTGATCAGATCGGGGATTCCTTGAGGTAGTATCTTATGTTTATCAGCCCTTCGTGGACTAGTATTGAATTGATTGACCCATGTATCGAGTTCAGCCTGTAGCCATGGAATAGCAAGCCATCGAAAGAGTAACCTAAATATGGTTAATTATTTACCTCACTATTAGAGTGTAACTGAATTACCTTTCGACGGGGTTGTTTGGATCATACAAGCCTGTGTTAAGGCCATGGTCAAGAATAGTTTCAAATCCAGGCGTAAAGTTGCGACGAAACCCAGACCAAGCAATTTCAGGTTTAATATTGCTCTTATTAAAGCACCAGCGATGTTGCAACGTTTCTTGTAGAGAAGGATCAAGTTTATGACGGATAGCAGTATGCGCATTTGCTACTGCATACATTTCCCAGCCACGATCACTTTGAGTAACAAGTGGTACACCTACAAAACCAACAACATCAGTCTTTGTGTTTAAGCGCCGAGACTATACATACCCTTATTCTTACGCCCTGCTTCGATATAATACTTTGAAATCAACCGTGGGTTACGGTTCGACCACCATACTTTTAACCACACAATACGGCCGCAGTATGGATCAAGTCCAATATGCAACCATAGTCCAAACTGCTTCCATTTGTCATGCTGGTCGCATGTCCAAATGTCCATAACACCGGCAGCCCAAAAGCGTTTGCGTTTAAAGCTTTTGCGCTTTCGAAACGCCACAGCATCTGGCTCTGTAAGTGTGAGATATGCCGCTACTGTTTTTCTTTCCTTGTATTTGAGTTTGAGATAGGTTAATCACAAGGCAAACACTTACTCTGATACTTTGAGAAGATACTCCTGCCGTAGATGGGTTACCAAACCGCGTGCACCCTTGTTCGGAAATCGTTCCTTGACTTCATCAACAAACGGAGAAATGCTTGCGAAAGTTTGTTTCTGCTGGCGTGTATTCAATAAACCCCACAGCTTTCGACGTCTCTCAAGAGAACGAAGGCTGTTCAATGAAGGAGTTAACCAAAATTTGAATTGGACACGAAGTACTCGAATTAACATACCTGAGACCATAACGAGACTGGTCAAAGTGTTCAATGGCATGCTTCACAATATCTTTATCTGAAAGACCCATTTTCCAGTAGTAGAGAACGACAGGGTATAGATCACGGTCAGGTGCTATAGAATTATGAATGTTAATCCCAAATTTCTTAGAAGAAAAAGGTCAGAATCCTGCTTACGAAGTGGTTTGTGCTGATTAGAGCGCTTAGAAGCATTTGAAAACAATCCCTCGAGCTCTGACATGATTCACATTCACAGTAGAACCTCTGTATGCTACGCAGAACTGGAGTCAAAAGACTAGTAAAGGGGCCATAATAAATATACAACTTGGGAACAACAGCCTGTGTAGTCAAAACCTGAAGGTCTGCATTTACCTGGTTTCACATACAAAGATTGGTATTACGACTTGAAGAAAAGATGTTTATAATGGTGGATGATACAACACTGATATCGAGGTGTCGAAGGCAAATTGGAAAGCTGGGTGACGCGGCCAAAATCTGCTGACAAATATTTTGATGTTACATTAGCAGCCGAGAATTATAAATATCCGGCATGAACAAACACACCTGCTAAGTTAAATTTCGAAGCTGGCGGGTCCCTGTTGCCATAGGAAATATCTTCTTTGCAAAGTTGTAAAGCTGCTGTCCTAATATTCAAGTAGTTTGCTGCAGGCTATTCAGGGTAGAAGTCATGTGAAGGCATAGTTTGGCTAATGCATGCTAAGTGCACATTATAAATAAATGATCTAGAAAAAACACATTGTACTTTTTGTTTGGTAAATGGCCTTTGAAAATGATATCGAACATTAGACAATCTTCAGTGACTTGAGTTTGAATTGCAAAAAAAGACTACACCTGAAGTAAGTCTTCAAAGTCTCATGCTGCCAGCTTCTTCATTGATGATATATTATTTTATTTGAAAACCACCAAATTGTGCTTCTTATAAATGTAGAGACACAACAACACCTCCAGTTTAGGTATTGGATGCATCCATCACCTACAGTATATAGAATTTTTACCAAGTGCGTAAATATTACTCTGGTAGGGACTTAAGATTTATATTTTAGTAGATCTTTGACCACCTTGCTTTTGATACTGCAAGTCTGGAATGGGACCAAGGAAAAGGTGATCACACTGTACCTGTGATGCCAATACACAGATTTGGGAAATAGTCTAATAGCCTCTGTGCAAGCTCCGGTGTGTCGGTGAAGCAATGTACATAGATCTGAGAGTTGGGCATCATCTCCCCCAAACTAAATTTCGTGTTTATGCCATATGCAATACCTTATGGTCCCTTGGTGCTTCAGTCTTCAATATCCTCTCTGTACTATCCTCGTCTGCTTCTCATGTATGGATCATAAGTGCCTTACCAATCCTAACGGCATGCCTAAGCTGTTGTGCAAAGACATCCCTCAGTGGATCTCCCGCAGAGAGTGGTCATGGTGGTAATTGAGCCTGATCTCACCCCAACCGACACAGTGTGGATAGTTCATTGCTTCTAACCTAGTGGATGGTATTTCCAAGTTGGGGAGGTTTTTGACTAGTAAATTTATTGTAAGGAATGAGTGTGTATTTCGCAATAAGAGGAAAAGCTCACAGATGCATGCCTAGTATGTTCGATTGAACAACACATCACATAAGAATCTGTCAAAACCTCAATTAGCAATAAACTATAACACACCCATAACAAACCAATACTCCAATCCACCCCACTTCTTCTTATCTCTACTGCCATCCATTGCAGCATCTGCCCACACCCTCCACTCCTCCCTCATAGGCGGCACACACCACACATCCACGACTGCAGCCACGTTCCTACCCGCATACATACATTGCCCTGAAGAACTCGAACGAGTCAAGGTGCTTCCCGTGTTTGTATTTCTCGCGGTACTCCTGGAAAGTAAGGATGAAATGGGCGTGGGTGTCGATTATAGGAACAGAGGGCGGGGAGGCTGACGTGGATGGGGTTCTGGGAGGAGGCGGTCTTCGGATGGGGGTGAGGAGGTTCGTTTGCCCATTGTAGTAGTGGCAGTAGTGTTTTGTTTGGATTGGAAGTTGTTGGTGGGTCGATACGAGTTGGGTTGAAATTCTCCGGAGTTATAATGAGCCCTTTAGAGTCCGTGGCTCATCAAAAAAACATGACTCACATTCACATCTAGATCGGAGCTACGGAGTCGGGACGATCAAGTCGAGTCAGAGGTAATGTCAAGATGATGAACTGGCGTTTCTGTGAATATGTATCAATAAGTGTGTACGCTCATAAGTATATGTCGAGTGAGATGTACTTATTCGGCTTATTGCCCAAACTGACGCGGGATAACATATAGAGAGGAGAATCACCACCCAATGCGACACCGTCGAGTCCCATAATCCATTTATAGCAGAACGCGCGAGGCAACGCGACGCGAAGGATCTGTTGTATGATCCCATCATACCATCACGATTCCGATTCACGAGCCTCCGCTGAGCGCTGAGATTCGAGAACATTAAATTAGAATGAGATCCAGAAATGAGATTGTGACCGAGATGTATGAGGACGTATGTAAGTAAGGATTGATCATGATTAATGATCCATGAAAGCTTCATGTGGGGTTGTCATCAATGATAGTGATAAGGAATGGAGATAAGTTCTTGAAATAGAAGCGAGAAAAAAATATCAGATACGGGGGACGGGACCGAGAAGGAGGGGATTGAAGGAAATAGTTGATAAATAGCTGGTCATGGAAAAGCATAAATATTTAATACTCGAAGATTGTTCGCGAATACGGTTATTTGCCAATCGATAGATCGTGTTTCATTATCAACAGTCCTAGAGAAAGTATCAGACCGAGAGGGAGCGCAAAGTAAATAGTTGAAAGTAATACTTAGTTGAGTGAAAGAAAGAGGGTTCGTGAATATTGTCAACAGTTCTGTACACTCTTCAAATCCTCCCAAGCAGGAAGCTCGAACCACGTCGGCAAATACTTCCACACCTCCTTCCTCCCCTCCAGATGCCTCGCCTGGCAATACGCCACGCAGTCCGCACATATATTCAGGCCATGCCACCCCTCGTACGCCTTCAGTGGATGCGCCCCCCCCTTCTCAATCTCGTGCCACTCCGCATGCGGGCCGCGCGCATGCGCACACAGCGGTGACTGACACACAGGTGAGCGCTGGAAGAGCAGCAGAAACTTGTGCGAGAGGCTCATCTGTGCCCACTGGAGCCTCTCCCGCCCGATAAGGACGATCATTTTGTCCCGCCATGATATATCGGTAGGCCTGTCTTTCAAGAACCGCTTGTGCGGGAAGCGCGAGAGGCAGTAGTAGGCGTATGGGAGCACTTCGAGGACGGAGTTCTCCTTTGCGAGGGTTATGGCGCGCATGATCGTGTCGGAGCGGTATCGGTCGGTGTTGGAGATGGACTTGGCTTCGTACCCCGCGAATGTGCAGGGTAGTTTGGCGAGGAGGAGGGATATGCAGCGTTGGCGGATGTAGCGGATCATGTACTTTGTGCTTAGCCGCAGAATACCATCGATGAAGGATAGGATGGAGTCGAGGTCGGAGTCGGCGGATATGAATTCGAAATGGCTATGAAATGAATGAATGAATGACGTTAAGGGTGGTTTACGAGGTGGGTGTACGCACTCTGGGACATAAACAGCTTTCAACAGATCTACAAAGTCCTTCACCGTATCATGCAGCCGCACAACATGACATTCCTCAATCATTTCCTCCCCAGCCGGCTGCGGTACCGTGAACAAGTCGCGAAAAACCTCAGAGTGGCTCGCAAGGACCGTTTGATGAACACGGAATAGCGTGTTCTCTACATGAAGGACAATAGAGCCATCGTACATCCAAAACTGGTCATGGCGGGTCGGAGGTTCGGGATTTGGGGTAGGTGGCGCGAACGTGGAACTTGTGTCTTCCTGGGAAGAGGAGCTATAGGGCGATAAGTCGGTCGATGTGGACCACATAGTCAATGGGCGAGAGTCGGTAGCAGTGCTGTCGTTTGAGCGCATAGTTATGAGAGCTAGTTGGTCTCGCGTGGATGACAATGGTCTTGAACGAGCTGGTAACCTTGACAAATCGACAATGGCGGGTTCTTCTTCAATCACATCCCCCATCGCTTGATCCCCTGAATAATCCAAGCCCTGGCGAGATGTAGTAGGAGGAGAAGAGGAAGAAGGAAAAGAGACCATTTCAAGTAAAAATCCGACGGGACTTTCTCACTAGTGGTCCATTGCAGAAGAAAAGAAGAGAATGCCCCTTTCGGCAAAAAAATTGCGTCGCCTTGTGCACGAACGCCGGGCCACATAAAGACAGACGTCGGCACATACATTTCTTTGAAAATCCCATTGGACGTGTTGTTCCAAAAGTGTGGCGGCGGTTACATTCTGCAATGCACAGCACGTATAGTGGTGGTTGGAAAAAAAAACAAAGTGGCCGATGACAATTACATACCACGCATGGGAATTATTTCGGCCTCGCGGAATCAATATTCCTCCGGACTTGCCGCCCCGTCTTGATTGGACATAAATATCCCGCCCGAGTCCCGCAGTGCGAAAATTCCAAATTTGGACGTCGGTCGCGACGACGACGAAAGAAATCCTAGTACAGTGCTGCTTGAAGCTTGAAGAGGAATCGCCGACATCTAAATATGTTGCATCAAGCCCAAAGACCATAATGCCCGAAATTCCCCCTCGTGAGAACTCGGTCCGCTTTGTCATTACGTCGTTTCCCTGCCTGGAAACATACCGACCGACCAATGCCTCCCTGTAAAGGCCACAAAAAGTCAAGATACGGATGTGTCGTATGTAAACGACGGAGAATAAAGGTATATATATATTTTCAACCTCTTGGAATGACTTAGTTCATTCTTGTCCGAGGGTTAGTGCGACGAGACGCGTCCAACATGTCGGAGGTGCGCCATACACGGTGGGTCACTTTTGTGCAAGTATTACAACAGCGACGATCCATCCACTGCAACTCCATCCGCATCTACCTCGGAGCAGTCACCCAATGAGGGCGCAAGTTCTAGTTCTTCCAGAGACGATGCCCACGTTTCTTTGTCACCGACGCAGGGCTCATCCGAACCCCCAATTGCGTCGAGCTCTTCCCAAGTTTTACGACTGTCCGAGTCTATTTCAATGGCCTTATCACATCTGCCCACCACCTACCTCGAGCCAATCCCAATGCAAGGAGAACACTCTTATCAAAGCATCGCGCTATTCCGATACTTCATCTCCGTAACGTCAACAACACTAGCCCTATCCTCGCACGATGACTCCAAGCACCTCTGGTCGCAAGTAATACCCACCTTGAGCCAAGCGCACCCCTTCCTTTTACACTCAATCCTCGCAATAACCGCGGCGCACATCGCCAAGATGTACATGGGCGTCGACCCCATCAAGGAGGGGGTCGTCAAGCATTTAGAGGAGAAACATTTCCGAGAGTCGATGCATCTCCTGCGGGGGGAGATTGCGGGGGGCATACATGAGCTGAATTGTCATTCAAGCTTTGCGGCTAATACGATGTGTATTTTGTATTTGATCTCGCGACGCCAGGAGCCGTTACCATTACACGCGAAGCTCGACGCATCGTGGGCGTTCCACATCCGACAGACGTGCGTTGCTCTTCATGGGATCATCTCCCTCATCCAGAACGGCCCCATCGCGCGTCTTATACAGGAATTCCCGCTAATCCATTCTTGTAGCAAGCCAATTAGCAGGAATGGCGAAGCCATGTTCGCCCGTCTCTATTCGCTTTGCATCGATTTTACCCTCCTCGGATCGGCGGCTGCAGCGGAGATGGAGGACGTTGACGTCGCCACCGCGTACTACACGACACTATACCACCTCCGAAAAGTATGGTGCCAACTAGAAGACTGCTGTATCTCCTCTTCGTTACGCCCCGGCGACAACTTGAATGACAATGGCAATAACCAAGTTGGACTCTTTGGATTCAGAGAGAACAACTCGAAACACCCAGGATCGCTCTACTCCGCCATCCTTTTCTGCGTCCGCGACACTCCAGCTGTATTCTGGGACCAAGTACGAAGCAAAAGCCCCAGAGCGCTAATCATATACGCGTATATCTGCATGTGTTGGGAAGGGCTCGACTACGGGTTAGGAAAGATGAAAGAGCTCAACGATAATACCAATACGGACGGGACCCCGGCCAAGGGTAACGAGGCGAAGATGAATACTATGAATACCCTAGTTGGTGGGCGGTGGTGGATGGAAGGTAGGGCCGAGATGGATCTGAAGGGTGTGCAAGACGAGTTGGACGCTGTGGCGAGTAATGATGCGGAGAAAGATATCTGGAGAGAGTGGATGAGGGGTGCTTGGGAGGTTATGGATAGTTTGAGGCAGGGTCGGTGGCTCGACAACGACGACGATGTTGTTCGGAATCGATTTCTTCCGTGATTCCTACGATGTATTTATGTTTTGTTGATACAACGTATGTACTACTTTTGATGTACCAATCTTCTTCTTTTCTCGTTACGCTATATTTAGAACTAATTTGGTTACATCGCATTGCACCTCGTTGACGGTAAGATTGCTAAGTATTAGCTAGTGAGTAACTGTAGTCCATTTGTACCGTATGTGAATTTTATAAAAAAATTTGGTCCCAAGTCAAACCCATGTTGCACCCTTCTTGAATGTACAATTTCCAACCATGCCGCCTCGAGAGGACACGAAATGGTGCAAAGGTCGCTCTGCGTGCAAACGAAGGTAAATTTTGAGTATGGGCCAATTTGTAAGCTTTTTTCTGCGCCGAACACCTTTGATTCTAGGAAAGCCCTCTACACGGCCATTCTCCAATTCGTACTACGTGCGCCCTCACAATTCTGGAAATCTTCGGAGACTGGAGGTGCGGAGACTAGGAGTGTTATGATGAAGGTTGCTCGGCTACTCGGTGGACATCAGGGCTCGTCAGGTTAAATTTGGTCGGCGTCGAGGAAGATTTACGCATCCAGGGAGTCTTGGAGCCTTGGAGGGAGCATATAAAGATAAATGGCGCTTGAAGTGTGTTCGGGAAGCTATGAGAAGGGTGGTGGTGGCTCAAAGTTGGTGTTGACGATGAGTCGAATCGTCCCCGAGACCTAACCAGCTGGACGCGGACATGGAGTCGCAGGTAATGCCCATTCTACATTTGCGTATGAATGGGCGGCGGACTGCAGACTTGTTCGAGAATGCGGAAGACTTAAATTGTAATTAGCATTCGTGGCAAATTCGTGCTGTCGTAGTTTGTGATTACTCTCGATATTCACACCCATATGTACTGTATACTTGATCTCAACGAGAATATATTTCTATACAAATTTCTTCAAGGCAGGGATTATGCTTGGATTAGCCGCCCATAGAGAACGGTGGTTTATTGCTTCCGAGATCAATTATCAAGCCAGGACTGCCGAGCTCCCGTCAATAACGGCGCACAGCTGTTTGTAAGTGTTTGACAATTAGAACCCCCTATTAATTTTAATATTCTCATCTCCCTACCTTTCTGTGTTCCTACCAGCGGCGGCCATCCTTCACCGAGATATTAAGTGGATTACGACGCTGGACGGTCTTGATAAGCCACGTACTAGTGCACTGCAAATGAAGCGTAATTCCGCCGACGCCACCGACAAGGTCCACGAATGGTGTCAATGAGGTTATCGGTATTATCGCTGGAGAAGTGATCAAGGTTGCCACGCTATGCAATGGTACATCTATATAATAGTGGGGAGCTCGACGACCGTCTTCAGTATCTATCATTATGCGGCCACTTTCGCTTGAGCTCTTCGCGTTGTTGACCCTATTCTTTGCTACTGCTTTTGCCGATCTTCGCTCAGACCTGACTGGGAAGGGTTTTGATGTATCCTTTCCCGGAGACTCCCAATATTCCTCTCTGAGTCAAACGTGTGCGTATTTTCTGTATACTCCTATAACAAACTTGGACTGACGGCATGTCCAGATAATCGTCGTTATAATTTCAGGCCTGCGGCAATCGCTCTTCCAAGGACGCCCCAGCAAGTATCAACTATCATAAAAGCGAGCACTTCCAACAACTTACAAGTGGTAGCTCGGAGTGGGGGTGTACGTCTTCCCATTGTAATGCTCTCTACGTAAACATGACGTCTTGCATTTATTCAGCACAGCTATGTCGCAAATGGCCTCGGTGGAAAGAACGACTCCGTTGTTGTCGATTTACGCAACTTGAACTCGGTTTCAATTAATCCTTCGACCCAAAACGCAGTCGTTGGAAGTGGAAATCGTCTTGGGGATATAGCCCTGGCGTTAAATAAGCAGGGAAGGGCAATACCTCATGGAACATGTCCGTACGTTGGAATTGGAGGCCATTCCGGTGTGTACACCTGCTTTATCGCATTTTTTATACTCGGTACCACAATGGATATTACGTCTGATAGGTTATGGTGGTTATGGTTTCACCGCTCGTATGTGGGGATTAACACTCGATAATATCCTGTCCATCGATGTCGTGCTCGCGGATGGATCGATTAAGACGGCTTCTAGTAACTCTAACGCAGATTTATTCTGGGTACGTCGATCTTGGTTCTATCGTGATCTAGTCCCTCGTTCAACAATACCTGCAGGCTTTACGAGGAGCGGCGGGATCGTTCGGAATAACAACTTCAATCACATTTAAAACGCACCCAGCACCCGCATCCGCATCTATCATTGGATACGATTGGGACCTATCCGCTTCTGATGCTGCAGATGCGTTAGGGAAGTTTCAAAACTTTGTGAATACCAACATTCCAAAAGAATTTGGTCCGGAGTTGTCCCTCAACAAAGGCTCTACTGCAGGTCGTGTTCGCTTCCATCTAGGCGGGGGATGGTACGGGCCTCCTAATGCCTTGAATGCGGTTCTCCAACCGTATTTAAGTCAGATGCCGAAGCCAAAAAGCAGTGGTATAAACTCTGGGACCTACATTGATGGTGTGGCTTCGTTGACAGGAGGTTTACCTCTCAATACTGCGTCTGGTCAAGACCGCCGCGATACATTCTATGCCAAGTCATTGACCATCCCGCAAAGCTCACCCATTGGCGATCTGTCACGCAAAGTCTTTATGAAATACTTGTCAAACGAAGGATTCAAAGCTAGCACAGTACGTTTTGTTGCCTCTCTTGCGTCGTTTTATTTATCATTCTTACATACCAGTTCTTCTTATAATTAGGAATGATTTGTACAGGTGGAACTCTACGGAGGCTCAAATTCGGCCATCAGTATTGTTGGCGCAGATGCCACCGCTTATGCTCATCGGTCTGCGCTGTTTACAATCCAGTTTTACTCATTCAGCCCCAATACTCCTTACCCATCCAATGGATTTAGCTTCGTGGATGGTATGGTCAATAGCTTAGTGAGTAATGGACCATCTGGATGGGACGTTGGGTAAGTATCGTTCTATTTACTTGATTTTGGGATTAAGTGTTCACGTTTTCCTACTAGGGCGTACCCAAACTATGTCGATGATCGCTTGGAGAACTGTGAGCGAATACATTCTGCCATTAATTTTCGATTAATGAATCTCATTCGCCATCTTCAGATCAACATATGTATTTCGGATCTCATTACGCCCGTCTTCAGACACTCAAAAAAACCTATGACCCTCGGGGGGTATTCACCTTTCCCACAGGCGTTCGAGCAAACGCCTAGTAGTCAGCCCATTTCTTATAAACGATAGGCGGAATAAAAGCGAACAAGGTATAAGGTTTCATTAAGGATCGTAATTCAAGACAGCATACAAAAAAATCCTAACGTACTTTCATTCAAGTTCGGAATATAATTATGCTCTTCTGGATTGAAGGGATCGGGTAATAGACGGAAAAACTGAAGTGAAGTAGCAAAATGATTATAGAAATACTCACGGTAGAGCGTCTAAAAAATTGTATTACAGTGCGAATGATATAGTCGAAGAAAATGGACGATGATGCTGTTAAGACCAAAGATTTCCAGTGCGGCGTTTTGCCTTGACAATCTGTAAGATCCCGAGTTGATAGCCTAGCATGAGTAGTAAGTCCTCGTTGACGTCCTTTTCACGGCAAACGTGTTCGAATTGCGTTATGGTTGTGATTTCGCGTCCAGATAGAATTTTGTCCCAAATGTCTTGACCCAAGCGATCCCTGATGCTGAGTATCAAAGAACACATGTCTTTGTGGGACAAGCGAGGATCTTTCCACGCTTTCTTCTGACACTACGGGTGGGTTAATAAGAGGAGCGAATTGATGTCATATTACTCACTTCTATGCTGCAATATGGAATGAGGACACACTTGGCGCATAGACGTGTCCTCATTCCATCTGCAATTGGCAAGGGGCAGTCGGGATAGAGGCAACCCCAAGTACGGACGCCCAATAGCCTCACCCAAGCCATGGTTAACTTTTCTCTATAACTTTTATTGAAGAAGTTATTTACAGTTCCCGAATTGCCCTCGGAGTTGTCAGGGCGGGTGCGCTCCCCACGGGGTCCCGACTCTTCCAACAGAGCAATTTCTATAGGTACATGGCCAATTTCCGAGCTTGGATTTGCACGCGCACAAACTGAGGAAAGGCGGTCGAAGATTGGTTTAAATCGGCCATCATTTGTGGCCAGAACAAGGGATAGATCTCCTCTACATACGACCATGCGTCCTTTGGCATGCTCGATCATATACCACGTACGCAGGACGGCGATGCAGAACGTATCGACCCGGCTGACGATTTCTTCATAAGCAGGTGCGATTTTTTCATCAACAGGTGGAGGCAATACCATCCCAGCATCGGCCAATGCCTTGAGTTCGGTGTCAAATTCGTCCAGTAGCTCGTCGAAGTGGAGGATGGCGAGAACGAAAGGTAAATCGTGCTTGAATGAGCCGTCTTCTGAAGGCCGGCAAAGCTCGTGGCCGAACGTATCATACACCAGGGAGAATAAGTAACACATCCTATAGGCCATGTTTCGTTCGAGAGGTGGGGATTCGATGCCCCAATTACGGATAGCGTCAATCGTGTGCTCGACTCCGAATGGAAGAAGATCCTCAGCACTACGAGGCCACTTCTGGGAGTGAAACCTGTTGGGCGTCATTTTTAGGAGTGCAAAGTTCATCATATCAACCATGAGTTCGGCCATTTGAGCTATGACAGCGCCTGGAGGTACTTTGGGCAGTCCAGACATAATATCGGCTTTCGCTGGGATGCCGAAATGCGACAATTTTCGAGCACAGCACCTATGCCGATCTCGCACCCTCTTCAGGTCCATGTTGCATCGACAGGCAGAGAAATGAGCTATCATCTTCTGATGTTCCGGAAGAGTCCTACAGCGAGTGAGAAAGTGCACAGCAGCACGAAGGAGGTCGGATTGCTGTGACGCAAATTTGGTCTGCGCCTCGAGTTCACGGCGATCCATTTTCAGGCCTTCTGTTATACAATCGATTGCATTGTTGATTATCCACACGCAGACGTTCGATTCCATTGGAGCTCGCATGATGGATGTCAACAATTCAATGGATGTTTTCAAACACTTATGCGGGCTGCTGCTTCCGGCATTTGCGTCCACACGGATAGTATTGGGGACAGAAAGGGTAAACCTTAGCACTGTAATATGATTCAGTTCGTTAGTTGTGTGAGCTGGTATAAATGATCTATGGGCTTACTCGCGACCGCAAAACACTGGAATTCTGGCAAGGTGATGAGGGTGCGGAAACAAGCAGCGATAATGTGACAAATCACGCGTGCCAACTTGGTTATGTGCATAATTATTAAATTAATTAATCCATTTTATTGTTAACTTTTAAGTATGTAATTATCAGATTAGATAAGGAGCGCGTACTCTAACTTGATTTGGTGCTAATTATATCGCTTGACTTAGAGCTAGGCGATTACCTAAGTAGCATCCTTCTGGTTATCGTTGTCTTGTAAGTTGTAACAGGAAAAGGGCTTCGAAAGTGATGGTTTGACTTCCTAGGTAGAAGTGACATACGGGCTTCGGGATGGACCTGGGCTTGTACGCATGGCTATATTTACTGTTAGATGCGTTGATACTTGATGCTATCAATTATTTAGGGAGGTTATCAATATCGCGCCGAGTTTTTTTGACGGACTGCCAGCCTTTTCTATATTACTCTAAATCAAAAACAGCTGCTCTTTGACGTTCAATGGAAAGGTTGGAAAAGGATATTAGTATATCGAGCTACTTACAGCGAACTTCTGTTTCCAAATGTTTCCATTTTGACGATTGGTAATATCATTCTCGGTTATGAAACGAACACAGCTATATCTTAACGCGTACGAGCTTCACTGACTAGGGCATGATGTTCTTACTTTGCTGTGTTGTCAGCTCACCTCGAGGTGCACGCGTAAGCAGTGCGGGTTCCAATGACTTGTGTCATTTCGAGATGTATTGTTGAACTCCAAAAGATATAATTTTCTGATCAATTTGATGGACGACGGGAGCAAACATTAGGATAGGACTCACATCCTTACGTAGAATATTTGTGGTTGAAACGCCAAACCTTTAGGGATATTACAAGTACTGCGTTTCCCATTAAGTACGATTGAGTTCTCGTTAAATATATATATATATAAACATACTAAGGCTTTGAGAGAAATTTTCACAACGCAACTTGGGGTTTAAAAAAAATGCAGAAAAAAAAGATGTTCGAAAAGTACAAATTGAAAAAGAGACAAGGGGTGCTCCCAAGTTCCCACGATAATTCTTCGACATTTGGCCGTACCGGGAAAACGAAGCGTGCGTCAGCCTCGCGAGCACCAACGTCCGTACGGTCCAGCCTGCGCGCAATCCCGATCTTCCGATAAGAATACGGCGATAAGAGTGCAAACCTATTTCTTGTTCGGAAAAGTGGTCTTAAGAGATGCTATAACTGCAAAATCGGTGAGCTTACATGTTCACATAAACAAAGTGGAAAGAAATTTTGCTTACCCTTTGTCTCTACAGAATATGTTTATTCTAAAACCCTTAACATTTAACTCTTGCTTAGTTCACAGAAGCAACTAGTGCTGTAGAAGTTCCCCGAGAAATCTGTAACTCAAACGGAGGTTCTGTCGGAAGGCATTCAACGATGAGGTTCGGTAGGTTTTGGATTGGTGCGTACCATCGATGTTTTCCTTTCTTTCATCATTGCTGGCCGAAATGGTCTCACCAGACGTCTGTCTGTCCCAATTGGGAGTTGGGACGTTGCCCGTCTCCGACGAATTTGCTTACAGCCAATCCGTGTTATATTATTTTTAATGTATATCTCGGGTTTGACGCTTTGATCATCAATTTCTCACGAAGGAGCTCTGCAAATTAGTGATGTAGATCCGGAGGCCATAACGTTTAAGGATCTCTCGGCAAGATAATTGCTCCCCGGGCTATATTTAGTACCTTGTCAGGAACAGAAGAGCGAAGAGTGACTGTCGAGTACGTATCTGAAGTAGAAGCTTCTGTCCTCTGGACATAAGGTTATGACGAATTTGTAGTGAGCCTCTGATCCATGGCAACCATTCATGACTGCCTAACAATACTGCTTATCGTAAGGTTAACTACCTTCCCTGATGCTTGCCTCGACATCGTTATCCAAATGGAGGAGATCGAGAAGATATCACACGATATGTCATTGTTAACGTCAACCCCCAGATTTATATAACATGTATATAAGCTTTCGAACAGATATGGGCTGGATTCGTGGCCGTTCGTTCCCTTCCCTCTCATACCCAGCATGTCACTACTGGATAATGACATGTCTTCGCTTGAATTGCAGCGGGCATTCGCAAATGCTGAGTTGCACTCAACCTTGTTGCTTCATCTCTTGATGGGTATGAACCGTCGTATTGAAGCAGGATGTGATATCTCACACATTAATAGGAATATACACGGGAGTGTATGCTGCAACAGTTCGCATTTATTGTACGTCCTCTGGCATCCTTTTTTTCCCTAATCAGGGACGATAACGTGAGTCTACAGGTACGAGCTATCAGGCTGGCGCACCACATACGCGAGTCGTACTTGGTGCCCTGACAGCTCTGTACAGCACAATCCTGGCTGAGACCTGCCTCAATTGGTATTTCATTGGATCTGATGGCACACCAGTTATGCACGTCGTATTCGATATCCTACCAAAGTTCGAATTTTTGCTCGCCGATGGACTCATGGTAGCGTGATTCCTCTTTGATCTTATAAAGAGACAGTCCATTAATGAAAACTCGTACATGAAGGTGTGGAGGTGCTTCCACGCGTCCGGACAAGGTGATCGTCTCTTCCTCTTACCCATGGGGTTGTATACTCTCGAATTCGGTAAGAGATTATGATCATATCTCTACTGTACTTCTGTTCTAACATTATGAAGCACTCTCCATTGTCTATATCGTCCTAACCAGCCTGATGAATCTACAACCCGGCTTCGAAACGGAAGAAAGATCAAAACAACTTGGGGATATACAGGGTACTCTGTATGCAGCGGTTGCTGCGACCAGCCTAATATCGTCACTTATAATCTGCCGCAATATCTACGTCAAAACCGCCGCGAATCAGCAATTTCGAAGGCGGTACAGGCACATCATAGATATTCTCGTCCAGTCCGCAGCTATTCATTCGACTTCCATGCTCCTTGCTGCAATTTTGCAATACTTGGAAACAGGTCATAGCACGAAGTCCACCAGCATTGATGTCAGCCTCTATTATTTCATTCCGCTTTCTGTTCCTGTGCTGGTGAGTAACATATTTGTGGATGTGTATTCTCGTATGTTCATTACGTGTTTAGGGCCTTGCCCCTACTCTCATGGTCGCCCGATTAGCTGTTGCGTCACATAAGAGGGCTCAAGATGAAACATCGGTTTACATGTTGTCTGGACTGACGCACCAGCTACACAAACTTGAATCCAAGGTCGATTTCTCGACTGTTCAGGGGCACCATCATGAAGAAGAAGACGACGATTACGAGGATACCATTATAGACATTCGTTCAATTTCGAATACGACTCGAACGTCAGAGGAATGTGTTTAGATGTTGTAATTATAACATTGTATTATATCCCATTTGGAAGCAAAATTTAAGTTGAAACACGCGGTATCATGTCTGTTTGGCTTCAGAAGTATCCGAAGTTGTAAATACCGTAGTTCAACTTTCAATGTTCAACGCTCAATTTCTGACGTCCACCCACGAGCACGACATGAAACACAGTCTATTATGTATTGTGCTGTCCACTGTTCACCGACACCATGGAAAATAGGAACACAGAAGAGAGAGAGGCGATGAAAGATAACCTAAGAGATGAACACTGAGACATGAACAATAGAATAACAGGGCGTCTAATAACGCTACAGTATTCTGTCATGGATGCGTCTGGATGGACAAAAAGTTGGCATGGCATTCGTCAATACGTGCCTGTGCTATTCTTATTCCCAAGCGTCCATCATGTTTCTGCCAATCGTCCCCTTGATTGACGTCTCAGATCTCATAGCGGGTCCTTTTATTGGTTTCTTTCTATGGCGGTCATTTGGGGTAAAAATTCCCCGCGCGATTTTTACCTTTTCTGCGCAATTTTAGGCCATTTTGAAGCCTTATATCATCTAAGTACAATTATTTTCTCTTATGTGCGCGGGGAAAAAGTTGCGCGCGTTTTTTGGTTGGCGCGCAATTATTTTTTTTTGGCACAAGTGAGGCGCGCGCACATGTCAAACTCCGCGCGCACAATTTTCTTTCACCCCAGCGCGCAATATTGTTGGCTTCCAGGTGCGCGCAATTTTGACCCCGTATATTAGCACGCGCACATACAGGAGTTTGTATGTGAATTGTTTAACAGCCAAATATTAGCAAAGATCCAACCATTAGACCGAAGGTACTGACTCCGTATAGTGAAACAAAACGAGTGTATTTATTGACATATATGTTATTTACGTAGTCCGGAACTTGGAAGTACTAATTAAAGTAGTTAGAAAGGCAAGTATGTAGTTATATGAATGGCTAAAGTAATTAGTGGTCACTGGCGGACCCAAATATTTACAAGATTCACTATTACAAATAATATAAGTGACTGATTGCGAACGGAAAGCAAAGCAAAATGAGAGTAACGAGCGCAGGAAAATGACCAAAAAATAATGAGACGAGTACGAGTAAGACGAGCTGGTTCACGCGCAAGGGTTAAAACGAGGGGGAGGTGTGGGTCAAAATTGCGCGCACCTGGAAGCCAACAATATTGCGCGCTGGGGTGAAAGAAAATTGCGCGCGCGGAGTTTGGAATGTGCGCGTGGCTCATTTGCGCTAAAAAAAATAATTGCGCGCCAACCAAAAAACGCGCGCAACTTTTTCCCCGCGCACATAAGAGAAAATAATTTGACTTAGATGATATAAGGCTTCAAAATGGCCTAAAATCGCGCAGAAAAGGTAAAAATCGCGCGGGGAATTCTTACCCCAAATGACCGCCATATCTTTCCTTCGAACCCCCATCCGCTAGCCGAGGGTCCCTCATCATCGGGCACAATGAGCTCGTATTACTTACATGCTTATGTACTAAATATATTGCATTATTGAATTTCTTTACAAAGTGTTGTACACTACTCATAGAACACTACACAACATAGGCAGAGGTCGGCAGGCAGGGGGCGGGAGGGACGGTATAGGTGGTGTGTAAGCGGGGGGACGGCACGTTGTGGCATTGCAACCTACACTAGTGAGATTAGTTTAGATCATGTAAAGATATGTGACCACGACACGTACATAGCCGAATTCAATCATCCTTTGACTGCTACAGCCATCGTGCGAGCCTGCTCGACGCGCCTCCGAGCTCATCTACGCCATTCAGCTCGATCCTGGACTGCTTCAAGGTGGAACCCTGCCAGCAAGCCGAGATGGGACAGTGGGACAGAAAATACCGAAAGCGTACGTAGCGCGCTATACTTACGTTTGCACACGGGAATTGGGACTTAGTAGGAGTAATTAGCGTTTGAGGGGAAGGGTAGATAATGGCCACATATACGTTATTCATGTAAGCTGACTCTACCGACAACGAGTGTACAACGAAAAGGGAAAAGAAGAAAGGAAAAGAAGAGAATCGCGACATACATGCGTACCTAACACCAGTCGCTCGATGCAGAATTTATCACAGACTGATATCTCACGAGAATGCATCCACACCCCTACTATCTGCTTCTCGAATTTAATGGCCCGGTAATCGTCTTGCATTTTGCTGAGAAGTAGTAATTCCTAATTTCGACTCGGTTATTGTAAGCAGAGATTTGCTGAAATATGAGTGTGTTCGTTGCATCCTCCGCCGTCATGCTACAGCTCGTAAGATCGTTCAGTCATTCATTTGTCTGTAATGGAATGATGTTGAAAAAAAGGATATGAAAGAGATGCTCATTCAGAAACACGAAGATGAATGTTCGAGAGAAAAAAGTCGAACCAGAGACTACACGAAAGCGGGAGCAGAAAATCACAACCATGCAAGTACTTGGCTTCCAGTATTACTGGTGGACGTCTCGGTACCCTCAGAGGATAGTATACTAGAATTCTTGAACGACTGAACGAACGAGCGAGAAAACGAACGAACTCGATGCGGCCGACGTCGACCGAGTGGCGAGCGATGAGAACCAGGAGCAACATGACTAGACCATATCCAGAAAGTCATCCAGAAAGCATGAAAAAGCGCGGCCGGCGGAAGCAAAAAATCACTCGCTCATGCTAGCGCGCGCCAGCATCCCCATGAGCTTGGCTGCCATTAATGAGTGAGCGAACCTAAAACACAAACCAAGGGTAAAAAAAAATGACGATCGATGAGCGATGCGATGCAGCGGGTGTCGACGGAGCGACGAGCAACTGGAGCAGAAGCAGTATAACCAGAACCATACCCAACTGGGGTCACGGTGTTTGACTGGACGAACGAATATAGCGGTGGTTAGCCGACCGAACGGTAGATCGAGCAGCAGGAGCAGCATACCCATGTCGTTATCCATTTATTCATGAACCTGACTGAAAGGCACGGTGGGAATACGCCAGCCCATCGAACTTATCCAGCTTGAGCAGATTTTCGTATTCGAAATCAGGAGCGTGCACAGGGATCGAATGCAGATTTTAGATGTCGAGGGTTCAACGCTGGTGTACAATGTTCAAGACCCGCCTGAGTCAAGTAACGACAAGGCTCTGCACAACAAATGTTTGTGCTGTGTTGGACCAATATGCTCGTGTTATGTTGCACGGAGTCCTCGTCATAGAAGCGAGGCGGCAAACGGGAGAGAGAGAGAGAAAAGGCCGTCGAGTGACTCGTGTTGTTGCATCATGCATGTGTCTTAGATAAAAGGAAAGGTTGTATACAGGAGATATGGTGGGAGGGAGATGTTGGCGTTGAAGAGAAAAAGGATGCAAAGAAAGAAATATAGAAGAAAAAAGAAGAAAACAATAACGAGGCTGGAAAAACAAAAGGAAAAATGAACGAATCAATACGACGAAAGACGCAGAAGAGGTATGGAAGACGTACGAAATACTCATTCACGCAAACGGAAGAGCAAACGCTCGCTGCCCTAACCAGCCGGGCCCCTACGACGGCAACAGCACCTTACGCGCAGCGAGGTGGATGACCCAGCCTGTGAGACGTATCCTCGTAAAGTCGTACTAGTAATACCACTTCTCTCTACCTACTGAGGAATGAGAGGATGAATCAGTGACGGAACAGGAACAAAATGAGGATGAAAGAGAGAACAAGATATACGGGATAAATTGCTTCAACACGTCATCGAATGAAGTCTGGATAGAGTTTGGCAGGAAGAGCCCGGAGGAAGAGTGAAAGCAAATGATGGGAAGAAACAAGGAAAGAACAAGAAGGAAAAGAGAGGAGGGAAAGTTGCCCACCGGGAAGGGAAGAACCGTGAAAGGCGGGAGTGGGAGTGGAGAAAATGGAGGGGGTGAAGAGAGAGGGGGGTGAATTTTGGCATGTATGAAAGTGACGGAGAAAGGGATGGGACAAGCGGGAACGAGAGGGGATCACAATATACGGGTGGAGGACGAGCATGGAAGTCAACGAGGTCGAAATGCACCTGTGCCGGAACATTCATTCAAGTTTTAACGCAGAGTAGAGGTCAGAGAAGAGATGTAAAGAGAAGAGTGATATGGGAACACAATATTTAGGGCAGAGTTGAGAGCACGCGTCTAGTTTTGACGAGCGCCGTGCAGCGACTGCGATGACAATGTCTTTCGTAGGTGGTTTTAAGTAGTAGTCGGTTTCTTTAAATTTGAAATTTTTGGGAAAGCGGGGAAAGCGGGGAGAAGGGAAGGGAGCAAAGAACAACAGGTGCCACAGACGAAAGGAGAATCCGACTCGAGAGGTTAACTAAACGCGTGTTATGAGTCTTTTACGTAAGTAAAAGGGAGTTCTTTGTAGGGACCGTTTTTTGTTACGCTTTTGATCCCCAGTCAAATATTTTTGATGGATTTACTTTATCCGCGATAAGGGGCCGAAGGGCCTCTTATCTTAGGATAAGATGTCCAGGAAGGAAGATCGTCGTCCTTTTCTGGACCTCTTCTCGGACCTTCATTTGCGCCCCTATTACTTTAATATGGCAATATATACCTTGCTTCAAGATTTTTCGTTCTTCTCGTCGCTCTTTCCTGCTCCTCGAGTGCGAAAAAAGGACCTGCTCGCTCTGCCTGCTGTTTCAACTCTCTCGCAACCTTTTTTCGCTCCCACCCACCTCTCCTCTTCAGTGTTTGGTACAGCCACTGGGCAGCCGCACCGGTTCGCCTGGGTCATCCCAAACATTCAAGTCTTGGCGGATGGCTCCCAACGACGCGCTCTCTTTTGAGTCGAATCGTTTGGGACGCGTTTTCGATCAGTCACGTGAACTGTCAGACGCGCTTTCTCAGCACGCCACCGCCCAGACTTCCGCAACCTCCCATTTATCCTGTCACACGGATTTATGGGTTTACATATCTAATTAAATATATTTCATCTCATGGAATAAACATATGTATGCACCTTCCCTCTCTGAACAAATCTGACGATGAACATGGGTGGGTGAAAGCAACATCCCCGCCACTGTGGCCATCCCTCCTTGCTGTTGCCATCTGCTGCTGTTGTGTTTTTTTACATACGTCGGAGATGGTTCTGCTGCGGTAAGATCTTGGTAAGATCCATGGCACCTCATCGATGACTGTCGCCGTCCTATCTGGTTCGTGCTTGTTAGTAAAACCTGAGGAGAGAGGAGGATGAAGGTGCATAGTTCGGTCGTTGTTGTTCTCAGAATCGCTGCGACACCGGCCAAATTGTTGCAAAGACGGGAGGGGCAGCTGGCCGTCATCATTATCATTGTTGTTGTTGCCGAGCCACCGCACACATCTCTATCAAACGGGGAGGGGTGAGGTAGGGTTGTCGTTGTTGATGGTGTTGGTGGTGGTTCATGAATTACTCAGAATGATAACATCAACTGCTTATGTGCAGGGGGCTAAAAGTCAAAACCTAATCTGTACCTAATCTACACCACAGTACTGCTACACGTTTATGAGTGTCCGTTCGATTATTACTCCGCGGGGCACTCAGGGTCGGGTAAAATGATGAAGTTAAGCTCAATAAAGTAATAAATATCATTTCTGCCGATTAGATATGATTTCAAAGAAACATCTTATCGTTATCTAGCCGTCTGAGGTGTCCGGGTCCGGTTGAGGGCGACAACACTTTAAAAAGTGCTTTGCTAATGCATGTCCGCCGATGACTTTATAGAGCATTTCATTTAGTGTTTGTTCCACATGCGTAATACGGTGAGCGCATACGACTTACTTATGTTGGGGAATTTATGGGCCTGACCCTTGGCCTATGCCTTTTCAGGCTACCACGTACGTTATTTGACGTTATTCAGGCGGAACTTTACAGTTACCTCACAGTAGCTGTATCAGGTTGTGCGGTGTGTCTGAGTTTGAAATCTCACGGTACAGTCGTAGTCCTGAGTCACCTCACATTGGCTGCGCTGCAGCGGCAGCATTACTCCACTGCCTATCCGTACAGTTGGCGTACTGAAACACCGAGCGTCCGTGCCCCTTTTTGGCTATATTGATCATTTCTAGTAAGCTTTTAATCCCCACTTCGGAACTCCCTTTCCCCTCGATTGCTTTAATATAGGCACGCCTAAAAAAATGTAGCTCATTTCGGTGAAGTTTGAGACAGAAACTTAAAAAGCAACTTTATTTTTTAATCAGAACTGAGCATATGACTAATATGAGTGTCCGTTTGTACATTTATGATTTTTTACATACATACTCAAATTTAAATATTGTCGACCATTTAAGTAAGATTGTCGACCATTTGAGAGAGATTGTCGACCAAAAGATTAGATTGTCGACCATAAAATCTCATTGTCGACCATCAAAATCTTATTGTCGACCATCAAAATGCATTGTCGACCCCAAATTTTGTATTGTCGACCACCTAAATGAATTGTCGACCACTTGCATTAACGAATTGTCGACCACTCTCGCCTAACATGATTTTAGCATGCCGTTGCAGCCGGTCTCGCCTAATGCCAATTTTGATGCGCATTTCGGCATTCCGGCGTTGATAATAATTTAAACTCAGCTTATGCGCGTCGCGCAAGACTTAAAATTATTATTTCTTGCTTTTTATATTTTACTTCTTACCTTATGAAACAATTTTGCACATACATACTAAATAAAACAAGCGGCTTATACCTTAATATCCATTGTACAGACATTTCGTACGCCTGTCAAGTCTTGGTCAAGCCCCTACCATCAAGATTTCTGTGGGGTGAGCTGGTATTTACATTAATAATAGCTTCAGACATTGGAATTATGTGAATGAAACGTGATGACGCACGTCTCAGTGACGCGCCTGTCACACGACGTTACAACTGGCTGGCTGCAGGGACTTGACTGGCTTTCCGCTCTCAGAAAGACCTGGTGTCGGTTTTTTTTGGCGGAATATCTTTATTGTATAGTCATATACATATGTCCGGAGTCTCATGTAATTCTGGTTCATTGGCGAAGCGCCACGAGTAGATACAGCAACGAGCGGCGATGTGCGCGTTGGACGCATACTGCGTTCCCACGGTTCATCTTCATACAGTAAGATAGCTTTCAGCTCTCAGAAGGACCTGGCAGTGTCGGTTTTTTTTGGTGGAATATCCTTATTGCATAATAGTCTACATATATACAGAGTTTTATGTAATACTGGTTCATTGGTGAAGTGCTATGAGTAGATATAGCAACGAGAGGCTGATGCGCACATTGGGCGTATGCCGCATTCGCACGGTTCCATCAGCGCGCGAAATAAGTGATGACGCAGGTCTCAGAGTGACGTGTTTGTCACATCATGTTACAACTGGCTGGCCGCACGGACTCAACAGGTGCACAAACCGTCTGTACCAAGTAGATTATGTTGAAATATTATAAACAGCTTGTGTTAGCTAATATTTACATGGCAAAATTGTTTTGTAAGGTAAGGAGTTAAATAAAACGAGGAAATAATAATAATTCTGAATCTCGCACGACGCGCATCATGGCTGAGATTAAATTATTATCAACGCCGGAGTGCCGAAATACACATCAAAATTGACACTAGGCGAGACCGGCTGGAACGGCATGCTGAAATGATGTTAGGCGAGGGTGGTCGACAATTCAGTAATGCAGGTGGTCGACAATTCATTTAGGTGGTCGACAATGCAATTATTTGGGTCGACAATGCAATTATTTGGGTCGACAATAGCATTTTTATGGTCGACAATCCAAATTGATGGTCGACAATAAGGTTTTTGTGGTCGACAATCCAATTTGATGGTCGACAATCCATTTGAAGTGGTCGATAATCTTACTTTAATGGTCGACAATTAGACATTATTGGTCGACAATAGCAACATTTGAGTATGTATGTAAAAAATAATAAATGTACAATCCGGCACTCATACATACCCGGGATCACACAACTGAGAATGAATATGATCGTTATATGACTTATACATACTTAGAATGTGGAAGGCTGTGATGGCAGTTAACTTGAATCACAAGATACTTCTCAATAGAAGAGGGCAAAGAGAAATATGCGAGCTTTCTAGAGCGCATATCTCGCAAGTTGCTCGCAAGTGCTCTCAGATTCGCGCACTTGTCGGAGTTTAAAGACGAATGCTGGACGTATTCATGTTCATTTAACCACGTCCTCCGTCACCAAATATAACCGTATTCTGACGACTCTTGAATCTGGTGTGTAATCACATTTTTTGGCGTTTATGTACGCCCGAATGTAAAAATAGATCGCCCTCACTCACACTGCTAGTTGAAAATGGGCGGACTTTGGGAATACACCAGAAATTTCTCAAAAATGAGTCTTCATGGGATTGCATTCATGGAGCCAGCGATCAGTTAGAACTCGAGATAGCATTGCGCATGGAAGAACTCACAGGCGACATATTAAGCTCTGCAGCAATCGGCAAAGCTTTGTGGAGGGGATGGTTATGTGTAAAGCTGTCCGGGTTCTTGGGAAACATGTCTTCAAAAAGATCGCGTGCAAATTTGCGGATGTTCGGAAAATCAAGCTGTTGAGGGATAGATATCAACAATAGTGACATGATATGGGATGCCGAAGATTCCTTGCTCAAAGGACTTGTAGGTCGTCAGTTTTGATTCTACAAAAGGGGATATGGAAGGCTATGAAAAGGTGAATTGAGCGTGCCACAGGATCACACATGCTTTCTCCATGACTCCAGCCCACAGAAAAGACAGCGAAAAAATTTTAATAATAAAATAGACACTTACATATCCTGGTATAGATGCTGCAGCAGAGCCTCCACGTCCTGGGACCTGATGTTTAACTCCGGCTCGAGGATTACATACTTCGCGGCATCGCGATTTTCATCATTACAAACACCAGAATTCTGTTGGGTGGCACCATAGCTATGACCCTCTTTTTATGTCTCTAATGCTGAGAAGAATTTTGAGTACTGCGATAACAAGGTATGATGGACCTTAAATCTCTGGACTTCCACGTTCAAGACCAGGGAGCCATCTGGGAACCGGTAGATGGGATGATTGTGGACCACAGCTTCTTCATTAATCATATGCTGATCCATATTGGAAAGGTGTGCCCTTGTAAGGTAGGAAGAAAAGATGGACAACATACGGTCACCGAATTCGATCACCGGCCGCCAGTCACACAAATCACGGGATTTACGATCCTACCTTATCAACGATTGACTTGGTCAATTATTGTTGACCACGCTCAATAGAAGGCATACAAGTAACACAAAAAGGACCATAGATCACTGCACCAGAGGTCAGCCCCGTTATTGACATGATCGTCATTTAAACTATTCATTGAAACAGGAAAATGCCAGTGGGCCATAAATATCTAGATCGCGGTACCCGGGGTCAACAGTAACATAAATACGATCGTTATTTACTTATTCTTATTATTTAACTTATTCTTAGAATATGACAGGCTGTGGGATGTTTTCTCATAGTAATAGTACCACCCCGCCTTCCGCGGTACTAATAGACGAAGCTAATGGACCATTCCTATTTTTACTCACTCGGTACTTATACCTATGCTCTTTGGCACCCTCTGCAGAAGTTGAAGTCTCTTTCCTTCTCTCTTTTCCCCAATCATATCGTACTCTCTATCGCCTGTGCTAAACAGAAGCTTCGGAATAATGCTCCTTCTTTCAACAGCACATAGGGGCCGCGTTCTCAGACGAAGGTTGCGCCTAATTCGACATCGACGATATTCAGCACGTCGTCGCTTGCTCATGGGCGCTAGCTATTTTCTCAAACTGGACCGCTCTTCCTATACTACAAAGCAATGCAATATCCACATCCATGGAAACATCAATATCGGCCGAGTCGATAGCTTGTATGACCATTCCCATTCAACAACCAATTCGTTCATGAATTCAAACAACGCGACCACTACCACTATCCAGGGGTCCTTCAATGACAATTCCAGCTCTGCAAATATTGTAATGGGTACAGGTATACCTATGTTGATTGCCACATAGAGACACGCTTACTGACTCCTGGATTCTAGAGAACCAGAATTCAACATCGAAAGCGTAAACGAGATTCGCGTCGACGTAGACGATAAGACCCCTGGAGGTTCGTTCCTTTTCGCTTTCCTACTTAGATATATGAGCTAAGTACCTCTAACTTTGCAGGCAATTTTATGAGGGGTTGCATAGAACGGTACATATTCGCGGCCAGATTCTTTCATTCTTGTCAAGCTTCAATCTTTTCCTTCGGAGCTGGCATGATAGTAGCATATCTGGCTTTATCTTACTTGCAAAGGGCGCCTGTGGGAAGGCGTGGCTCTACAAATGGCTAATTTATCGGAACATAAGAACAATGCATAGCGTAGGACTAGACAGCTTACCTGCCAGATATATGATGTTTTGTAGAATACGTTTTATTTGTTTTGAAGACTGCCACGTCGGGCTTGAAGATGGATGGACACTCCATCAATGACCGATATACAAACATAAAGTGTGGTGATAGGGAGAACAATATCCTCTCCCTATTATCCGTAGGGAAAACGAAAACGAAGTGTGGTGATGGGGAGAACACTTTCCTCTCCCCATCAGTAACAGGGAACACAAAAATAAAGAGCAGAACGTTCTCCTTTCCCCATCAGTAACAGGGAACACAAAATTAAGGAGGGGGACACTTTTCTCTCCCCATCAGTAACAGGGAACACAAAAATAAAGTGTGATGAGGCAAAAACTGTCCTCTCCCCATCACCAACAGGGAAAACAAAAATAAAGTACGGTGGTAATACGGAAAATGAAAGTAAAGTGTGGGTAATTGGAACGACATAATTGAGTGTCAAAGCCTCAAAGGGGAACGAGGCATATAAGGTTCAGTGAATTTCAATTCGCACCCTCTACCCTCTTCGATCTATCTTGAACACTGCCGTTGATGACATCTGTTCTTTGGATAAGACAATGTGATGATCATACGAATGGACTTCCGAGATGTCGATATTCGAGAACCCTCAGTGTGTCCTCGGAATACACCAAATAAAGTAGCAAAGCGGACGAGGACGTGGACGATGACAAGAACGAAGATTGCAAACTGGGATATTATTACAACCGGACACTTTTTTTCTACACCCAACGAAGCAAGCACAGTCAAAGGCCAAGGCAAAAACAGACGCATTCGGCTCGGTACACAGACTGCAGGTAGACAAGGAATCTAATCTAATCACAAGACGGTTCGGGCAGTCCGAGGTTGGACTGCGCTGCAACACGACAAATTTTCATAACACCATCCAAGTGTCCTTCGTCGACCAGATCGCGAACATCCAGCCCAGCCAATCCCAGCCAATCCAAACGGAACAGCAGAACATAATGGATTTAACTTGACCCCACCGACTCGTAGAAAAAAAGCACGAATGAAAGGGGCGGAAGGAAAAGAACAAGAAGATGAAGGAGGAAAATTGCGCCATGACGTGCATACGTGCCTAACGTCATTCGTTTCGTTGAAACACCCATAGGGTAGTCTCGCCGCCAAAACCCAACGTCGATGCAGGAGCTCCTTGGGTGCTCGTACTGGTGCACGTTGGAGCATCCCCCAAGTAAGAAGACCGCTATATCCGGCCAGTTGGATGCTTGAACAAACCGACACGACACGACCGAATGGCGAGGGCTGAGCGCGGCGCATCGGGAATAGCATACCCATACCCATTTACTTTGAAGTCGCCCCGAACACGAAATAAAAAAATAAAAGCAGAAATTCGCGACCATGCATACGATTAGTTGGTAAATGCGGTGGAAGGATCTTCATGAGCTGTCCTCGAGCATAAAACCAAAACCAAGCGTAAAAATAGTGATGAATCATGAATGTTCAACGAGCCGATGTCAACCAAGCGACGATCGAGCATCTGCAGCAGGAGTAGCATAACCATACCCAAATGGAGTGCTGGAATGAACAAACAAATGAAGAAAAAACGAAAGAAAAAAACGAAAGAAAACAAGCGATGCACAAGGAGGGCGAGACTCGGACGACGCGACGCGACGCAGTCGAACGACCGGGCAGCAAGAGCACTGGCAGCGCTAACCACGCATAATAAAGTCCTCCATCGGATACGCAAGTTTATCTAGGTGATAAGACTTGAGCACATAATCGTATTCCAAGTTAACTAGTAAGCGCTTATGCTTGCAGCAAGATACGCAACGAAACGACATTTGGAGGGCTAGAGTCCAACGTTAGCATCAACATAAGTGTTCGGCATTTCAATTTCAACACTCGCCTAAGTCAATACAGTAAACGACGGGCCCATCCATAACACTGTGTGACAACGTCTGTGTTGGGATGTTGTGTTCTCCACTCCTGAACGGTGCTATGGAATCAACAAACAAACCAGAAAGAGAGGGGTGACGAAAGAGAGAGGCAACGAATGACAGCCCGAGAGACTGAGATCGAGACACCGGGGCGTCGAGTGATTCGTGGGGTTCCGTCATGCATGCGTGTCTGCCATTTGGATGGAAGGAAGGGTGATGTAAAAAAGGGACAAACATGGAGTGAGATAGGTCAGGCTCATTAGTTGGAAGAATAAGAAGGGAGGAGAAAGCGAAGGGAGGGAGGGAGGAGAACAACATGAAGAGTGCAACAAAGAAAGAAGGAAAAAAATAACAAGCAGAAGGTATTACCTCATGCGCTAAGCGCTAAGCACGCATGTACACGCTCGGTGGCATAACAAGTCCATCAACGGCGGCCGCAGCGCGTCAAGCGCAGCAATGTGGACGACCTAGCCTGCGAGTCGTCTCTTCGTAGAGTCGTCCTAGTCGTACTGGATAAGCATGCCCTATACTCAATCAGACTTATGGAAATTGACACGCACACACGGTGTACGGAAAGAGGGGGTTCTATCCAAGCCCAGGTTGATAAGGATGACGGAGAGAATAAGATAGACGGGATAAGGTACTTACTCCAGCGCGTCATCGGGAAGGACAAGGTGGAGAAAGGAGGGAAGGGAGAAAGGAGGGAAGGGAGAAAGGAGGGAAAGCGAGGAAGGAGGGAGGTGCAACAAGCAGGAAATAACTACAGAACATGACAGGGGAGGGGAGAGAGGGAGAAGGGATAAGGGAGAGAGGGAGAGGTTTGGAATGTTTGAAAAAGACGGCGAGGGGAAGGTGGTCAAGAGAGAACGGGCCCAGGCCCCAGTTCATTTCAACATGTGTTGTGGCATTATTTGGCCAATGTTCCCGTGACCGACTGCCGGCGAGGGCCGAAAGTAGATTAGATTAGATCGTGTACAGTTTGAGATACCCCAACCTGCTGCATACCGGATTGCTCCAGCGTACGCACGGAAACCGACTTTCACACCCACAACGCGCGCTCACGATACGCATCAAGTAGGTGCCGCACATTGCCAATGTCTTATGTCTTTGTCGTTGGCTCACTTTAACGATGGTTTCTTGATTATACACCAACAATTCACCAGTTTTGTTTTATATATTGACATATCTATATGTTTTTTGTCGAAACAAACATTTCCTTCCCATTTTCATCATTCCGGTCAATGTAAATTTGATATTTCTCTCCGGCACCATACTCCACAAGTACAGAACTTACATGCACCGAGACTGCTGCTGAGGTAAATTCATCCTAAGGCCATATTTTTACTGGTTTGTGCTCTATCACCTCGGAGTTTGTAGTACTACATCTCTTACATTTCTTCTTAACGTCATCACTTTTTTCTTATTGTTCGAGGATTCAAACTTCCTTCTCTTTACTTAATTTATTTGCTAATTCATAGTATACTATTCTCATCAAAAAATAGCCATTTAACACGTATTTACGGTATAAAAATATAGTCTACTCTACAATGGTGTGGCGCCTCGGCAATAGAAATGACGACAGATGATTGATGTTACCCACCGGAAGCCCCATCGTGTGCCTTATTGCATTTTCGCACTTGATAGTACATCGTCGTCGCTTTCACGCATCTGTTTAGTATGCCCACGCTAAATTTTATCATTATTCTACCTACCTACAACGCGCTCTCGAGGGATTAGACCCTGGGACGATTCTCGATATTTTACGAACTCAAATGATTCCCCATCGTTTCACAGAGTCGTATTCACTATTCAATATACGATATACAATAGAATTATTGGCCATTTTTGGCACTTTGGCTTGAACCTCAACCGGAAATGAGTATCTGTCACGATAAAAATAAGCCTATATATAGAGCAGTCAATATTTGCTCGTAGTAGTGCAGTCCAGCTTACTAACCGACGCACTGACATCCCCCATCGTTCAGTCACCCCCCGTCCTTCCTTCACATGCCCCAACATCACCCCAACACATGCGGTTCCACCTCCCTCACCCGTACAAAACACTTTCTCCGCTCTCGCACAGCTTAGGAGACTTTCCCTGGAGCGCAAACTACTCCGATTCCAATAAATTCACAGAATTCCACATCCCCTCTGCATACGTTAGTGTTAGAATTAGGGCTCTGGTTAGTGGTTAGAGATGTTGAACAAGGGGACTCAGTCACAATGAATATGACTATAGTTTAGTTTAGCTACCTGTTGAACATTGGGAACTAGACGACGGTAAACATGTGAACTGGCCCCAGTCACGATGAATTTGACTGAGGAAAGAACACTGTATGTGGAGATTGGTAGTAAGAATAGGGAACAAGGTTTAGATAAATAATAAATAAAGAAAGAAAATTGTTCCGTCGTCCACAGAAGAAGAAAAGGTGAACGACGGAGTCTGCACGTGATGGGTGCGTCGTTATCGGACGCGCATGCATTTTGCTGTGCGCCTGAGGCACTAATGGACTAGGCGAGTCCATATCTAAAAAGAGGTTAGAGTTGGAGCTCAGAGGTTAAGTGGATTCAGGAAGGCGGGCTCCATGCCAGCCGCTTCAGCGGCGTTTCAATTCTTTGTACATAACTACCGGTTATTGCAATTGCCGCCAGACCGCTGGACTGATCGCCGGACATTCCAAGCCGGAATTTCCATTATACAGATGCCCTCGTAGACTCGCGACCAGTATGTTAGGTGGTGATTTGTCGTTGTCCATTACTTAACGTTGAGTTGTTTGGCTTCCTAACATCAAGCGGACATCAAGCGGACATCAAGCGGACTGTGAAAATGGGCATCACCACCTAACGACTGGGAGTAACGGGGACGATTTTGGAGGATCCCCCAGCGTGACAAAGACTTAGTGAAATTTCGCGTTTTCCGCGCGCACATTCTTGTTCAAAATCTTTGCTCTTTCTTTACACGCTCTACAAATTGTACTTGAAACACCTTGAATATATTGTATAGACAAGTATACAGCATATTATCTTGAATAAATATAGATTTTACCTGAGCTTGCAGAA
Organism: Agrocybe praecox; assembly: GCA_964017145.1. NCBI lineage: Eukaryota > Fungi > Basidiomycota > Agaricomycetes > Agaricales > Agrocybaceae > Agrocybe > Agrocybe praecox. Next base: position 3,519,538 of record OZ024849.1, read on the forward strand.
TAGGAGTGATATTTGGGTCGAAAAACTGTGGAATTTCATCAAATTGAAGTAAAATCGAGAACAAAAAGTGGAAATACCAATTTGTTGTTACCATTCAATAGCAGGTAGTGAGAGGCGCATGTGGCGAAGAGACCTGTGAAATTTTGTTGATTCCAGCGGAGTGGGGCGAACATCTGTGCTGGAGCATGAGCACAGAGGGCCAGGCACTGGTGCATTATGAAGCGGTCAACCGTCTCCTCGTATTCGGCGCAATACGGGCCCATGGGCAAAAGCGCATACTTTGTCCAGTGGAGGTCACAGGCATGTCCTGTGAGCGCTGTGAGCAGGGTGTTGTGAAGGCTGGCAATGTCACTGAAAAACCGGCGGCTGGGAAAATCAGGTACAAGTTTGTGGCACAAACCTATACCTTTTCAGTGGTTTTCAGTTGACGTGTAGTCGCCATTTGCTGCCCTGGGATGAAACAAAAGCAATGGGTAAGCATTGAATAGCAAGTTGGTCTGTCGGAAATTTCATAAGTGCCTAATTAGGCCAATAAGGCACTTATAGTTATTTTTGTATTATTAGGCCTAATAAGTTTCAAGTTACGCCTTATTAGACACGTTGCGAACCTAATTAGAACAAGCATCAAACCTAATCAGATGTTTCGGTTCCCGAAAATAAGAGGCAGCAACTAATTAGATCTCCGCTTATAATCAGCATTGAGGCAAAAATTATAATGACATAAGCACGTAATTAGAATGCACAGTTCAGGAATCGAACCCGCAACCTCATAAAGAGTATGCTGCATTATTATGCATGTGTGTCCAACACGCTACCAAGTAGGCCATCAGTCCTTGTATAACTTAGTAATGCGACCTAAATATATACCCCCATTTTAGATAATCAGTGAACTGGTTGTAATCGACTTCAAGTCGACATTATATGTAGATTTCTGGTGTTTACCATGTATTTATCATTTGTAACGTAGAGCTTCAACTTGAATAAATTTATGGATACCCCAATCAAATTTAAAATGTACTGAATGATGACAATGCATACAATTTACATTAATGATACTACAGATCAATTTGGTGCTTTTCCTCGTTGTCGCATACTCCTTGTAATTGGTGGTGCACTATCAGCACTTGTTATAGTATTTTCTAATTCTACCTTTTTCTTTGGCTTTGGCTTCGGTTTAGGTCGTGGTTTAACCTGTGGCAGTGTTGTCAATGTAGTCGAAATTTCAAGTTGATCTATAAATACCATAGTACTGGCCTCGGCATCATTAACAACTTGACGGGATGGAGGGGGACCTGCAATATTGATGTCTGCAGGAGCACTCATATCACTTGCAAGCAATGTGGGCCCGGAAGGTGGAGGAATAATCTATACATGTGTAATTTAGATTAGATCAAATATGATTAGATATGATTAGTACACACCTGGGGTGCCGAAGATAATGAGCCAACCATAACATTGCTCTCTGTATACGTTCGGCGAAGTGATTGTGGGTGGGACTCAGGTGGGGCTTCAACCTCAAGATATGATAAATCGTCGGTTGCGTCTGATTCGTAATTTGGTTGATGCCGAGGTGCCGGGGGATTTTCTTGAGGGAGGTTGCTGTCCTCGGAATCAGAATTTGATGGAGATGGAGGCTGAAGATTGATGGCTTGCAGGTCCCGAGAGAGTTGGTCATCTATCCGGTTAGTGGTACCATGACTATTGTCGCTTGCGGCGGATTTACGGCTGAGTTCCTGAGAGAATATGTTGTCGTCCCATGCCTTGAGCAATCGCCGAATGTATTCCGGGTTTTCACTGGTGGCCTTAACGAGAAGTCGCTTATAATAGCCATAATCCTCCCGATAATTCCACCCAGTATTGCTTCCAATCCCAGAGCTGTCAAACCGTGTATCGCATGAGAGAATGTAGCGTGCCTAAATTTATCCCAGTGAGTATTATTAATAGTTGACGACATATCAGTGATGAATGTGTTACGGTGTGAATGACATACCAAAATAGCCACCATCGAGATAAATCCGAAGGTAGTGCGCAGTTCTACACCAAGAAGTATAAACATGCTTTTTGCTCTTGATTTTGAGGCACCGGTTCGATTTATAGCAGATTTCCCGAACATAATACAGCGGCCGATCTACATGTTATATTAAGTCAAGTATAAAATTAGCTCAGAGTATTAATGGTATCGGAATGTAGTATTACATACTGCATATAGAATTTCTGAACAAAAGAGTTCCTTCTGAACAGGGGCATCTTGACTGACCAAAGGGTTATTGTAGTTAAAAATAGGACATAACTTTGGAGCGACGATCTCCCCTGTTACGGAGTCCTGGGTAATACCAAGAAGTGTTTTGAACTCGTCCAAAGATCCACGTAGACTCTTCTCCTTATTCGCTGCGTCCGCCGTGACGTGGAAGAGCTGCGGCACCTGTCCTTGTAGAATATTTATGGTAATGGACCGTGCGCCGCCCATAGCGCGTCGAAACTATATTTAGAATAGTGAATCTCATCGACAATTATAGAACAAAAATATAACTTACAATTCGGGCAAACTCACTGCCATTCTCATGGCCAGCAAGACGCATCAGGGGATGGAATTTCTTGTCAATAGTGTGCTGAAGCTCGGAAGCTATGCCATCAGGTGAGTCCACCTGCTGAGGTGGAAGTCCATGGTAGCGGGAAGATGATGTAGGACCCCAGTGTGGCGGAATACGCACAAAATCGACGGGATCGACATATAATGATCCCATGACGAGAAAATTATGAGCGGCTTTCTCTATTTCTTTCTCCAAAATGTCGGTTATTCGGAGAATAGAGGGGTCGCCAAGATTGTCGTCGTGCAGATCTGCAATAGCAGTTTCCGGGTCCTGTTCCACATTTGAAGATGCTTTGTTCTTGCCTGGGCCCTTTCTGCGAAGCTTTGCGGTAAGAGCGGCGATTGTTTCGAGATGCTTGCGGTTTTCTTCCTTTAGAATAGCGTTCTGAAGCTCAGATTCACAGTAAGCCTGTTTGAATTTTAATTTGAGGGTTAAAATGTGTAATAGTACATTTAAACGAGATGAAATTGCATGGTAACATACCTTATAGATTTCTTTTTTATCCAACTGGTACATGTTGGTATGAGAAGGGGAGATTGCAGATGCATGACTCGGAGTACTCCTGCCGGAGTTTACGGTTGACCCAGTGCTTGCAGGAGGTTGAGCCATGGCCGGGGGAGGCTGAGCGCTTCCGGGAGGAGCAGGACTTGGGGCAGGAGTAATAACAGCAGCGGGAACAATCAGGCAAGCTGCCAGTGTTCTATTATGTGAAGCAGACGATGGGGGCATGTTATAGGGAAAGATTGTTTTTTTTTGTATGATAGTTACCTGTATATATAGTAGTACAATTATCCGACCAACTGCCATTACTAAGATAAATAAAGGTCAGTTTAACAAGTATCTATAAATTATATACTAGCAGTACTGAAGACACATGTATTCAATGAATGTTAGAATTTGATATGAAGACCCTGCTGAACAGACTTCAATCGCAACCACATGTCCTCGTCTGTTGAATCTATCACCAGACGCTCATCTGCATCAGATGACTGATCGAAGCACAATAATGCTCCCCGAATGACCGAGTTCAAATCAATAATGATTGACTCCTTTCGTGGACGAACTCTTGTAAAAGACAAAAGAGTGTCTCTTCGCCGGTTCTGCATGGATCGAGGTTCGTCAAACGGAAGAGCCAGGGCTAGCAGATATTTAATCCCATCATAGTGCAGCTTGAACATTGCTTGGAGCTGAACGAAGACGACTTCTTCCTTTGTTGCTTGAATAAGTGCGAAATCATGTCGATCTTTGTGATGGAATCTAGGATTGACGCGTAATATGTTAGTTTGAAGTTCCCAGTTTACGACGGACCCAAATTGGACTTTGAGCATCCGATAAAGAGTAATCTGTTACAGTATTCATTATGTTAATCAAGTGGAAGTGTAATATATAAATATAAATATGCAAATACCTCGTGGTTTGCTGATAAGATAACGCGTACACCTTGAGTTCGATTGGAAATATATTTATTGAGTTTACGTCGAAGGCCATTGAACTGTGGGGACTCCGTCTCAATGGACGACAAGGTAATGGGACTGTTTGGTGAGCCAAGCACAATATGATCAAAGTCGTTCTTGGATTTCTCTGAAGACTCGACGGGCGCCTCAGTAGTATTAGGCGCTTGCGGCTCGGGTTCATCCGAATCGGCACGGTCCTGGTCCGTATGTGTAGATAATGCCTCTGCCGCATCAGCGGCAACACGGTTCCTCTCATCTAAAATGTCGATATCGGTCCTGATAATAGTGGACACAAGCTGCATCTCGTTTACGCGTAAGATCTGCTGGTCATCAGAGAGTATTTCAGTTAAAGAAAGACAGTAGGAGCGTACCTGCGATGCCACATTTTTAAAATTTGTATGATTTTGGTAGAACTTCTTCAATGGTCCGTTTAGTTTTTCGTTTGGTTTTGTATTGTAATTTCGTGTGACCCCCTTTCGAATAATGTCTCGGAAAACATGTTGATGTGTGTGCATCTTCGGAAAGGTCCAGTTTTTCTCCGGACGTAGCTTAGAATATTCCTAATGATCAATAAAATCTGTGAGTATTTCAGTGACTCGGAGATACTACCGGAGAAATACTGTACCTGAACAAGCTGCTCAAATTTGAGCAGTTCCTCTTGACCACGCTTTAATGTACTGTCCGATTGAAGGGTGAGTGAGGTGAACATGTCGAGTTCTACATAACTTCGAATTACTCGAAGAAGACTGAAGCCGGCTTTGCTTGCTTGCTCGCTTAGCACATGAGCTGACGCATAGACGATAATCTAACAGCAAGTTGGGTATAAAGGTTATCCTAATGCATGTAAGAGTAGAAAGTGTACCTTGGATAAATCCTCAAATTTTGTTCCATCTGCAAACTCCCCAGTTTCACCTAGAGACTTGAAATGATACAGGCCTGACCACGTCGGCATCTCCTGTATTCTGTTATCAAGTTAAGCCATTATTTAGACGGATAAATTAACTCTTATAATGTAGATACATACACTTTATCTATTTCTGTTGCACTTTTTCGTTTATTTTGTACATCTTTTTCTAGAATGCTTTTGAATTCGGTGAGCAAATGATCGGAGAATAGCCCGCCATGATATGCATGTAGACGATCCCACGATAAGGCAGAATAAACATCGGTTCCACGGAGATTCCAGAACATGTTCTATGTATAGATTCAATGGCTAATTAAACATGTAGATCAGAAGCAATATATAAATAGTTACATTCACGTTCCGAAGTCCAACCGATTTCAGCAATTCTTCGCGGTCCGTTGCGTTCATATTCTGACTCTCGTTATAGGTCACTTCCATTGAAATGGTGGTGCGAAGTTCATATGAAATTGAAAGGCGCGGAATATCCTTGGATGCAACAAGACATACTGGGCAAGGATGTAAAGAGCTTTGTCCACGGATAAGAGACATCATGGTTCTATAAATACAGGTGATTAATATAGACCATAGCTTTGAATCTTGCACTTACTGTTCCTCGTAGTCAGCTGATATTATCAAAATGTGTGGTATGAGCTTGCGAGTTATGCCATCAGCACACCTGACAGCGGTTCCAACTCGTGTATATGGCTCGATAGATTTAAATATTAAAGCCACAGCTTCATGCCAAATCTCTCGTTTGGCATTAATATAGAGCCGTTTTCCTGTCTCACTTGCTAATTCTTCTGGCTAAATACAAAATGTCACGTGAATTCTCTATGTCAATAATAATACAGTCTACTGAGTACGCACAATGGGGAGCCACCCTACAAGACGAGCGCCTCCTACACCATTCCCATTACGAATATCCACCGGAAGGTTCGCACAGCGCACCAGAACAGGATAGCCCTTCTCCGTTCCGAATGATGATAGTCGGGTTTTATCTGCGTAGAGAATGATCGAGAACGGCTTTGCGTCAATGTGTAACTCTCCGATCATCGTCTGTATTGAGAAGAATTTAATAAGATTAAAAAAATGATTCTGAGATGATACTCACTTGAAATTCCCACCAAGCATCAGCGGTCCATGGCTCGTCAATGAGTCTCTCCCATACTCCTTCCGAAGTAAACCTGGATTTCTTGATTGCATCAAAGTGGAATTGGCCAATGAGGTCACGATTTTTGAGTAGCTCTTCACACCATGTCCAGACTGGGCGAACCCAAGCCTTATAAGAAAGCTCTGTATTCTTGTATGGTACATTGATTGTATGCTCTACGAACTGCGACTGAGAGTTAGCTTATTGCCAGTGTTTAAAACGATATAATAACTTACCCCGCTTGCTCGTATCTTTCTTGCATGATCCCAGGTAGCACGTAGATCGCTGTATGAGTGTATAGATAGCGGAGAGAGATGACGGGAATTTTCCGGGATTGCTCTCCATATAATGTCGATCAGCTTCTCAGTTTGTTTGCGGTTGAGGTGAGACTCCAGCGTGATTTCAGCCAATTCAAAATCCTCTCTAGTGTTGAAAGGATTCCATGGTGTAGTTTGGCGGCTCTCAGCCTCTGCATTGAGGCGCTGCTGATTTTTCTCGTTCTCCTTGTCTACAAGCTCCGCATATTCAAGAAAAGTTAAGATCTTCAGTGCTACGCTTGAATTCGGATGCGACTCAATGGATATATTGTTAAGTCCTGGCGGAGGCTGCGCTGGGCTGCCGTTATCATTCGAGTTTGGGCGGTCTTGCACCGTGACAGGACCAACACCAGTGTTCGGAGCTGTATTGTCTGAAAATTATAGAGGATTTATAATGAGTATTAGCTACACCGCATGATAGTTTGATGTATACTGACCTGTATCATTATTAGGATCCTCTGTGGGACCGTCATGCTCCTGGTCAAAATCTGTGATTTGATGTTCAAAGTTGTGCGCCGGTATTTCATCGTTGACGGGATGATACAACACGTTGTCGGTGCGTGTCTGTTCCATTCCAAGCGCTTGACGTATAGCATTATTTCCTGTTTGTTTCAAAGGTGAACATATCAGCATGTGCTAATATTTAAATCATATTGATAACATACCACATTCGTTATCTGATCGTATCAAAGTTTCCAAGGCTGATTCATTAGCTACTGGACCAACGGTGGTTCTATCTCCCTGTGACAAGGGTCGCATCGAGCAAGAAGACACATGTCTGTGCATCCCGCGAGCTTGGTAGATCTGCCCACAGTGAGGACAAGCTTGCGCCGCAGGTTTCCTTCTTGTGGCCATTATGTTTGTTACTTCAAGTTGTTAAGAGTATTGATGTGATTGAAGTGCTTAGGAGCTAGTTAATGTTCTCTAGTCTCTACAATTCATCTTGTTATATACCTCAAAGGATATTTTAATCTCTGGTACACAAATATATACATCCCACCCACCCGAAAAAATGACATCTAAATCATTGTTGAATCATTCAAATTTTCATCAATCTGCGTTTATCTCTGTGGAAACAATCTTTTGAAAATGATTCCTCGTATTATCCCAACACTTGAGGTATGTTTCCTGTGAAAATCATGATTATTTAAGTGCAGTATCGTGCATACTGAGTCATAAATCTCACACAATTTATCATGTATCTATCACATTGTACCGACATCCTGCTACGTGAAACTGATTTCATCCACATTCTCTGTCATGTTTTTATCATATGTATATGTAGATACTATCATGCTATGCTCTAATTCAAAGGCACCATCTATCTACTGCTGTTTGTAGTCAAATTGTCAAATATTGTCTAAGTCCGCTTTCTGATTTAAAAATAGGGCGGCATTATTAGATGCCGGACATCATTATCAAACCTAATTATATTTGTCAGACCTAATTATATTTTCGGCACGTCTAATCATACTAAAAACGGGCCTTATCAGGACTAAACCTGATAAGGCACTCTGGAGATTTCCGACATCCTTGAAATGTACAATAAGTGTTGATAACAAGAAAGTGATTATAGCGTTAAGTGATTATAGCGTTACGTACCTTGCATCCCATATGGTAGTTGATACTTCCTCATCCGTGCACTACATCCCATGTTTAACTCTGTAGCCAGAGATACGCCAATATCCCCTTTCCAAGGAATAGCCGCTGCAGCCTGCTAGCCTCCAGGCCAAGTTTCCTGATGATCACTGATTCTGAATAGCACACTCGGGGTTTCTCAGAGTTCAAGAGGCGAAGAGGTGCAAGTTCTGGCGGCCTGGCTAAGGCGTGATCCCTGTCCAGGTACCTCTGAATCCAGACGTGCAAGAAGGGCCGACTGGCGACAGTTGAGCTTGAGTTGGGCGACGGCCTGCACTGCCAAGACATCTAAAGGGCGGGATTATGTAGCCAGATACGTTTCCAACCATTTTCTGTGCTGGAGGCTGGTGAGAGGAAGCTGGGGAGGTGGCGAACACGACCGTTATGATAGCCATCAAGGAGCAATTCAGCGAAATTTCACTAAGTTTTTTGTGACATCCGTGACCCTACTAAAAGTGCCCCGTTTGTCCCAGCCGTTACCTGGAGATGCTCGCGGCTGCTCTCGGCACTTAGCGGAGTTTGACAGGTAACGGCTGGTCACGAGCCTAATGCCCTCGATGTTTTCGAGAACCGAGATTTATCAGAGCCAAACAAAGGCCAAATATCACGCTGAGGACATGGCACATGCCGATCCCCATTAGACTCGGCCTAATTGGCTCATTGCACGATCCCGTGATTTACCGCAATATAACTGAACGCTGCACGAGCGTAAACCACAAATAAATGTATAACCGTGTACAGAAGCATTATATGGATGCATGATTTTATATCTGGCGAGAGCAATTCTCACTGGGAAGTTTGACCTGTCGTTGTTCCGACTTAGAGACGCCGCTTTCGAAGACATATCCAGGCTAAGTTGGGCTGTCCAACATACGGTTGTCCGTATCATTAGGGATCAAATATTACGTTATCCAACAGTTCTGGGAAGTACAAAATCGTGGAATCCTAGGCAGTTGGGTGGGATTCTGTTCAAAATGTCTGGGATTCCACTCAGTTTGGTGGAGTCCCGAGCACTTCTATCCTCTCCACCATCTTCTTCCCAAATACTCATTGCCAACAGCATAGAATGCCAAATCACTCAAGACTCTACACAGTATACGCCGTTCTCTCTCCACCACCACCCCAGCGACACAGAATGATCCTTCTACAAAAACTACTTCTACGCAGGCGTCTTTCAGAGCTCCAGGCACGTCGCTCTCAGATCAAGCTCTTTGCCAAGAAATGGGCTCCCGCACGCGCTGAATATCATATTCATATCCATCGCAACATCAAGCGCCGCGTCAATATATATGATTATTCCGTGAAGAACATTTACACTAGTTCCAATAACACCACCACCACGACCGTCCAGGGGTCTTATAACCAGAACTCGGACTTGAAGACGACGTATCTCATGCCCGATGATATATACGATGAAAGCGCTTCCGAGTTGGCGGATGATCAGTGGACGGCTGTAGCGTCGAGTCAGGTACGTTTACTTTGCATGTGGCTCTATTGGTATGTTATACAAATCTCACGGGCCAGTTCAGCGATAAACGAAGGCGCTGATGCGAACCAAATGGGAGGTGTGGACCGGGACGATAGTGTCAATATACCTACTGGAGTTCAAAGTTAGCCAGATTCGTTGCCCAAGGGCATCAATAAAGTCACTGCAGCTCTGACAAATCAACGTTATATCTTTAGAGGAGTCCATAACTGCCTCAGAGACATCGTGCTCAATAGCCCTTGCATCCCTTCTCATTTTTCTGTCCCTTCTCATCTTTCTGTTTGGAATCGCAGTGGGAATGATCGCAGTAGGCACTCATACCAAGCGCTAGGTACATGCATAAATTTTGTTTTTTATTTTTGTTTAGTTCTTTCCTTCTCACTGTCAGATGAGATGGGCACCCAGCCGATAGTTTATTTATACATACGTACAAGTTTCGTGAATACTATGATGGATCTATTTATATTCAACAATCCAAGGCGATGCGCGGTGTGGCAGTGCAACCTACACTAGGCTGATTAGATTAGATCGTGAATAGATGTATGACTCCCACGCGTACATAGCCGAATCCATTCTATCCTTTGCCCGCTACCGCCATCGTGCGAGGCTGATCGACGCGCTTCCGAGCCCAGCTACTACTTTCTAGCTGCTTTCTGGACTGCTCCAGCTGTTTCTGTGTAAATCTGAGTGTCCATGTCCTCCGAGTTACCTGGTCAAAGTAAGCTGGTGGCTAGTCCGATGCATTTACATAGAACAGAAGCTTAAGGCTAACACAGACCCCCGTCAGGTCTTTATAATGATCACGGCCATGGTCGTCCTGCATAATCTGTTGTTCCGCGCAATTTAATATATCGTATATATCCAATAATGCATTAATGTCCCATTTTACTGCATATTACATCCGATGTTATTCCTTTTTGCAAAACCTACAAGGGCAGACTGAGATGGCGTAAATCGGCACTGTCCGGTCACGGCTAGTCACGATCATGTGATTTCAACCTATTCAAAGCGACTTTCCTGAGGAAAGGAATAAACGGTTCTGCGACCATTTCAAACAGGCAATCATCGAGGAAATGCGCACCATAAGTCGGAGCTAACGGCAGCAAACACGTACCTCCAGTCAGTCAGTCGACCACTCAAGTATGGTGAACATTTCCTTTCACCTTGCGTTATGCTGAAAAGTAAGTAGGATGTCCTCATTCCGATTCGGTGACATGGCGCGGGCATTTGCTAAGCAAGCTGAATACTAAAGTTACAAATATAAGTAATGGATAGATAAAAAGGACCTTCAAAGAATAAAAATGGGAAGGAATGCGTAGGAGACAAAGCGAAAGGCGAAAAATGAAAAAGCCTAACATAAGGGGTATGACCCAGCAAGAAACGAGAGCGACAGGGGAACAGAACACAGGAAGTCACGAATACTGTCGATACTCATGGAGCCACCGCAGAACATAAAGGCGAATTCGGAAAATTACGACCAGACGATCTCATGGTAGAACCTGGCGCCAGGATTTTCGCGAGCAATATTGGGATGCTTCGACGAACAAACGAGCCTATAGCTATAAGAAAACACAAGGAAAAAAAACAGTGAGGAATGTAAACGCGACGCGACGCGGCCGACATTGACTGAATTCCGAGTGATGAGCATCTGGAGCAGGAGAAAGAGCACTGTGATCAGAACATGACTGGTATAACTGGCTAGGATGTCTGAACAAACTAACAGACGAATGGATAAGAAATGAGAGGGTAGTAATAATAAAATCAAGCGAGGCAGGGCAAGGCTACCGGCCGAGAGGCGATGGAGCAAGCAGCATAACCAGGGTCATCCATACATCCAAGGACCCAACTGAAAGACTGACCGGACAGGAGATATCGATACACCGAAGCCCATCAAACTGATCCAACCTAAGCAGATTTTTGAGGTCCAAATCACCTGTGGGAATCCATCAGGAATCGCATCTGATCGGGATTTTGGAGTTAAAATGTTCACCTTTGACAAGACAAGGCTGCCTACCAAGCACACCAGGAGCGCTAATCATACCCATAAACGTTCATTGAGGTTCAACGTTTAATGTTCAATATCAATGTTTAACACACCATATCTGCATCGGCCCCAGTGAAGGAATGACTAGAACGGAACCACAAAGCCTGCCCTTTGTCGTGCAGTTGTGTGCGTGTTGTGTTGTGTTCTCCGCTCCACACCGACACCATGGAACTGGCGAAGGAACGCAGAAGAGACGGGTGGCAAAAGAGAGCATGAGAGATCAAGAAATCGGGGCGTCGAGAGATCCTGCAGTGTTGCAGTATCCATGTATCTGTAAAAACCCATGGAGAGAGGGAGGAAGATCGGTCAGATTTGAATCTTTGAAGGGTTTAAACTATAGGAAGGACGGTAAAAGGATAGAAAGGAGGTATGAATCTAGAAGGAAGGAAAGAGGGAATACGAGTATGACCAAACGAAAGAAAGATTGAGCAAATCAATAAAGCGAACGACGCACAGGCTCGATGCCATCATAAGGAGTCCATTAACGACGGCAACAGAGCTTAAGGCGCAGCGAGGTGGATGACTTGGCGTGCGAACCGCATCTTCGTAGAAAGGGAGAGGGGAGAGGTTTGGAATGTACAAAAGAGGCGGAGAAAGTGACGGAGAAAGGAGAGGGTGGGAGGGGCGTGGAAGGAGAGAGAAGGTGAAGAAAAAAACTTGAAGAAAGATCAACGATCGATCAACACCAAACAGAATGATAGGTAGGTGAACAACAACGTCATCAAATGAAATTATGCTGGAGTTTTGTAGGGGATAAAGCGCATGGAGAAATGAATGAAATGAGGGGAGAGATGAAGGGAGAGCAACTGATGGGCGCAGGGGAGGAATGGGAGTGACGAGATGCCGGAAGGCCCAAAGTAGACGGATGTGGTCCTTGATACAACACGCGGCAAGCACCCACGCGACCGACATAGGAAACCGCGTCGCTGGATGCAAAAAGAACCTTCTTCTTCGGTTTCGTATTTGACAACGTTCATGACGCAGACCAAGAGCGAAGCCCAAAGAGAGAAATATAGTGCGATGGGTTGGCATTGGGTGGTTCGGGGCCAGCGAATCAGAATACTTGCTGACCACGTGATGACTTCATTCGGCTGCGCTCGTCAGTCCGACCAAAGTCCGACACTATCCAGTGCACTCCACCGGCGGTCGATCCATACCATAATCGCGTTGAGCATACTCTAGTGTGAACAATTTCCATTTCCACTACGTTGCGCATATTACCGCAAGGCATCTGTATTTGGGTTCTCCAAGTTTTTATTAGCCCGGAATTGACAGTGTGCACTATTTTTAATGCTATTTTCAATGGGAATAATATATGTAGCAGATCTTCGCATCTAGCTCATTTGGTTCGTTTATCTTATGCGTAGTTCTGGCTCGGGTTGACATTCATTTTGACGCCGAGATCTGTTCATACAATGGACATGTCATAACACTGCGTCTTCTGTAGAATTTTTATCTTTTCTGACACGAACGTATATATATAAGTGGATCCATAGGTGTGGCAGTGCCCTCTGACCGACTGCCCGATCAGTACGTAGATTAAATTATATCCCTTCCTCCGTATGTCGGGCATGCCCACTTCCAAATATAGGATTCTCAAGCTTCTATGTGTGACGTTCATGAATAGAAGGTATCTGCGGATGGCATATGGTGGTTTGACATACGTTGTTTCTTTTCCCATGTTTGCCAGTTGTTGTTTTTCGGTGGTTCTAAGAATAACAGTAGAGTGATAAATACTGATGAAACTGAATAACAATCAAGTTTTATTCGGGGTTCTCAGGTGGCCGACACAAATATCAACTCGGTTGGGTGTTCCGCGAACTGGTGCGATGAAGCTTGTGAATCTACCTATTTTTATTCACTTGATACTTATACCTCTCTTCCCCCTTTACCGAAATAATACCTGAGCTCCCTCTTTTCTTTCCCCTAGCAATACCTACCTCCGACAGAATATTACTGCGTCGAGATAATGCCACAACATCCAACCTCTTACCCGCCATTGAGAAAGGAGAAGTTTTTCAGACGAAGACTGGATCTACTTCGCCGCCGTAGGCAGTCAGCTCGTTGTCGCTCATCTAGGGGGAGAAAATGGTTTCTCAACACTAAGCACTACACCTCTGCTCGAACAGAGCATCACATTCACATACTTGGAAATTTCAATATAGCCCAACTCAATAGCCATAACTATTCCCACTCAATCACAAATTCGTACTCGAATTCCAACAACGCGACGACCACCACCATCCAAGGATCGTTTAACGACAACTCGACCTCTGCAAAGCTTGTTAAGCGTACCATTGCCAATCACAATCACAATCATGGCGGAGAAGGGATTGGCTTAACAGGAGGTTCGCCCAACGATACGTTCGAGCATTCAGGTAGTTTATGCTTGCGTGGTCCATTAACACATACTTACGACTTCTCGTATTTCAGGGAACCTCAATAATCCTATCGGCAAGGTATCGGATGTAAATGGGATTATGCCCCTCGATGATCAGGATCAGACAACCGAAGCAGGAGTAGATATATGCGAAAGCTCAGGTATGCAATGGTCATTTTGTGCTGTATTATAATACACTCATGGACACGGGCGACTCAGAAAACCAAGGCGATTCTATTAGTCATGTAGCTATTGTAAATGGGACTGCCAACGTCAACAATGAGGATCGGATCATTGAAGGTGCGTCCTCATTTCGTACTCCTATAGAAGTACGTCACTCACATAGACTTATACCGTACACAGACAAATCTATAAAGGCCTACATGCAGTACTTTGCACTTTCAACCAGGTCCTTGTTCTCCCCACCGGCTCTTGTTACGTTCGCCTCTTTCAGCACTGGGGTGATACTTGGGTCTCTGGTAGTAATCAAGTTGAAGCATTTGAAATCCTGAATTAATGTGGGTGCAGTCGTACTATATTACCTGCAGCACTTCCTTTTCTTGTTCGTCATGGGGCCCCGACTTCTTCTTTCCGAGTTCAGTCGCGTTGGATATATTCATGTTATCAAACCTCCTCTTTACCTCCTCGACCTTCTCCCTTTCGGAACGAGCTTCCCAGGGCCGATGTCGCACATCTTATCTTATCTTTGGCACCTGATCCTGCGAAATAGCCTGTGTCAATCGAGCGCAGGTCCGGTTCGAGACCAATATTATATATCTCTTACCTTACCTTTAGCTTTTTCTCCCTTACTGTCGGATGTGGCGTGCACAAAGCCTACAGTTTATTTATACATACGTACAGGTTACTTGCATACTATTATGGATCTATTTATACGGAAACGAGCCTCAAAGATAGCTTGCAAGGCTGTGTAAAGGTGTCTTTCCCTTTCCTCCTAACTATCTACTCGAAGCACCTCAGTTAGACCGGCTTACTATTATGAATCTATTTATGTGGCTGGGCGAGTTCATCTTCTGAGAGAGAAGATTTGATATTGCAAAACTGTTCATACGCTTCATCGATGGTCGGTTAACTTTCTTAGAATGTAAACAAAGGGATTTGGCACTGGAGCAAAAGGCTCTTGATACCGTTGAATCTTGATATCAATACTTAAGCGGGGAGTATGTAGTATTTATGTACTTTAGAAGCTAAGGAGCATCGGGATTACCAAACGTTAATACTTTCATGGCTTGCCGGCGGCAAGACTCAGGGAAGGGCAATGGTGGCATCAGTGTACGTCATCGGACTAGTTCTCTTTAGGTTCCCGATGCAACAAATGAAGGATGCCAATCGACTGTCTAACTCGCCTCCCCTTGTATCTACCTAGCGATATATTTAAGAGCAGTTTAAGGTGGAGTATTCTATACCAATCGAACGATACCTCGGTCCTCACTTTGTGCTTTGAGTCTTGGTATTGGTCTACGGATATTAATATCCGTTATAGCTTTTCACCGACACTAACCACTCCCCATAAAAGGACTCCCTCCGGATTTTTAACTTTCCCTTCTCCTCTCTCTAACCATACACTCTTTCAGCTGTCTCGTCATGCCACAAGATTTTGATTTATCCTCATCTTCTTCGCAAAATAAGAAGGTTTTCAGATGAAGACTGGACCTCCTTCGCCGCCGCCGCCGCCGGTCGGCACGTCGTCGCACACCCAGGGGGCCCAAATGCCTTATTAACTCTAAGTCCTGCGCTTCCGCTGGGACAGAACACCATATTCACATACATGGAAATCTCAATATATCCCAACTCAATAACTTGTACAGCCATTCCCACTCAACGACGAATTCGTACTCGAATTCCAACAACGCGACCACTACTAGTATCCAAGGATCTTTTAACGACAACTCGAGCTCTGCAAAGCTTGTTACACGCACCATTATAAATGGCAATCGCAATCATGGTAGAGAAGAAATTGGCTTGGCAGAAGATTTACCCAATGATACGTTCGAGAATTCAGATATTTTATATCTGCATGGTTATATTAAGACAGATTTACGGAGTCTCGCCATTCAGAGGACCACGATCATCCTATCAATCAGATACCTGACGTCAATTGGTCTAATTTGCTCAAGGCGCATCATCAGACGGATCAAGGAGGAGCTGGAGTTGAGATATGCGGACGTTCAGGTATGTCTATGTTTCCGTGACACATTAAGTCACACTTACTGACTTTAACTATTGAGGGAATGAAGATGATTCTATCAACCATACAGCTATCGTAAATGGGATTGCAGATGCCGAGAATGAGGATCGACTCACAGAAGGTGTGTTCTTATTTCACAACCCTCCCTACAAGTATGGCGCTTACATATGTCTCTGCCGTTTACCGAGAAATTCATGAAGGACTACATGCAGTACATCCCCCTCTCAGCCAGGTCTATGTGCTCTCTACTCGGTCGGATTTCACTTCTTTCCTTCAGCGTGGGATTGATAGTGGGGTCTTTGACAGTAGTTAAAGTTAAAACGAAGCATTGTAAATCTTGAATGCTCATTTTACGTATGATTCTACCGTAGTCTACCAGCAGCGCCTTTCCTTCCTCCGGCCCGGATTAGCTAGTGTTTTATTTATGCATTAAGTGACCTACTCTAGTATATATCTATAAATATTCCCCGACCTGGGGGCGGCGGTGCTGCCTGCTGTCCGATGACAACATTCTTTGCTGGCGCTATTCCTATTTACCTAACAAAAAGGTATCAAATAACACATCTTGTATCAATTTCTGCTAGTAATAGGAAAATCGAAAGCTCGGGCCTACTATATTTGGCATCTCCGATGCATTTATTTATCTGTTCGTGTCAGAAATTTAAAAAGAATTACCCCACGACACAACCACGACATGTTAATTTAATATCTGTTTGTGCAGCAGATAGATATAGGCGACAGCAGTGTCGATTTAATGCCACCGGTCAGCCACCGATCTTCTCTATCTCACTGCTCTTCGCTCAATATCAGCTCGCTGCTTACCTCCAGAGCGTGCGTGTCTATGTCTATATCTATGTACTATATGTGCGTTTCGGAGCAGAACAGAATGGAATAGAGCATTGACGATGATGGGGACATGAGTAGATGGAAGTATACCGGTCGCGTGAGCAGTGTAGGAGTTAATCTGAAAGAGTAAGTGCGATGCAGAGTTGGATACAGATACAAATATCTTCGATGAAAGGATATAAGCATCACGACTTGGCCAATCGTTCTTCGGTCCTCTCGTGACTCGCATGGTCTATTATTTTATATTTTATACACCATCCTCTCCATCTCCACATACGCACGAAAATAATCGACTAATCACCCTGGACCTAATCCAAGCCACACCGGGACACCGCTCACCCATCTCCATCTCCATCTCCCTCCCCATCTGAATCTGCTTCGATAAGTCCCGACACTCGGATTCGGCATAGGTGTCTCGTCGTCCACATCATACTCATAGACGTACCCATCGTCGTAATAGGAATCCGAAGTGGTGGTGGGGAGGGGGAATGAGGTGCGTTTTGGAGAGACCGTCACTGTTCGTGGTGGTCGTGCCGATTGTAGGTGTCAGAGCCGAAGTTGACGTTGAAGTCGAAGAACCCCCCCCCCCCAAAAAAAAAAAAAAAAGCTGAAGTATCAGAGGCTCAACAAGACCCAATCTTCAACAACGAACGCAGCCCAGCACGAGCCTCTTCCTATGTCTGATTCTGAACCTGATAGCCTCGCGAGGAGGCGGGAAAGGGAACATGACGACCATAGCTGTGATATCGCCATCGTCGGTGGCGTTTTTCTTTTTCATCCTCGTCATCTCCGTTCAGCCCACTTCTCCCTTATAATTCGTCCCCTCTTTCCTCTCTTCATTCGCATTCTCCCCTCCCTCACCCTGCCTCTATCGTTGACTAACTGTTGCTTATTATGTCGATGAGGATCGCGGATTATGCAGTCGGTACGGCAGTACTCGTAGGCCAGCGGTGGGTTTTGCTTGCCTAGAAAGAAAAGGAAAGAAAAATGTGATATCACAAAAAGAAGAAATGGGATTAGACGTGCCAGTAAAGAAGGAAACAGAAAATAGAGACAGAAAAAGAAACGCGAAGGCGACCGACAAGTCAGAAAAGAAAAGCGCCAAAGGACGAAAAGAGGGGAGAAAGAGAAAGAGGCGTGGGCATTTCGCTTCGCGTTTGCTTGGGATAAAAAGGGAAAAGGAGGGCTGAAGGGAACGAAAGGGAACGAAAGAAAGGAGGAGGGGAGCAAAGGAGAAAGGAGGGAGGGGATGGAAAGCAGGCCCGATAGGAAGACAGAAAAGGGAATGAAAGAAAACAGAAAGGAATGTAACGGAGGAAGTCAAGGACGCCAGAAAAGAAAAAACCGAAATTCACACATAGTGAAACTCACCAACAGAAACCGCCTCAACGTCGGCTCTGTCCACCAGATCTGCGTATTTGACTTCGACACATGTGTAGGGCCGAAGGAGGGTATGTAGGCGCTCCTGCGGGTGGAAGAAGGAGGAGGGTATTAGTACTCGAGGGAACTGGCTCTGACGACGGGAGGAACAGAGAAGAAACAGACCTGAAAAAATGCACTTCAATCACGTTCAACGCCTCCGCCTTGTCGAGCGCCTTCTCCTGCTCTACCTCCAATAATTGGATTTTACAATTTTCGGCGTGCGTAAGGGTGCAGAGATGTATTTAAATTTGGAGTTGGAGTTGGGCGTGCGTCTGGGTTTGCGTCTGCAAGTGGGGCTGAGGCTGAGGCTGGTCAGGAACATGCGATAGGGGTTGGGTTGAGGGCTGGGTTTAATATATGAGCCTGCCACTGATGGGTACCTGGGTACCGGTGCTCGTGCTGATCTTAACACGAGAACATGAAAGTTGGTGGGAGGGGAGAGAAAGGGGCTGACGAAACTGGGATTAGAATCAGACATAAGGAAGGACGAAAGATGGCGCGAAATAGAAAATGTCCACATAATGCATGAATGGCAGGTAAAGATGTTACAAGCAGACGTACTATATGCCACAACCGTATATGTATCGCAAGCCGTACTCCTGAGGGGAAAAAAAAGCAGGTAAAACAAAACAAGGAAAAGTGTTAACGTTACTCACTCTTCGCCTCAAATCAGTTCAACACAGCCCCTCTCAATGTTCTGGCTCGGAGAACCATGCTTTCGTTGCATGAACGAAATCAACTTCTTTAGGGTCCACGGCTGCACGCAAAGAATGGCAACTTCTTCGGTCTTGTTGAAGTTTGTATATATATTTGATAACATGTATGCAATAGAAAGAGAAAGAGATCAAGCTCAAGCTCAAGTTCGCAGCTCGAGGAAGAAGTGTGGTCCAACGCATGACGTGACATTTCGTGTGGCCTTATTTGGCTGTGCCCGTGACGTAGGTAAAGATAACCCCACCAAGCTTCTGTCCTGACGCAACTTGGAACCGAGCTGATGGTTAAAATTGGAAATGAATTACGTTTCTCGGCGTTACTTGGCCAAAATTAGCACCGTTTCGGCCTTGACCTATTTGACGCTCCATCCCGCAACACGCTTTTGTTCCATTTGTCACGTCTCGTCCGCTTCACCGGACCCAAATTGAAATCTTTGTCTGTCGCTATTCGGAAGTGTTTTTTGTGAACATGATGAGACGGACAGTCTCACTCATGTATTCTTGTTTTCGTAGAATCGTAGAATGTGTAAAGCTAAGACATTGGGCAAAAGTGTGATATTCGCTCAATTTCTCAATAAAAAGGTGCAGATGCGAGTCAAGGACGAATGCAAAACAATAACAAGCATCAACACGATGCCTGGACTATGGTTGTCCGTTCGCCGAAAATAAAAAACTATATACTTCTACGATGTACTTACTATGTAGTACCGATTTTTCAATAAATTCATACACTACCTTTATTATCCAACATATAAGTCCGATTATCCAACATACATGTAGGATTGTCTAACATATATATTGGGTTGTCCAACATATGTGTTGGGTTGTCCAACACAAAACTTGGGCTATCCAACATATAGATTCGGTTGTCCAACATATAATTTGGATTGTCCAACATGCATGTTGGATTATCCACCATAATTCGAGGCAATTACCTTACTCTCGCTCGGCTATGGTGCCGTCCTTGCCGGCCAATTTTGAGCCCTTTCCTGATTGCCAGGCTTCGGCACCTACAAACGGATCCCAACGGCCATCAATAATTCCCGGCATCGCCGGCATTCGAAGCGACTAGATGTATGAGAATGACTCTCAACTATGTTGGATAATACAGCATATATATTGGACAATCCAATGTGTATAAAGGATAATACAACACATCTATTGGATAATCCAAGTTGTGTGTTGGACAACCCGACACATATGTTGGATAATCCGGTACATGTGTTGGATAACCCGATATATATGTTGGACAATCCTACATGTATGTTGGATAATTGGATTTATATGTTGGATAATAAAGGTAATGCATGAATTTATTGAAATATCGGTACTACATAGTAAGTACATCGTAAAAGTATATAGTTTTTTATTTTCGGCGAACGGACAACCATACTGGACAGGTTTTTCTATCTCTTTGTCAAAGACCGCTACGAATATCATTCTAAATATCGAATCTACTGGATAAATGGTGTTCGGTCGTCGCACAACTCTCAAGAGCAGATTATCTTTTGATTGTCTTGTTTATGGCTGGTATGATGGTATTAGGAGGTATGGCAGTCAATTTCGGCGTTCAGGGACTGGTGCTGGGGTAGTACGTCCGGTAGTACGACTTGTAGCGTTTCAAACTCTTTTCAATTTTTTATTTTTTGTTATATCCATTATTTCTAATTCTCATCGTACCGATATGGGCGAGCGCCGGCCAAGGGGCAGACAATGTGCGGCTTTGATGCGCCGTAGGTCTAAATTTACATTGGATATTAAATTAAGATATTAAAGGTACACGTGTCACATCATATGATATCTTGGAATCCAAATAAAAGGTGATAAGATTTTAATTCTGGCTCGGTCATCAACGCGTTGAGGTTGATATTTTTTGATACATAGTTAGCTCACCCACCTGGTTTATGTGCCGGTACCCGGGGAAAAACATCGCTACGATTCGGGCTCCGTGATTTCTCTTTTATAAAGGCTCGGTACATGCTGGGTAATGAGTATCGAATCCTAGATATGTAGACTAAGCTCGTCCCGTCGTGCACATCGTAATACATATGGTATCGATGCAAGTGCATGAGGATAGCACGCACCAAAGATTCTGAATCATTGAGGCATCATAGGTTGATCGTCGGGCGTACGGAGACAGGATTTGCTCGTCGTACTAGACACGGATATTCAACGAAAACGACGAAGAATAGGAAATGGCAGAGGCATCAATATGTGTTCTTTCCTCTCACCTCGCCTCCTCTCTTTTTCGTCCCTTCCGTTTTTTTCCCATGCATTTGTTTACCTCGTCTATTCCCCCCTCTGCCCTTCCCCTCGTCTCCCTTCCGCGTTTCATTTCTATCACACCCCCTCCAGATCTTCCCTGACACTCTAAAGCCACACATATCCAAGAGATGCGTACCGAATTCCTAAAGGAGCACCTCCAGGAACATCCCCCCAACTTTGGTTTCATCGACTCGAAGTCAAGTCATTGAGTTACGCACAGGCTTCGGGCATCAATGCAGTTGAATGAGCCTTTAGTTGATGAGTTTTTACTCATAATTTTTGCTCCTTTTGTTTTTCTCGTTTGACATTTTTCTCTGCGTCTGTGTCCCTTCTCATTGTGGCGTGGCCTGATCCACATACGCCTGCCTCGTCGATGAACGCTCAATGGAGACTGAGATTTCCAACAATCGCAATTTCAGGTGCTCCGTTACGCGGTACAATACGGTATGGCATGCATAGAGTTAGAGCTCTATGCCGTGAGTAGGAGAAATCATGAGAGAGTATCAAGTTACTTATGCGAAAGGCCTGATAATGGGTTAAATGTGCGGGAGGGGTTAAGAAGTTGTCAGCGCGCTCACTCGTTTCTATGCTCTTTTAGAATGATTGTGTACTGTTCGATCGATCGTTGGGATAATTGTTATACATGTGGTTTTCGGGTTATCCACGTCTATACGAGTGAACAACTTTGTTCGGTAATGAGGCTTTTGAGTGAAATATTTTCAACTTATAATTTTTCTTTGGTTCGAAGGACACCATATCTGTCAAACGTCGGTTTTGATGCGTCCAAATCTTACATCCTTTGGACCATAAATATCCTATGCTAACACTACCAAATAGGCGCAACACCTTGCCTCCGTCATTGCTCGACTAAAAAACCCGTCATCATGCTACTTGTTGCATATGTCGTCGCTTTTATTTATTTATATCTCGGAAGATATAATGTAACTGTTGACGGACGTAGCAGCAGACAAGACACGCAATGATGCAAGTGGATTGAGCGATGAAGACTACGAGGACAGACGATCTGGTATGTACGAGGAGGCGTGGCTGTGTTCGGCGACACCCGAGCCTTCCTCAAACAGTAACATTTTCGTGACACCTGGTTCGGCTGTATTTTAAGAGCCTACCGGCACGTGACTCCATATATTCGGGGGTACTTATATCCCAATTTCCGGCCCCATTTCTCTCTAACATACTCCCCCTCCTACTACGTCAACTTCAACATAATGCTACAGCATCCAGATGCTCGCATATCATTAGCAAACAAGAGGGTTTTCAGACGAAGACTAGACCTACTTCGTCGGCGCCGACGGTCAGCTCGTCGTCGCACATCCGTGGGGGCCAAATACTTTCTCGACGCTAAGCACACCGCTATTTCGGGGAAAGGACACCACATACACATACACGGAAACCTCAATATAGGGCAACTAAATAGCCTGTATAACCGGTCCCACTCAACGACGAGTTTGTACTCGAATTCCAACAACGCGACCACTACTACTATTCAAGGATCGTTTAACGACAACTCGAGTCATCGAAAGCTTTTTAAGCGTACTATTTGCAACAGGAGTTGCGATCATAGTGGAGATTGACATGACTCAGCAAAGGACTCCGTCAATGATACATTCGAGCATTCAGGTATTTTATATGTCCATCGTGTATCGAGACAAAATTACGAAACCACGTTAATAAGAGCACCACGACACTCCTACCAATAATACAGCTGAGGAAAAGAGGATTAATCACCCAGAGGCCGTGGATGAGACATCCAAAGCGGGAGTTGGAGAGCATGAGGATCGACCCACGGAAGGTGCGTTCTTATATTGTACTACCTAGAAATTTCATACTCACATAAATGTGTGACGTGCATAGAGAACTCTATGAAGGACTACATGCAGTACTTCGCACTCTCAGCCAGGTCCATGTTCTCTCCACCGGGTCGGGGTTCGTTCGTATCGTTCGGGGTTGGATTTATAGTAGGGTCTCTGGCAGTATTTAGGTTGAAGCACTTCAAATCATGAACACTTCTTTTAAATACACTTTTAGCACATTCTACCTGCCGCCGCACTGCCTTCACTATTTTTGCTTTATTCATCCGGCCCGAATAGTAAGTGACTTAACAACTATTTATATCTCCCGTTACTCGGCAGCGCCGCCCTCTTTTATACATTAAAACCTGTTATAACCCATACCCCTCGGTGGACGTCCCAAGCTATGGGTTATCACAGGTTATGGGTTTAGACAGGTATGCTAAAAATAGGCTCGAAAAATCACGCCGACTTGGTGGACTGGCTGGGCTATGGGTTATTACAGGTTATGGGTTTACACAGGTATGGGTTGTGATAGGTTTTACTGTAATGTCATTTACTTTAGTTTCCCATAACCACTGCCCCTTTTTCGCTCACTGCTCGCCGCTCAATATCGGCTTTACAGTGATCGAAGCCTTCAGGCTCCAACTCCACCATTCATAATATTCTGGTTTGCCAATTCGTAGTTGCCGATGTGCTAGCAAATCTACTGTCAAGATCATCCTGTCTCTGACGCAACAAAAATCTATACGAGCGCGGCAGCCCACTGAGTACTACGTATAAACAAGGAAAGGAAGGAAAAGACTTCTCTCCCTTCTCTTCTTTCTCTATATATCAAGAATGGTTGCGTGAATTTTGGGCGGATGGATGTGCTACGGGGGCCCTAAGTAAGGGCGTAAATGGCAAATGAGTATGCATGTATCTATCCAGGTATATATACTATGCCCATTGCAGAGCCAAAGGGAGCAGAACGGAACAGAGTATAGATGATGATGATGGGGAGAAATGAAATGAAATATCAAGGGAAGGATCAATGATCAACGGATAGAAGTATCGAGGTATGTGGGCGGCATGAGGGTATGTCAGTTACGTTGATTGATGATAGGTATAGTCATAGTTGTGATATTAATCATATGGCGCGAAATAATACAAGCATATCTTTTGGGTGATTAGTGATTTTTGTGCGTGGAGGGAGGCGAGAGGATGAAGGACTAGGAGAAATAGATAAATGGATGAGAAGACCTAATCCAAGCCACACTCGGGCTCCGCTCGCCCATCCCCATCTCCCTCTCCCTCTCCATCTGTCTCGCCCGCTCAGCATAAGTCCCAACACTCAGACTCGGCGTAGGCGTCTCGTCATCGTCCACATCATATTTATGCTGGTAGTAATCATGAAGCAGCTCTTCCACCTCCATGCGAGGCGCAGACGAATCGGCGAAAGAGGCTATATCCCAGTGGTTGTTGTGATTGTGATTGTGGTTCATCAACGCTAGAAACCCAGAAGCAGGTATCCGAAGGTGCATTTTGGGAACGTCGTCGTGCTGGCAATGATGGCGCCGATCGTTGAAGTGGTTAACCTCAAAGTAGAGGGTAAAGTCGAAGCCGATGAATCCCGTGCAACGGCCCAATCATACGACGGGACAGGCATCAACCCAGGCGGAGGCGGCGTACGCGGGACGCGTTTTCGTCTCCTCGCCAGTCCTCTTCCTCTTCGCCCTCTTGCTGTGCATCCTGCTTCTCGTGTTCCTTCGCTTTCGCCTTCGCCTTCGCCTCCTAGTCCTCGGACGATCGTATCATCCTCATCTGCACTACCTTCATCTTCATCCTATTCAAACCCATCGCCGAAAGAATATTCATCATCACGCCCATCATCTTCATCGTCCCATCCCTCAATCCGTCGCGCATGTCCCCTGTTCAAGTATGCCCACACCCCTGAAAGAATACGTCCTCAAAGCCCCGTCGTCCTCTGCGTCGGTTTAATCATCGCCGAACTAGAGGCAAAAGCAGAGTTCCAGAGAGAGGAACCAAAGTCGTCCTCGTGCCCAGAGAAGAACCCCCGAAAAGATCTTAACAAGCGACCTCGCGTTCTTCCTTGGCTAATGTTGTTTCTGCGGTAGTCGTGGTACTGGTGATACTGGTACCGGTGGTCGCTGGAGCTTCATCGATTTTGCGTTCGCGTTCGCGTCCATGCTGCTGGAAGAGCTGGAAGAAGAAACCATCCCAGGCAAGTCTCCCAAACGCCTGCCCCCCTCCTTTTACTACTACCCCCTCCGCTCCCACCTTTACCCCCGCTACCCCGCATAACAGTACTAGTTCCCCCCCCAACCCTCCTCCTCGAACCTCACCAAATCCGCATTCACCAAAAGGATATACGTCTTGTTATGTTTATGATGGTCTTGTTCATGTTTGTTTTATGTAGCGTGATTCATATTTAGGAGTCGGTGCTGCTAGTTCTACCGTTAATAGTCGAAGTGGTCGAGGAAGAGCCGGTTGGTGATGAATGGAGTCGTCGTGGGCACAGGAGTAATCGGTAGGATTTAAAGTTGCCTAGAAGGAAACGGGACACGAAAATGAAATGTTAGACATAAGTATTCAAAAGGTCGGAAAACCGAAAAGCATTCGAAGGTTCGAAAGGGGGATCAAGAAGGGAGAACACTTGAAAGAGTTCGAGGGACAAGGGAGAAATGGAAGAAGAGAACGAGAAAAGAGAGCGATGAAGGAACGGAAGAGGGAAGGAAAAGGGGAGAAAATGGCAGAAGGTGGGTAAAGGGAGCGAGCGAGCGATAAAGAACAGAGGGAAACGGACAGAGAGAAGTAGAACACAGAAAGTTTTTGACAGCAGGAGGGATGAAGAAGCGAACGAAAGGAGAAGCGAAGCAGAGGACAAAAAAGGCAGGAGGGGGAAGGGAAGGACGGAGACAAGGGAAGAAAGAAAGATGGAGCGAAAAGTGACTAGTGAGAAGGATGGGATGAAATAAGACGAAATACGACGAACGAAGAACGAAAACGAAATACCACAGAAAGCACAAAATAAAGCACGACGAAAAACTTACCAACTTGAACTGCCTCAACGCCGCCTGTGTCCACCTCAACCCGTCCAGATCTGCGAATTCGGGTTCGACGCATGCAAAGGGGCATAAGAGCGTCTGGAGGTCTTGATATAGAGGGGAGGAGCGTTAGCAACGGAGCATGAGGGAAACAAAAGAGACGAGACATGTGGAAAAATGTCTTCTGAGGAAAAAAGGAAGGAGAGGAAAGATGGGAGAGAAACAAGACAAAGTAAGGAAAAGGAAAAGGAAAAAGAACGCACCTCGGCCACCGTCAACGCATCGACCCCCTTCGAGCGCCATTTCCTGCTTTACCCCCAATAATTGGATTATACGCTGTTCGGCGGGCGAAAGGGCGCGGAGCTGCATTTGCATTTGCAGTTGGAGCTGGGCATGCGTCTGGGTTTGCGTCTGCAAGTGGGGGTGGGGTGGAGGCTGGTCGAGAATATGCGATAATATTAGCATTGGGTTGACGACTGGGTATAATATATCAGCCTGTCATTGGGTGCCCGTGCTGATCCTAACATGGGAACATGAAAGTTCGTGATAAGGGGGAGAAAGGGAAGGATAAAGGGCGGAACCAGAATATGACATAAAGAAGAAAGATCGCGTGAAAGAAAGGGTGTGCACAGAACGCACGAACGACAGGCAGAGATGGCAGTAGAGTTGAAAGGAGGCGTGTATGCCACAGTCGTATATGCACCATAAGCGAAAGGAACGATGAAATAACGTAAACGGTGCCTCTGAAGCAGGAAAAGCAAGGAAAGGTACTGACGTTACTCACTCTTTACCTCAAATCAAATCAAAACAGCCGCTCACATCGTTCCGGCCTGTATAACGATGATTTCTTCGTTGCATGGGATGAAAATCCAGCATCTTTAGGATCTACGACTTGTAGAACGATGCCTTCGTTGTATGCATGCGAAGAATGGCACGTTCTTCGGCCTTGTCGAAGTTTGTTTGTGACAACGTGTACTCTGTGTAAGAGAAATAAATTCAAAATTTCGAC